>VXBJ01005545.1:1732297-1915706 GCA_013400055.1 Nycticryphes semicollaris
CCCCAGCTCATAGCGTGGCGGCCCCGCCCCCCACCCGGGCCCAGCACAGTGCCCAGCCCAGTCTCCTGCTAGGGCTAGGGTCGACCCCGCCGCGCCAAGCCCCCCAGCCCAGCCGCTCACCGTCCGTCACGGCCCCGGTGCCGCCACACACCGTCCAGCCGCGCGCGCGCTTCCTCCGACGCCACCGCGGACGCGACAGCCCCTTCCCCGCCCGCGCTGCCTTATATCGGGGGCCGGGCGGTGCCGCGCGGCGGCCAATCAGCGTCCGGCGCGCAGAACCCGGCCAGCAACAGCTGACGGGCGGGGAGAGGAAGGCGGGGGCCACCGCCACCGCCTCCCCCTCCCCGCCCGTGCCCGACCCATGGGGGTTGGTGGGTGTCGAGGAGTAGGGCTGGGGACCCAAGGAAGATGAAGCTGAGGTAAAGGGCTCCCCTGAGGGGTTGCGCTCCGTCCCGCCGCCGCCCTCGGCCGCCTCAGACCTGGCCGGCGTGAAGGAGCAGAGCGCGCCGAGCAGCCCTTGCAGCCACCCCCCGCGAAGGGCCGGAGGGTGCTGGATGTTTCTGGTCCGGCCCCGGCGCTCCCCTCGCCGGCCTCTGTGGGGTAAAACCCCTCAGCTACTGCCTTGGTACTGCAAGAGGCCCTCGATCGGTTCTCCGGCTCGCCGGTACCGCCAAGGCCAACACAGGGCCGCCGTGGGGCTTGGTGAGCGCTGAGGGCCACCGGCCGACCCAGGCCGGGCCTTCTTGTGGGGTGCTCGGGCAGGCAGTAGACAGGCCTCCCTGACTCTCAGAGGTCATCTATCTCGTTCCCAGTTTGTCCGTTCTTTTTAGTAATTCAAGCTGTGGTGGTGCAGTAACTATGTAAATGCAGTAGGAAATCGTCCAAGGGTTTTTTACCTTTCTGCTGAAGTTAATCCTTTCTCATGACAGAGAGCAAAAAGATGATGGGAGTGTCTCCTCTGGTGTGGTGTAGTTGCTGGCTAAACAAATCCCAACTCATTTGAAGTTCATCCAAAGTCTTACGAAGATTCTGGCAACAGTTTTGAGGGAACAGACCGTGAGAGATGAAGTTCAGAAGTTACCATGATTTTATACAAATGCTTGTTTTACAATATAGATGCTTGTTTATAACATGCACAGGTTTCTAGGGAGTAAAAGTAATCTTTCTTTGCATTAATGCAGTGTCCACCATGAGCCTGTAACCATCCTAAGAGCATTGTTCCTTTCCGTTCTCATTCAGTGAAAAGCTAAATATGTCCCAGTAACCAAATGGATGCCTCACTTTCCCTGCTCACTTTGAAGCCATCCAAACAGGAGCCATCTTTCGCCTGGAAGCTGTACAGCCCCACTCACACAATTTGGTGTCTCCGGAGGCCTTCCTAAAATGCCAGGTACTTGTGGACTGCTCCTTAATCCTGCCTAGCCAGTTTGCAGCATTACTAGAGAAGCTGTCTCACAGTACGGATTGCCCTAAGCGCACTGTCTTCTTGTTTTGTTTAGTCAAAAATGCATGGTGGCATGGGATACCTGAGATATCACAGCCAATTAACAACATTTAAGAAAACTCGTTTTTTGATGTAAAATTAATGTTCAGTTAAGCTTTGGATCTAATGAGTGTAGCACAGCATCAGTTTCTATTGTCTTTGTGCATCAGCCACCATAGATGAGACAATAAAGTACTACTAAACACATCTTTAAAAGTTCAGAGAGGAAGTGGAAGACCAAGCGCTGGCACTGGGTTACTTTCACTGTTAGTAACTAATGGGCTGGATTATCTGGCAAAGCAATATTGGCCATAGCAGTAACTTATTTCTGTCAAGTGAGCAGACGCATAGGTAGCCTTTGGGTCAATACTTTAATAAGATGTCTAAATCCCATTTAGATATTTGAATCTCTCTGGCGATGCCTGTTTTACTTACATAACCGTGGCTGTGTCTTCACCCACTTCAGCGAGAAGGGTCATGCCCTTTTGTACAAGAAGCATGAATGCAATTACAACCAAGCTGACTAGTAAAAACCATCTGGTAATAGCACAGCTTTAAGAGAAGACCGGCAATCTGTTTTGGCATAATTTGAAAACTTTTTGCCTTTGAGAAACTTTCTATAGTGATTTTGTAACTCATATTTAGTCAAATGCATAGAGAACAAAGCAGGTTCATTCACATAATTTTCTTATCTTTGCAAATGGGCTGCTTGATCTGTGCAGACTTACAGCATGGGAAATTTCCAGTCTTCTGTGCAGAAAGTACAGAGCTGTTAATCCTTCAGAATTGCTTAAAAACGCCTCTTACTTTGCTACCTTCACTGGTCCTCAGTTAACGCCTAAGCCTTATAGGAGGAGCAAAGCCCTAGTCACCTCTGATCCTTTCAGGTGGGAAGCAGAAAGAGCCCACTCTACTTTACCAGGAGCTCATGGAGCATACTGGCAGATTCAGTTAAAGCAATCAAGAAACATGCTCTTCAGCTGTGCTAGGGATGAAAAATTGAGAGTTTTCTCTCATTTAGTTATGGTTGCTCCTTAGATGTGCACAAGTAATGTACAATTGTGAACATGCAGCATGCTAGTATAGGACATAGTTTTATCTTCCTAGGAAAAAAAGTTTATTGATAAGATATTTCCCTAATAGTCACAATGTATATAAACAGATTGAACAATTTTCTGAATTTTATACTATAATTTAAAGCATACACTCTTGCTTTGATGCTTTCATATCACAGCACTCAACATTTTAAACCACTACATATGTTTATTGACTTCACTGGGAATTATCTGCAGAATAATTCTGGAGTCAGTTGTAATTGTTGTCACAGTCATCCTGATCTCTGCTGGAGCTACTCTGACCTCTAGCATAGTTTCCAGCAATGTTGATTTTAAGAGTTACTAATTATAGAGTTTCTTTGCTTTCTCTTCAAGGACTATAACACAGCTAGAGAAATAAATGATCGGATCAAGATTTGCTTGCATTTTATTTTGTTATAGAGAAAGTGTTTCCATTGTTGCAAATTCACATCACACTCTCCTTGTCTTTCAACAACTTTCAGATGGATAATGTGGCTATTTTAAATATATGTCTTTTTGGAGTTGCCTCCTGTCAGTTACACCATGTGTCCTCTAAGTGTATTCTTTGTATATCTGTTGACTTCAGATTTTGAATGGTTACTGCCAATATTTATTCCTTTATTAAGGGATGTTAATTGAGTTACTTCTGAAAAGTAAATAGTAAAATAAAAACCACTTGCTTCCTCCATTTCCTCTTGGAAAATATGCAATAAATATATTTTACACCTATAATACTTGTTCAATTTTTTGTTGTTTTGTAGCACTCCTTGCTGGAAAATGTCTTCAGTAATCATCTTTGCATTCTAGAAAGTGTATTGGGGAAATAGACTTGTCCACATGGAACATTTTCTTATGTGTGTTTTAACTGTTCCTTAGAAATAGCTGTTTTGCAAGTCTATATAAGGGATTATTAAAGAGGAAAAAATTCCACTGTCACTGGTCAAAAAATATAAGTGACAACTTGCACCTTTCCTTACAGGCCCAATGGAGAGCACATATCACAGAGCAAAGGGGACCAAGTTGAATCTCTCCATCAGCTTGAGCAGGTAAGTTTTATCATTTCTTATTTCACCTGAAAGAAGGGAATGAGAAATTATTAATCCAGCTCTGCACATGAAAAGGAATGAAATTATATAAAGAGTCTGTCCTGGTCAAAATTAAATTTTTCAAAAGTTTTATAAAACTCAGGGTAATATTAAAGTAAGGCTTGCTTCCTCTACCAGGGCATGCTGTAGGTGCCCCAGATGTTTTCCTTGTGTTCTTCTGCTGTGGAACCCTACCAGTTTCTCATAGCCTTATGCTGAAGAAAGCATCTGTTGGTTTTTGTACTCAGTCACGGATGAAGCTGAGATCTCCAGCTGTTGGCTGAAAGTCTGAGGTTGTTTTTTACCTTTCAGCTTTTTGACACACAACATATTGGTTGACCTCTTAAATATATTAAAAAACGGTCTGTTTATGTTTGCTTGCTGTATCATGTCCGCTAACCTTAGGGCATTTTTTTGACGCCTCCAAAGCTAAAGCTACTAAGTGACATAATGTCATTGCACCTTTAGTGCTCTAGACAGCAAGTGGATAAATTCTGAGGCCCAAGGCCCAAGGCTGAGTATTTGTCCATAGTGAAGGAAACTAATTTCCAGTTTTCTAGGAAACAAAGAAGACTAATGAAATTATCAGACAGATTCCACTACTGCTAGTATTGTAGTTTTCCATCGCATTCAGAAAATGTGGCGTGTTAGTGCTACAGTGATGAGAAAAGGAAGGCAACTGATACTCCTGAGCATAAGGGAATGAGCATGTTGTTTTATTTTAAAGTATTTGTCAGCCATTACAAAGTAACATCACTGGTTATCCTGTGGAGTTCTGAATACCTATTTGTAATTATACATATATATTCCTGTGTCCATACTGCACTTTACTCTCATTTTGCTATTACTCACAAAGTGTAAAAATGTTTTTAGGATTAGTGAGAGAGTAGACTCCCTGTGTATCTGAGTAGTACAATCAATTAACTTCATTAATTCCACCTTCAGGAATATCCACCTTACATATTTAAAAGAAAACCATCAAAAGATAGTTCTTATGTGACAGCTGTAATGGCGATGACTAATTCTCTTAATTCTGATTCTGATTAGTGTTGTAAGTGGTACTTCAGGATGACAGACTGTGAATCCAGGTCAGGAAAAAAGGATTGTTTAAAACCCATTTGAGCATAAGCTTAGCTTGAGGCTTCTGAAGGCTGAAGCCCTTTTTGGCATAGAACCTAACCTGGGACAAGAGGTGTTTCTGCTTGCACGCTTTGCCTTCTGTCTTGAAAGAGTGGCTTTTATATGTAATTACACAGATGATAGTTAGGAAGGTGAACACAGTGCTACACATCATACTAACACAGAAAAGTTTCATCTTTATGTTGCTGCAACACAGCTATCTCCTAATCACTTCTGGTGTTTCAAAATACACGAGAAGTTTCTTGTCTTCTGCTGTATTGAAACATCTTTGTCCCATGCTTTGGAGACTGGTTTTGTATCTGAAAGCTGATAGCAAGGTAGCAGGCATTTGCTTTCTGCAGCAGTTACTTATAAAGCTTTATGCCAAACTTATGAAGCCTACTGAGAAAAGGCATCTGGTGATAGTGCAACCATCACAGGCTCACTCAGTGTATTTTGGTGTATAGACACGGTTTCCCATCCTTTCAGGTTATTACTTTGAATCCAACAGTTTATCTTAAAACATGTTATTTTAAACATGACACCATACAGGTTTTAGTGGAATCAAATCTTGCTTTGTAATTAGACTGCAGAAGCTGTCTGTAGGAGACACAAGGAGTGAGAGCTTCTTGCCATATAATAAACTTTGTAGGAACAGTACTTGCTTGGCACTACAGGTAACTCAGTTATGCTGAAAAATAGATTCCTTGATATACATTTGGAAACCATATTTGGTAGAATTGTTCAGCATTTACTTCAATTTAACTTTATCACAAAGACATATGCAACAAAGCTATGTTCTGTTCCAAGTCTGGAGACAGAGCCAAAAAGATTTTTATTTCAGTTCCTTCCTTCATCCGTGGAAAAAAGTGCATATATTTTATGTTCCTATATTTACCAGCCTTTTCCCCTTCTTGATGAACCTAGCATTTCCTTCTGCCATCAGTAGCGTGCCCTGGAGTACACTTTTACTTTCACAAAGCAATCTCTTTTTTGTAAGACCAACAGTCTGCAATCAGCTTCTCGCTAGTTTCTTAGTATGAAACTGGAGGACTACAAAAATGGGTATGATTAGATCAGCAAGAGTTTAGCCTCCTTCATAGCCTGCAGATACTCCAGAGGAGCAGGGACCAAAATTAAAAAATTGTCTTACAAAATAACATTGGTAATCATTAAGTGTGTGGTTGGTTTGGTGCTGTGCTGGGTTTTTTTTTGTTGGGGTTTTTTTTCTTTTTCATTTTTAATGCAGAAACATTTCCTGATAAATGGGGTGATTGAGCTACTTTCCGGAAGAGCTGACTGCATGAACTACAGAATAGTATAGAAATATGTAAAGAGGAAAGGACATTGTGCTCTTTTACTAGATAATAAGTGTCAGGGTGGATTTATCAGGATTGTAAATCAGCAAATGTGACACCACCACCCCACTCTTTCTCCAAGAAATTAAAATTTTTTTCTGGTTTTGCTTTTTAGTCAGTTTGGCCTTACTTTAATCTATTCATTCTTGTCTCTTTAAAGCTTGCAGAGGCTTACAGTGCTTCTGAACTTCAGGCTTTCTCTTCTTTTTCTCTATAGAGGTTTCCCAGGAAATCTTCTTGAAGGACATCCTTGTTGTGTTCTTCTTATCCACACTCTTTCCGGAACAGAAGCAGGTGTATAGACTTAGAAAATTCAAAACCCAAAGAAAAATCTGTTTAGATTGCTAATTTGCATGTTTAAAACAGTTTTTACTTTGTCAGCATACAGAGTAGAATAAGCTATTTGGTCCATATGCTTTGTGATATACTTGCGTTACATTCACACAGAGCTAGAAATTCACATTGGAGTGATATTGTTTTGAAGCCGAGTAGTCAAATGTTTAGTAACTTCTTGACAACCTTACTAGATTTTATCACCAGAGTTCTGCTTTTTACAGCAAGTGTTTCCTGAAACAGTGTAAGTCTTGCCTCATTTAACTTTGAATTTTAGGAGCACTCCAGAAGATGAATCACAGTAGACAGTTCAAACTGGAAGCGTCAGCCATTACAGAAAACCAGAAAGCACTATACAGCTGATACCTAAAAAAGAATAGAAATGTAATGAAAACAGTTGCTGCTGCACTTAATGATTACAACTGCCTGATATTAGTAGACAAGCTAGAGGTGATTTAGAGGCAAAATGGGTTTTGAGTGATGTAAATGGGGAAGGTGGAAACAATCTGGAAATTTAAACCCAAACTGACAAATCAATTCAGACAGCTCCATCTACTCCCCTGATAGCTGTGGTCACCAATTTATTTCTGCAAGTTTCCTGGTAAATTTTGCCTGGACATTGTTGTTTATTCCTCTGGGATCCTGGAAGGCAGCACACAACCTAGGAAACTCAGGACAGGAATATCAGAACATTTAACAGAGGCTATATTTAATATACAAAGTAGCTATTTTATCTATTAGTAAGAAAGACTATAAAATATAGTTGTCTGATTATGAGTAATTGTTTTAGTTGCAATTAAGATCTTCAGATTAATTTCCTGAATGCCCGCAATTATTCGCTCTACTAGAAGCTGAGCCATAAACCGTTCTGATGCTGTTTGTGCAAAGGCCTTCATTTTCCTTCACACTCCTGAAACTTAATTTACTGTAACTCTCCCCTCTTCCTTTTACTTCCATTGTTCCAAGTCTGAAGTGAAGACAGTTCTGTCTCCTTTTTAGTATTAGGTGTACTCTCCCTCTGAAAATCTGTAGCTGAATATGATTTGAACTGATTCTACCCTGCAGTAGTTGCTTTATGCTATGTTAAATCCTAAATGTCAGAGTATGTGACTTTTGCTACATTGCAATTATTGGCAGTATTCTGTGACCAGTTTAGTCAGGGCCTTAGAGGGTGTTAAATGGAAGCTAGCCGTGGTGGATGCTGCACCCATCACTGTGTGGAGGACTGTATCTCCTGAAAGCTGACAGAAAGCTGCAAGGCTACCAGAGTTCAACATGTGAATCTAGGGAGAGAGAAGTGCTGCACTGCCCTTACCAACATATCCAAATTCCTAGGGGAGAGGGAGTTTGAAGGCAAAGGAATTCGAGGTTTTAACCCTTCATGGTGAGAAGTGCATAAGAAGTGCACATTTGTGCTTAACTGTTTTGCAAGTAAAATTTTACATCCTTATTTCATGAGCTAAGAGCAGTGCCAGCTCTCTCCAAAGTTCCTGTAATCTGTGGGCAGAAAGCCGAACAGCCTTTTCTCTAGTGACATAGTTGTCTTGTTCACTCAGCTTTTAGAAAAGTCTGGTTTTATAACTCTTTCTTTTGAGAGATGCAGGTTAAGAAATATATGGCAAAAGTTAAGTGTAAATTTGATTTTTATGATGTTTTTGTTTTGAACAGCTCTACTTTAGAAAATCCTTTATTGCAGCAGAATCAATGCATGGGTAAAGCTGTTCCCTACAAACCAGTTTACAGTAGCTGTCAGAATCAAATGTTTTCTAGGCACTACATTTGCCACCTAGCAACCATGCTAGGGTAATCTTGCTGCAAGTCATCCATGTGTGCAGTCCTGTCAGATAAAGGGACTGTGCCGCAGGATTACCCACCAGTCATTAGTCATTAATGACAAGGTATCTTTCTTATCTCATACAAAGTTCCCTGCAGACTCACCAGGGTGAATGCATAAGACTTCAAAACAACATTGCATTTCTCCGTAAAAGAAAACCAATAGAGTATTTCTTATGGTGAGGTCTCCAGTTAGCAGTTATTCCCTGGAAGGCAACTTTTGCAGCAAATATTTGAACTTTTTTGCTTTCACTGTATTTCGGAATCCCTAAACTGGAAATGCACATTCTTCGAAGCTGATATTAATTGCTGTAAGGAAACAGATCACTTTTCTACATTGAAAAGTTTGTTATTCTTTAAATACAATGAAGACACTTCTGTTATTCCTGTCTATGCCCTAGATGCTTTTCCAACCTGCCTGAATACCCACTCTCCATTTTAGAGGCCTCTGTGTCTCTTTAAGAGTTTAATCTCGACTAGACTTCCCTATGAAGTTTCTCTGCTATTATTCATTATTCTTCACTGTGCTAACAATGGATAGTGTGGGTAGCCTAGAGATCTCCCAAGTTAGACACTGTATTTGTTCCCATGCTGCCTATGGCACTGGCCAAATGCTAGCAAAGACAACATGTTGTACTGGGGCTTGTAGGGTATTGCAAATTGAGTAACAGAACATATGGTGAATGGTGCTGCTGGAGAGAGCAGTTATTTATGAATACAGGGCAATTCCCTTAATTCCTTTAGGCTTGTGAAGAGTCAGGAACTCTATAGTGGGGATGTTGGCAGGAAAAACAGAACAGGCGATCTGATGGACAAGAAAAATGCTTAAAAAGCTAAAGGAGAATACAGAGCACCAGGAGACAGTGACAGTACAACACTAGCAACTTGTGCAGATTATCCCAAACAGAATAGCCCCTGTCCATTCTACTTGTTGGTGAGGCATCATACCTATGGAAAGACTCTGAATATAGCTTCAGGTGGGATATAGGATGTCAGATACAAAGTGATTCTCTAAACAGTCTTCTGACACATTTTTTTGAACAGAGAAAGCCACAAAATTTGTAGGTATTCAAACATGAAAGGTGTTACTAAGGTGCAATTTACATCTGTGAACATTTATAACTGTGAACAGTTGTGTTTTATATAGTGTATGGTTTCAATTGGAGCTTATTTCTTATTAGATGTCTGGTAGGGCTGTGACCAGTGAGATAATTTGTATCTCATATTTCCATTTTAAGCAGTAACAGGTTACTTCTCTTTGTTTGAGTGGCAATGTGTAGCCAGATAAGCTGCATGTGTACAATATATAGCTTAGATTGTATTAATAGTCTAAATTGCTTTTCAGTGTTTTATTCAGGCTCAAGCCTATATGGTAGTGCAGAGCACCTTCTGCCTGTTGATGTTCACATATACGTTTCAAAGATGCATTTAACTGGGCTATCTTGAATCTTGAGTAATATAGAGTAAAAATGAAATTAACAATTTTGAACTTGGTATTCCAGCTTCTTATGATGCATACAGGCCTGACATGTTCTTTCTGTGGTTCCTCTGCTATGTGACCCAACCATGTATTTTCTGATTGTTTAATGGGGCATTATTTACTAAATACAGATTAACAGCTGCAGCTGAGAGATCTACAATGCACTCAGATGGCTGATAGGAATGAAATGCACACAGTGGATCAAAACACTAGAGAATAGGAGTGTGATCTCTAGACTAGCAGGTGGTAGAGTTCAGAGAGCTGGAAAGCTTAAAAGATATGGATGGGGAAATGCGTATTATATAGCTCTTCAGCCATTCAAATTATATTTATGTTTATTTAAAATAAAATCAAGAACTTTTTGGAATAGAAATCAGTGTATTACCTAGAGACACAAGGGAATCCAGTGGTTTTACCTTTAGCTTGTGGTAGAGCAGACTCCAACAGCCAGTCCTACAAAAGAATCGAATTGGAAGTGACATGAAAGATTATCACAGACCCAACATAGCACTTACACCAGGTTTCCAGCTAATTTCAAGACACTTGGAAAGCCTCCTAGCCACAAGTGATATCTTCTTTTTTACAGGAAGCTGGGCAGAAATGTAAACAGATCATTCTAGAGACCTGTTTCTTAGTGCTGAGTTAATACAAAAAAAGACTTGTAAATGGAAATCTGACATCCAGAGTGTCACCTGTAGACATTCCTACTGTAGAAGTGCCAAGAATAGGAAGGTGTTTATTCTGTGGTAGGAAGATGCCAGACAAGGCAGTTAGTGAGATGTCCTAGACACACAGATCTATTGAATATCCATTTTCTGTTGCTTTCTTTTATGCTCAGACTCCTCATGGTTCTTGCCTTCTGTGGTTAACTGTGTCATCTCATCTGTTGTGCTTATGGGGGTTTGGGAGTGCGGTGGTACCAGCTCTAGTCCCATTATATCTGGTCAGGACTTATCCACTGCTTCCAAGTGCTACCTCTTGAGGTTAGAATCAGCTTGTCTAGGAGAGGGTGCTCAGGAAAATTAGATGTGCAAATTTAAGGGGAATTAATTTGTTTCAGCTCAGTCTTCTATCAAAGGCATATCCATAGCTAAAACTCACATATTGTCAAAACCAGAGCATGTGCAATAGAGTCACACATTTTAACTACCTCAAAGGTTTAAGTAGAACATGTCTGCTCCTCTCTGTCCTGTGAAGCCAGGTATCAGCTAGAGGAAAAGAGGGAACAGAGTGGCAAGAGAGGGAGATCAAGGGCCAGCCTGCCAGATCACCTGGCTTGCAGAGGAGGAAGAATCATTCAGTTGCCCCAACAGGAAAATTAAGGTCTCTGACCTTATTATATTTTCTCAGAGCTACAATGTTCACTTTGCAGCCTTTTCCTGCTTTAAGTTCCTAACCTTGATGACTCCTCCTTAACCCCGAAGAAAAATGGCACTCGCCCTTGAGTAGGGACTACCGCTTGGTATGTATTGATATGTATGCATTGCAAGCTTTCCTGCATCTCATGTCACATACAGCCATGTTCCATTTTATTGCTTAAAATCCAAGATGATTACTTTGCATTTCACACAAGCACACGGTCTGAAGTAATGTTATAGTAAGAACTCCTAAGTCATCACCTTTACTCTGTGTCTTTCAACATATTTTCCATGATAATATGATGAAATCAAAGTCTTCCAATATGTTACTATAGACCTTAGTAATATTGTCATGCAACTCAGTCTTCTGGACATCTTGTTTCTTTTGCATGCTGAATGGGAATAACTGAATACAAAGTTTATTTGTTACAGTGTTCTCTGCTCAGCTGCCTATTTATTCACCTTAGCAAGTTTGGGTTTAGTTGATGTTCCTGTAAGGTATATGAACATACAAAACCTCTGCTTCTTTATGCATTACTTTCCTGGTAGTTACAGTTTCCTGTACCTATTTGCTTTAAAAATCCATTTATAAAAGTATGGTTAGATATATTACCTAGGATTATGTGCAGAGTGCATTTGGTATTTACTTAGTTTTAAATTGCTCAACATTATGGAAAGCTAATGTCTGTGTTAGTATATCAACACTGTATTTCTATAGAATTATTAAAGCTTATCAGTGCTTGTAATCACCAGCATTAAATAAAATTAAATATTGTTCACTCTGTGTTGGGTGAGGCAAAGTTGCTACAGATGCTAAAACCCAGATGGGTATGAGCTCACAGTTTTGAAGTTCCACCAATTGTGTGCCCAACTACCTGTGCAGGACTGCGTGCTAGAGATGCTGAATGCAATGACAGAAACATAGAAGTTGTAGGTATTCAGTGCTTCTGAAAAAAGTATATGGTACTAAGGGGTTTGGTTTAGAAGCCAGGCCTACTGTAGGTTTACAACTTCTCCAGCAACACTTGAATAATTTTATATAAGCAAATTGTCCTAGGACACATAGGAAACCTGTGCTAGATCTAGCAACAGAACCCAAATCTCCTGATTCCCATTTTCCCATAAATATGCAGAATATTATTTACCCTTTATTGTTTGAGCTGTAGGGATGAGTCTTCTATGTTTCAGGACTGTGCATGCTACTGAAGTGCTCAGTTGTAGGAGATGAACAGCGTAAGGGATGTGGTAATGCTAGCAAATTGTTGATGAAGAAAATTTGCTTCAAATCTTTTATAAAGGTTCTTAGTCTAGCTAAGGTATTCGTGTAAGAGCAGCAGGCCCAAGCAACCTTTTTGGTTGATGCTTAAGAAGAAGAGTTCAACTTCAGCATTTGCCCCATCTTAATTTCTCAGACTTGGGTAAAGGTTTGTATTATCCCACTAACAGCTAAAAAAAATGATGGCTTAGTTTTGAGAAAGCTAATGATTTTCTTGACCAGTACTGTTCCAAATAACTTCAAAAGTTGCCAAGAACTAGACAATTCATCTTTAACTTTCTTGGGGTGTATTTAAGTTTGTGCTGCTAATCCCAGAAACCCCTGAGTCAGTATGTCAGTAAAGTAATACCCCTAGAGAGGGGTTAAAAATACCAGGAAAAAAAAAAAAAAGAAAGAAAAAAGAAAATATTATTTCCTTTAAAGAGTTTAAAGAGTTAGCTTGAATACATTTTCAAAATGTCCTTTGTAATCAGTAAGATTGGAAGAGTACATTAAAATAATGAAAACTGAGATTCTTTTCTCTCCAAGGGCTTGGGCTTAAAGAAAGGACTATATATCAGAAAAGGCTGAGACAGTAGCAAGAGACCACAGTTCTAAATTGAGCTGCTAAACTAAATTTTTCCAAAGACCCTGGTCTTCAATCAAATGTGACCAAGTTGTTCTCAATTTCAGTATCAGGCATTGGTATCTAACTACTATAGGAGATTTCAAGGCTCAGTGAATTTCTGTTCATAGTAATAATTTATTAATTAAACTCTTGCATAGGGAATTCAGAAAATCTTTTCAAACAGTGTCTAAAAACGCTTAAGTCTCAGTCAACGATAAGATTTTCCTTCTTAGAGAACAAGCCTGTATTAGTAGGGTCCTCTGATGATACAGGCCTCCATCCTTGAAGGTATTTGACCCAAATGTCACATGAATGACTGCACATGAGATAGCAGCTCTCTGTCACTGCTAGGCTACCAGGTGATGACATTGGTTCTGTAGCTGGTCTGTTTTGGTCACACTTCTTGGATTGTGATCAAAAGTCTTACCTATATCTATGTAGCGATCTGTTGGCATGGTCTGGTAACTTCTAGAAAGGCAGTTTGTTTGTTCTTTAGCCTGTTCCTTTTCTTTGCATTAGTTCCTCTCTCTGCAGAACTGTATGTTCCTGGCAGAAACATTTTTGTTCCAGTGCAGGCAGGTTGTGTTCCCTGGAATAAGTTGACTTTCTTCTTTGCAAACAATTTTGCATGTGTCAGAAAGGTGAGAAAAGTGGAATCCTTGCCTGCACTGATTTTACGTAAAACAGTGATTGTCACACTTTCAGAAGATTAACAGCAAGATTGCAAAAGCTTTTCACAGGTTCTGGTAGCTGCCAAGATTAAATTTGCTAGTCTGTTTTTAAAAATGTGTGAATACAGATGGATTTATAGTGGAAGAAGCACGCACCTCCTGCTTGACATTAGCTGTCTATAGCAGGGCTTGGTGCAGTTCCTGCATTTGTGCCCAGCAGCCACACAGTGTTAGATTGCTGCCACAAAACATTAACAGGTCACACTCATTCTCAGACTGTGATAAAACTGAACTCTTAATACTCATTCTTCTAAGCAAGCAGTGCAGTGGACTGTGTTGAGCCAGGCACATGCTGTGTTCACACTAAAAATTGGCAGAGCAGTGAGTTTTGGCATCAGCTGGGCAATACGTGGACTCTGTGTTCAAGCTCCCTTTTCTGTGTGCATCAGTGGAGTAGTTCTACCCTAATCAGTAAACCCTAGAATTAGACATAATCCTGTTTTTTTACAGCCAAATTGATGGATATGAACCCACAGATGAGATTCTCTTAGAATCCCCTTTCCTATTGCATTAGGTGACGATCATATATGTAGTTTTAGGGGTTTTATTTTTTTCTCCTCCTTTCCCCCAAACCTATCCTTTCACTTAAGCAAACCCAAACCTGATTGCATGATACGTAGCCTTGTAAAAATAGACACCACCACCTGTCTCTGTCTAAACAGCAGCCATCAGTGACAGAAACTGTGGCCCACTCTCTTATGGTAGGTAATTTACTGTACTGAAAAGGCAAATGGCTAAGTGGAAGTAATGGGAGCATTTTCCAGTGAAGACCACATTTAAAGTTAGCGGGTTTTTTGTTAGGTTTTTTTTTTTACTTCTTTTTGCCTTTATTTAGCCAGAATCTTTGCTATGACTTTATGAGGCTAAAGTGATGGTGTCCATGCAAACAGTAGAAGACATTCAAAGCTTGTTTAACTGAGGAGCAGTGGATTTTTTACTCAGTTTTGCATCTTTCCAGGTCGCTGCTTCCTCCCATTCAGCACAATTTTGTTCAGGTAAAGGTAGTTTGACATAATGCTTCTTCAGGTGGCATGTGCAGTGCTCTACAAATCCAAGCTGCAAATTGAAAGCTTGGAGCGATGTTAAGTAAAGGTACAGCAAAGAGATTCCTTAACAGCATGGAACAGTCAGCTTTAAACATTTACCTCACCATGCTGTGCACTATGTCATCCTAGAAGATGAAAAAAGAGATAGAAACTTTTGAGCAATTCACCTGTTTCAGTCTTTCAGGACATGAGAAATAAAGATGGCAGAAGACATGTTTATAGTGTCAAGCAGAGAAAGTCCTGTATTAGATTTAGGTTTTGAGCTTGCGAATCGTGACGGCCTTCTGGTCGGGAAACCATTTATGCACAGTAACAACACGGGGCAGCACAGTCAGGACTGGCTGGGAGCCCTGGAGCATACAAAGAGCTAGTGTACCATTGCCTGCACCTGGCTGTGAAGCCATGCCCGGGGCATATGGGGACCCAGAGGGGTCTTAGGTAGGGCACAAGTGAGAGACTGTTGTATTTGAGATAATATGTAGTTTCACCACATACTGCGTGCTACCCTAAGTGCTGTCACTTCTGTTTCATAGTGGAAGGCAGGAGGGAAGCAAAGTGAGGATCATAGATTGTATGATTATATACTATTATAGCTTGCAAAGCCATAAAGTAGATGCTACACAGTTCCAGTGATAATTATCACTTATTTATATTTCCTTATAGCACATTTATCAAATGGTGCAACTGAGCTCTTTTTGATACAGTTGAGCTCTTCTGTAGGAGAAGGCTTGATCCTGCTCTGTTCCACTCTTTTCAGGGCAGACTAAATGTATTCCTGTGCTAAATGTGGGAGCGATGGGAGGTTACCCTCTTTAATTTCCCAGTAAGTTCTGAAGTAACTTAATCATGCAATAAACATAAGTAGTTTTCATTCTTTGTAGATACTACATTTCCCCCTCCTCTCAGTGTTTGCTTCTTCCTTTCCCTTTTAATAAGCAGGGAATAGCCTGTAAAAAAAACAGAAAGAGCTGTAATTGGGACAGTGAATTACCAGGTACATTTAACAGCAGTATCAGAGATTAAGAACCTGGCACCTTAAGTCCATCTTGGCTCAGCTTTTTTGGTTTTGCTGAATCAGTTTAGGGCACGGTTTTAACATTGGATCATCAGCCGAATTATTATAGATGGAAGTATTCATTAGGCCCTTCAGTTGATGATCCCCCACGAAAATACCTTATATGATACCTCCATTTTCTGCTGTTGATGTGTTACTTATGAACAGTTTAGTATGTGAGATAAAGGAATCACATGAACTATATCAATGCAGAGATTACTACACATATGCAATGAGTGAATCAAGGGTAAAGAATCAGTGGAAAGAGAGACTACAGAGATGTGACAACAAAATGTCAATAGTGAGTGTATAGAAACTCTGCTGCAGCATTAAGTTATTTGAAGTAGCTTCGCATTTTGCTGACAAATGTGGTATCTGTTGTCTCCAGGGAAGGGTCTTTGCATTCCTTGCTGTATGGACTGGCTGCCAGAGCAAGATTTCATTGGGAGAGCTGGATGGTGTAATCCTGCAGAGATCTTGCCCTGTTGTTCAGGATGTGATAGATATGGAGAAGAAAATATATAGCCCTCAGCCACATTACGTATGCAGCTGCAGATGAGTAACTGTCAATCTGACACATTAATTGGCCTAGAAGACCAAAATATTTAAGTACAATTGAAAATGCTGTTCTGTAGAATGAATAAAAGTAGCTTATCCTTCTTTAATGGCAAAGTCAAGGAATGCTTGCTAGGCTAGATTGGGAACTTCCCAGTCTTCATGGAATCACAGAATTGTCAGAGTTGGAAGGGACTTCTAGAGATCATCTAGTCCAACTCCCCTGCTAAAGCAGGATTGCCCAGAGCACATCACTCAGGACTGCATCCAGGAGGGTCTTCAAAATCTCCAGAGAAGAGGATTCCACAACCTCCCTGGGCAGCCTGTTCCAGCTTGTGCCCATTGCCCCTCATCCAGTCACTGGGAACCACTGAAAAGATTCTGGCTCCATCCTCCTTCAACCCACCCTTTAGATATTTATAAGCATGAATAAGGTTTCCCCTCAGCCTTCTCTTCTCCAGGCTAAAGAGTCCCAGCTCTCTCAACCTTTCCTCATAAGGGAGATGCTCCAATCCCTTAATCATCTTTCTTGCACTACACCGGACTCTCTCCAGTAGTTCCCTGTCTCTCTTGAGCAGGGGATCCCAGAACTGGAAGCAATATTCCAGTTGTGGCCACACTCTTCCTATGCAGCCCAGGATTCCATTGACACTTTTGGTGACATTGTCTTTGCACAAGATAATTCTATTCTTTTGAGCAATTATTAGAACTGATGCAATGGCAGAAACTGTATCAGCAGTCTACTACCTATTTTTGGAAAATATTTAAATTCAAAATTATACTTAGCGTTTGAAGGGTTTTGCCAGCATTTGCTTCAGAAAGTTGTGGTTGAAGCCATAGAAGCTGTTTCAGTGCAATTCATGTTGAATGTGATCTTCAGAGGAAGAGAAATTTGCCAGCTGAAACTGCATTAATTTCTTGTGTTACACCTGCAGTTTCTGAAATCAAGACAAACTACACAAAGAAATTTTTTTAGCAGTCCAAATTACTCAAGAAAACACACAAAAGTATAAGCTTCCCAAAGCATATCCTTTTAGGGGTATTTTCAGGGCAGACTAGAGAATGTGGGTCTGGAAATGGAGCGTGTTTAGGAGGCTTTCTGAAAGTTAAACTACTAGTGTTATTACCAGGGCTTCTAAATGGGATCTACTCCCTACAGTAAGAAGTAGCTGTGAGGAAGCTGAATTTGAAGCTGTGAGGAAGCTTCAGTGAATGAAGACATTTTTGAACCGAGCAAAGCCTGCAACAAACAGCAAGAAAACCTTTTGGGCAAAACAGTGGAATTTTTTTACGCAGTGCCATTATTTGATCTTGTCACTTTTCTGCAAGCTAGTGAGGCAATATTACCTGTAACGCTATAAAATTTTCCTCTGTTCCCTGTACTTAGTGTTCAGTGTTCGCAAACTGTCTGATCTGTACTGAAAAGACACAGGTAGTGTTTTCTGTCCTGTTCCATCGCTCCTCTCCACAGCATAACACTTTCCAGGACAAATGAGTTTGCAATTCTGGTAAACATCTCTTCATCTTGTTTGGATATTGTATAAATGAAGATAAACAAAACTTTTTTTCAAGCTGCAAAATTGTAAATATTGGTAAAGTTACCTGTTTCTTTTTTTCATTATCTTCAGATGTTGTTCAGGGACAGGTTTTGTGTATAAATTCACATTTATATTTATTAACCTTGTTTCTGGTAAAAGTTCATAACTTTTATCAGATTACACAAAGTGCTGTCTCTATAATACACTGAAAAAAACTTTCTTGAAGACACTAGTAGCCAAACAATAATTGACCAGATGCGGCTACAGATATTTTTTCAGCTTTGTAAGTTAGAATGAGATGTCTTTCTCTGCTGCTGCATTTCTTTTTGTGTATGAAGTCTCAATAAAATATTCAATTCTTCTGGGAGAGCTTATGTTTTAATGGCAGATGAATTATTTATGTACCAGCACTTACAGAAATGGAATTGCCATATGTTAATAATATACCGAAGAGGAGTGAATACTGGCTTTTAAACTTACACACAGAGGGATGGAGAAAAACAACAAATAGTGGATTAGAAGCCTGTAAATATTACTCTGTCTGAGATTAGGCATTTAATATATTTTTGTACCTTCTGTTAAAACAGTTCTGCTGGTGAGTGCTTCACTTTAGTTCTTGAAACAGAAACACAGAATTTAATATAAAATATAAATGTATTAAATATTTTCATTTGCCTAGCTGAACGATTAATACAATTAATCCACTATATGTCTGTTAAGATGCTTTTCCTTTAAGTGTGACCAGAGGCAAAACTCTGAGAAGGAATTTTAGAAAAAAATTTTTCATTATGTGGTAGAATAAAATTAACTGCATACAAAAGCCTGTGAAGTAAGCAGAGAAATGGTCATGGTATAATACCATGACCACATATGTAGTGTGAGTGTAGCTCTATTTCTAGCTACTGAAGTTGGAGTAAGAATCCTGAAAAATCTGGGCCTGGTGTAGGCGAGTATTAAGACGGATTGTGTTTAGCTACAAATACAGACAGAATGGGTAGTTTCCTTATTGCTGTAAGGTCACAGTCCTCATTTGGATTTACCGAGTTACAGGCTTTCATATCTGAAAGTCCCATTTTATAAGTGGTTTCATTTGTAATTCAGAAAGGTTGAGGGGGGAATAAATTGTGGATGTAAACAAAAGATCAGTGTATGTTATATGACAAAAGACGGGTCCAGTACCATTTCAAATGGTTGTAATAACCTCTACTATCAATTAGTATTTTATAAAGAGTGCTTCACTGGAACGTGAACTTGTAGAAACACAGAGTATACCATTAACTTCAAAAACAGGTCAGGATGCTTATTGCCCTGTTCTGCCTCAGTATCACAAAGTTACTGAAGCATTTCATTACTCCAAAGAGATTTTAGGTGCCTAACTGCTACTAAGTCCCATGAGGCTTTCGTTTCGGTGCCTTAGTCTGAAAAATGGAACTAATTTCTTTTCACTGCATGAAAGACAGTGTATGACATGACCCATTTGAATATAGACGTTGACTGGTTTTTTACATAATACAGCTTAACACAAGTTTCCCAACTGCCATCTCCCATAACAGCAAGCTTACCTCTACTTTGTGCCAACTGTTGGAGGTGTCCAAGCTTCTCTGTGGGAAGCTTTAGCTCTGTTACAGGAACTTGAAATAACTCAGCTATTTCCAGCTACCTCTGCATTTCACTGGTTTTTGAAGTGGTGACATATCCAGGCATGAAGAGGTTTAAAGAGAAGCTCTTATAGGACTAAGTGTAGTTGAGTTCCCTTTGGGATCCATCAGTACCATGGTCTGGGAACTGCAAGAGAAGCTTCCACATCACTTACCAGACGTGTGATACATCTCCTGGTTTTGTGAATCTGTTTTCAAAACAAACCAAGTCATGCCTGCAATAATGATAAGGTCTCCTTATAATCATTAGGTGGAATTAAGCCACAGGATACGTAAGCACTGGTTACGACCCTTCTAGTATGTTGGTGTCCTTACATGTGGCTTAAATTCTTTTCTTGCTTCCTTTCCAGCCCTCCACTCAGACTATTGCCCATACCTGCTCAGAGACGGCCATTTGCTTGGATCACTTTTCAGAAAACAAAGACAGGAAAAAGATGAGAATGTGAGCTTTTTAAGGGTAGCAGGAGATTCAAACTCCAGTGAACAGGTAATGGATTCGCTCTGCAGGAATTGTGTCACTCATTTGGCATGAATGGACCTGGAGGGGAATCTTGTCTCCATTGTTGCTGTTTGAGTGCATTTAGCAGTTTGGTTTTGTGTGTCACCAGAAAAATACCTGGATTTGTATGTGCTGTGCCCTGGCTTAGGAATGTTTTTGGATTTATACCAAAATTAGTTAGACTCCATTTGGATGTAAAAAGAAAGAACTATACCAATCCCTTGTGATTTTTGCCACTCTTAGGACATTTAGTATATCTTTAAAAGTCAGCTAATAAATGCAAAGCAAGTTGTTGGATGTCATATTTTTCAAAGAAAGATTGAAAGGAAGACAGAAATTCTGTCTTAGATGAATAAAAATGTTAAATGGATTATAACTTTTAAAATTCCATCATTTTGTATTTCTGCACTCTTGTGGTCAGCCAGCAATTCTGATTCTCTGTCTATAATCTAGCTATAGTGACTGTAACAGCATGCACTTTGTTTTCGTTTTAATGGTAGAAGTATTAGTAATTAATATTTCTGTTTCAAGAGATTAGATTCAAGTGTGTCATATTTCGTCATTTAATCCCCTGTTCTCTAGGGAGAAGACAGCAAAATGATGGCAGGAAATGCCTAATGAGCAAAGCTGGTTGGCAGTGTTTCTCATGTACAATTTTATTAGATATGGCAGAACTGTGTGGTCATAGGTACAATTCAACAGAAAGCTACAGCACTAGCACTAGGTAGCTTTTTCCCTTTTTGAAGTGATTGTAGTGTGAGTGTAGCTCTATTTCTTTTCCTTCCTTCAGGAAAGCAGCAGGGAGAAACTTGCTACAGAGAGCAGGGAGATATTGCTACAGGAGTTTGGAGATAAACGTGGTTATAAACCGAAAATGAAGGACTTTATAAAGGGAAACTGAAGTGTAAATGAACGTCATGGTCTAAAATATCCCTTTTTATAATCTCTTTCTTCAAGAGTGCCACAATGAAAGTGGGTCCCCATTTGTCTGTGATACTTTCTGGTAGATATATGTGAGGTATTGGTACGTGACTCTCTAAAAAATCTTTTCAGTGTGCATCATCAGTGAGGAAAAGCAAAACATACCATGGTCTTAGTAAAACTTTCCCAGGGTAACCACATGTACATTTTGAAGTTGGTGACTTATGTTAAATTTTAAACATTTATTTCGTAGCAGTCACTGAAAGAAGGAATCACACTGTACCTTTCTTGTAGGAAGTGTGAATTCTGAGAACTTTATACCATTTCTGTGAAATTTCCAGACAAGTTATAGATGGAAAAAAAATATAAGCAACAACTTTTTCCAGAAAAATAACAGCTAATTATTTTCAACATACAACATATATAAGTTTAAACAATATGAACATCCTTGATTGTGTGCGTTAACTGTGAAATTCAGCACAACTACTCAGGGGAGTTATTGCTAGTGAAATTAATTGTGTATATATC
Organism: Nycticryphes semicollaris; assembly: GCA_013400055.1. Lineage (NCBI taxonomy): Eukaryota > Metazoa > Chordata > Aves > Charadriiformes > Rostratulidae > Nycticryphes > Nycticryphes semicollaris. The sequence continues at coordinate 1,753,836 of VXBJ01005545.1, forward strand.
TAATATTAGTCCAAACTTGTGGATTTACTTATAAATGAACAGTTTGTAAGCTACCTTACAAATGGTAAATCCAGAAAAGCCCATTGGTTTTTATAGAAATGATACTCGGGTTTTAAGTGAAATGTTTTAGAAATTCCAATTTGAACAAGTAGTTTTAGCTATTTAAGTGGAAAAAAGTTACTTTGGGATTCAAAGGGAGTTAAATTTGGTATCTCAAATATTAGGTATGGTGTGTGTAAAAAAATAACGTGAAGTGTCATTGACCAGATCAGTACTCCAGCACGCTAAGCATTTTACAAATTAGGCTGCAAATACAGTCCTGGTTTCAAAGAATTTATATATTAAAAACTGGCTGAATCTAAGAAAAGAAGGTGGTTAAAAAATACACATTTAGTTTGGACTGGCTGTGCAGGCAACTACTAGTGAGTACCAGTGAAAAAATGCAATTATTCACACCAAGAGAAGGACAGAAAGAAAAGTTTGCATTTAAAGTTCTTGAGCTGGCTTTTCTTCTTAGGCTTGTCAGGATGAAAAGGTTGCAGAACTGTCTGAAGTGGCCTTTTGGCATTTCCTGGGCCGGTACAGACCCTTTAAAACAGTTTGATGACTCTTTTGTCCCCACATCTCCTAGCAGAGGCACGTTTCAGAGAAAAGTCTAAGGTGTATTGCACTCAGTGTTCAGTGCAGAGAGGATAGCCTAAATAAAAGCAGCACTCTGGAAAGCATTTTGAAAACTGACAGTTCAAAGAGGGTTAGGAAGTTCAAAGATGCAGAGTTGTAAATTAATCATTTTTCAACCAGCACATAAGTGCTGTGTTTTTACTGTGTTTCTTCTTTTGATGTCAGCCGTCTACCATATCTGCTAAGCACAGCAGCACATGAGTTCATTCCCTGGGATAGTAATCTGACACTATTCATTTTGAATCCTGTTGCACATTTTAGAAATACACAAATTTCACAGCTTCTTTGTGTTGCAATCTTGTTTAAACAACAGTGGTGAAAATAAAACAATAAGGTGTATTTCCCTCCCCACACAATGATCTTTGAATTTCCTTCCTGTTTGTGTTAGCATTTTCTTTCCTCATTCTGCAAGCGTTCAGGCCTGTCGTGTTGCAGAAACCAAGATATGCATTTACTACAGAGTGAATTACTTTCCATAAATTTAATCATTCTCTTTCGGTCTTTTTAGTAGTGTGTGAGAGAGCTCAGTTGTTATTTTTTAATGCTCTGATAGGACAGAAAAGAAAAATAACTTGCTTTCAAGAAGTAGAAATGGCAATGGCTAGCATGATTTTATGCATATTCTTCTAATTGAGGTCAAGTAACTGGAATGTGTGTCTGATGTCATGCAGAACAGGGATGTGTTGTGGTTTGGACTTATACTATTGCAGTGGGGTGGATTTCTGGAAAATCTGAGCACCTGGAGACCCCAGTGGCTGCTTGGAAAGTTGAGAGCATTCAGCAACTCCAGAAATGGGGAGGGTTTGGCCCTGGAGGATTATATCAGCAAGACATTTAATTCATATGAATGTATGCAACGACTGTATTGAGTGTCATACACTGTCACCTGTATCTGGATCTGGAGTCAGTAAACAGGAACCTAGCTGGCATATGACACATCTAATAGAGGCACTAAAATATATTGTTTGTTTATTAATGAATAATATGCATAAAAAGAATTATTGATGTGTCTGTCAAGTCTAATTTATAACAAAAAGGAAATGGAGATTTTATTTTTAATAACTAGGTATCAGTTTTGGACAATAAGCCAGTGCATGGCTTGCCTGATCACCATGGCCCACGCAGAAACATTTTGGAAAAAAAAAAAAGTGACAAACACTAACTTATGAAAAATTTAATCTATATCCTGTACTTGATAGCATGCTTTAAAAAGCTCCCAACAGCTGAACTATGCAGCAACCCTACAGTCAGCTAACTAACAGTGGGTGTTGCTTGAACCACATCAACACTGATTAGGTTGTTAATGATATTTTAAACATGTGGCCATGGATCTTTTTGAGTTTTTAAATAGAGTAAGAATTTAGGGGTAGCAGTTTGCGCATCCTGAGTTTTTGAAGTGTACTGGGGTTAGATTAGCCAGTTAGATGAACTGGGATTTGTTCTTGTCCATGTCAGCATTGAGGAAAGCCTATCTAGAAGTGCTGGTATCACTCTGAACAGTCTCCTGAGGCAGAGATGTAACTTGTTTGCTTTCCCTTCACATTATAATGTATATAAACTAGCATAGTTTCAACTGACCCATAAAGCAAAGAAAAGAAATAGGCAGTCTATGTTATTAATGAGAAAATAGATGGCTCTGAAATGTGGCTAAAAGTATGGTGTTAGATATATAGGACTCAGTATCCTGCTTCTGTGTGAGACTTGTCTCATTGTTTACAATCTGAGACCTCCTTTTCAGGAGAACATTTTCGAATAATTCAGTCCAGACAGTGGAACAATGCAGACAGACTGTCTTCCATGTGCCAATAAGCAAAGGGATTTTTTCTTAACACTTGATGCCTAAAACATAACAAAAATGACAGATTTTAGAAAATTTGTGGTGTTTGGACTTGGATTAGATTCAATGTATTTGCACACGAAAGCAGTACAACAGTAGGGCAGCCCCTAATGCGAGTTAAAATACTCACTCTGTATTTCCAGTTTCCCAGGCAATGAAGCAACAAGGACAGCGCTACTTCAGTGCTGCTTAGTCTGTTGTAACCAAGGGACTACAGCTGGCAGATTGCTGAGTCGGCTATTGGCAAGGTGGCACAGGAGCCAGCAGGCAGGCTGCATTCCAGGGATACTCCAGGGGCCCCGAACCTCAAGAAGAATACGTGCTCCTGGCATCATAGCACAGTAATTGAAAGTCCAAAGAATGGTTTAATTTAATTTTGGGGACAGGTCAAAGAGAGAGAGATTGTAATTTTCATGTTACTGTAAACTCCATTCATTTACAGATTTGGTGCTTCAAGTACAGAAATTTCTGCCTATATAGTTTCAGGATAAAAAAAAAATCACTGTAACAAATATTTCAAACTTTTTTCTTATAAATGCAGAATAAAGAACAATGGGTGAGAAGTTTGAAATGGGAAGTATGAAGTGAGGCTTTCATGACAGCAGCATCTCTTTTAATGAACTCATCCCACTTTAACAATGTTTTCTTTAGCTAGAAAAAAAAAATTTATAGGTTTTCTAAATTAAACCTGCTCTTTGACATGTTTTAAGATGCATTTGAACAAGATAATTGTCTTTTTACATAGGATAACAGAATTATCTTGAAATTGACTGCTTTTCTGGAGAAGAAACATGTGAAAAGCAGAACAATGACTGAAAACATAGTTTGCCACTGCTGTGCTTATGAGGGTTAGGTTTTTTTTGTATTTTAATCTTGCACTCAGACTGCTGGAGGAAAACAAGAACAGCACACAGCTTTCCCTGGCTAAGCTACAACATGAAAAGTAAAACTAGAGCAAGAGGAAAATGGCATGTTGGAGTTGGACAGAATGGGGATACAAATTCCACATTCCAGATGATGTTTGGAGTATAGCCAAAGCTGATAAAGGGGGAAATTTTATATGGACACTCCTACAGGGTCAAATTGGCAAGGATCTGTGTCATGGAGGACACCAATGTCCAGAAACAATGGGAAACAATCTGTGTTGATCACTTTTGCTCTGTTTAATACATCTGTTCCCAGGAGGTGTCCAGTTCCCTGCAGCAGCATAGTTATGTGCTTTTATTTTTCTTCTGAATAGGTCAGCCACAAAAACCCCAGTCAGTGGAACCGCACTTTCTTTTCTTATTTTATTCTTACTTCATATGTGGCGTCCAGGTTTTTTGGTGCCTTAATGCTAGGCCTGGATTTCTCTTTCTCCTCAGCACCAGGCAAGCACGTTTGGAAGCTTCAAGCGCCATTAGTTAAGTTTCTGCAATTGGTGGATTTTGCAAGGTCTTTACTTCTTTTCTAGACCACTAATAAACCATGTTGATGCTAAATCACTTTGCATTCCATAAAATGATTTGTTATTATGACAGTATCCTCAGCCACTTGTAACAGAATCAGTGGGTTTAAATCTTTGTCAGATAGAAAGCTAAGACCAATTGCCCTTCAGGCAGCAGTATGCAGGGTAGGCTTTTTCTGGAAAGTCTCTTTCACTTGCAGTTTGCCCTGAGCTCTGTGTGCACTTCCTTTAATGCAAGGCAAGGACTTAGGAACCAGTCATTTTGCCAGTACAGAACTGAATGTTTCACACTGCTCCTGCTCGCAGAAAGTCCTCTGTCTCTTCTACCTCAGGGAATAATGGTCTGTTGCATGAGGATACTGGGGAGACTAGTTAATGATTAAAACCCCCTCACTTTTGAATATGTAGGGAATAACATTTCATCTACTAGTTTTTTTCCATTCCACTTATTTTTTATGTCTTCCATCCTAATTTGATATTACTTCCATTTTCATCACTCTTTTCCATGCCTTAGGTTTTGTTGGGTTTTTTTTCTCTATACAACTGATACTGTTTCAATGCCATCCTAAAGACTTCTGCTTTTGTAACTCACCTTTGAACCATCATGGAATTGGGTTAAAATAAAATTTGTGCTATATTCATAAGAAATACCAGCAAAATGAGACTGTGCTTCCTGAGTCTGATGTGTATTTTTATAGGTAGGTGAGTTATAAAACCTCTAAAATAGGAGGCTATTAGAATAGAAATGCTGACATAAATGTTACTGGAATGACCTGACTGGAAGGAACTGAACTCAAAGTTCTCTGGAAATAATAAGGAGTTTAAGTATTGCTACAATAATACAATACTGGTATTTTCATTTTAAATGTTAGAATTTAAGCATCTGGATTTACTTGATTTTATCTAGACTGTTCTGTACTCAGCTCTGCTAAGTCTCTTAGCCCTCAACTGCCTGCGATGACTGCCCTGGGTAACTGCATACCCAAACAGGCACTGGGAAGAGCACACAAGCTGCTGCTTCTTAAATTGAAGGAAGCAGTTCTATTATCTATCAAGTGAAGAAATTCACACGCAGGAACAGAAAAATTGCTATCTGCCAGCTTCTCTGAAAAGAGAAGACCCACACCAACCTATCTCGGTAGGTTTCTGCAGCTGGGGCCTTTTGAGGATGGCATGGCAACCCTAGCCATTCACCTCTGCATTTTGGCCCCTAATCAAACTAATTGGTTTCACTTGTATCCCAAGGCTGTGCAGAAGCTGGTTGTATATACTCATAAATCCAAATTATAATTGCATTTAAATAGACTATTTATTTTAAGGAAATATGACGGCTCTCATCTCATCCCCTTATTGCTTGCATTGGTAACTTATAGAGTAGTGGATGCAAGTAGGTTAAAAATAGTTGTCTGGTGATGTTTCCAGAAGCCGTTAAGGTGACTATTCTGTGTTTGATCAACAGTGTGCAGTGAGCCAGATGATCTCATACCCCTGTGATTATAGTCCAACATCTGATCCCACACTTGCAAGAAATTGCTCAAATAGACATTCAGTTAATGTCAAAGAAATTGATAATAGTGTGAGGATTTTCATACTCGGAGCACTCTTTTGAAGAAAGGCCTAAAATATTGCTGCTGGCAGAAAGAGAGATACACTGACAGTTCCTAAGGAAGGATTAGCATTGCCTTTCCCGTCTGTGAGTCAGCTTTAGCTGACTTGCCCTTTTATTCTTTAGTATTTGCTTTTGCATTTCATTGATGTTGAGCCCTCAGTGGGCAGAGACAGTGATTAAATTCTTCCCAAGGCTCTGAAGTGGGATATGGCGGTTGAAGGATGATAATTCAGTGAATGGCTGTGCAATTCAACCAAAGAGGCAATGTGGATGTACTGTGGCAGCATTTTATGATCCCCTAGAATGTCATAGCCTTCCACAACAGAGATGATTTTTTTTTCAGTCCTTTCTTGGTGATACAAATATCCTGGTGATTTTGATGGCTGTCAGATCTTATTTCCTATTCACATTAAAATTAACTATGCCAAAACAATTAAGTTCACTAAGGTAATGTGAGCTGCAAGAGTTTCAGATGACTAGGCTGACAATCAATGGAAGGGACTGTTCAAGGAGAGGCATTTTCAGCCTTTATATGATGTAATAAGTTGTCAAGGCTGAAACCTTTTTTCTTTTTTTAAAAAAAACCCTAGATGTTAAGAAGCATGAATGCTTGCTAGCACAGGATGTGAAAGCTAACCATTTTAAAAGTGAAAAACAAACCTCTTCATTGTTAAATTCAACAGACAGACAGTGACTGCTTATTAGCTAGGATGATGACATACATTTTTCGCTGTAGGTTGCTGACAAGCCATCCTGCTGACTCCCTCAGCCAGCTTATACTTGCTTTGTCGGGGGCCAGTAGCAATCATTGCTTATTGCACTGCTGCCATCCCTTTGGGCCAGTATGAGCTTTGGAATCTCACTGCTATTTCTAGCAATGGTTAAATGTCCTGTCTCACATGGAGCTGATTTCCAGTGCCCTCAGTACTGCAGCAGCTTTCCAGGGGCAGCAGCCTGCCAGTGTGACAGCCTAAGGAGAGCTTTGGAAGGGGATATCTTGGTGATTTTGTGCTTTGTGATGGAATTCTGAATAATGTGACAGCATTTTGTGAGCAAGAACAGGGCATTTCAGCTCCTGCTTCTTCAGTGCAAAGATAACAGTTGACAAATAGAAAGTGTACCTGAAGGGAGATAGCTGGGGTAAAGCTGTGTAGTGTTTGCTATATTCATGTGGTAAGTGGGGGCTAACAATGTCATCTCTGTAGGTCTAAGAAGCATTTTTCTCATTCTTTTTCTCAGTCTTTCTTCTCACCCTTGCTCTCCTTTTCCTAAACCCTTCTGATGGGCCAGCCCTCCACATCTTCCTGCTTTAATCTCTAATACCTATCCAGTAACTTGTTCATGAGAATTCTTTGTATTGTTGTTTCCCTGCCATATAAACACCTGCTGTTGCCACATTCTAATAATTCTGTGGTAATAGGGCATTCAGTGTATGAAAGGCAAGAGAGAATTGCTTGTAAATCATTGGCCAATTTATATGATTGAGACATTCTTCTGTATTTCTTGTATTTACTGTGCTATGGCCCTACTTCAGCTACTGTCTTTCACTGACCTGATGTAAAGTGGTCACCCAGACCCTTGCAATGTCAAGTGTTTAGTTTTGCAGAAGAACAAAAGGTTTTGCCTCCTCTCTAAGCTAAGCAAAGGGAAAGTGGCATCATTCACTTGTGGTACTGTGCACACAGTGACATTTTCAGCATGATTACTGAGAGCACATAGCGTGAGAGGTTTTCAGGCAGCTACATTCAGAGTCATACAGACAGTTTATTTTGAACTGGTATAAAGGAAAATGCTGTAGGACTGGCTTCAGATGAAGAACTGGCTGCTCATACATCATCCTGTTACTGTGAAGGATGCTACTCCATCACTTAGGGGACTACTGAAGGTAACTAAATTATAAGCAGGCAAGAAGCACTGCATTACAGCGGGTGTTAATTCCCATACTTCTCAATACCGTCAGCAAAGAATGTAAAGACTAAATAGACAAAGAGACTAAATTATACTCCTGAGGCTGGTCTCACTGGAGGCATTTGAGACAATCTTTGTGCAAATGCAGTGTTTGTAATACTTGTGTTTGTGTTCAGTGTATGAATAGCCCCCAGGGCTGTGAATGTATATTCACCTTTCTCATGATCACCTTACCTCTGTTATTGCAGTAACATGAATTCAGCTTCTGTTCACTTGTGTAAATAGGAGAAATCGAGACATCTGTCACAGTACTTTAAAATCTTTGCTTATAAACGTGTGCAAATGGGAAGCCTCTAAGAGGCAACAGAACTGCAGAAAAGGAAGATGGATCTGTAGACTATAGTTGACCACTGAATAGACAATAAGAAGTGATTATAAAGACAAATATCATTCTAAAGCATATAAAAGAGTGTCATAAATCAAACAGAAGGGGTGTCTCCATTACTCAATAATAGACATACAGCAGAAACAAGTTGGAAGGCAGATTGGGAGGTCTCTACTCCAGTCATTCTCTAAAAGCAGGGCTTATTTCAAGGTTAGAGTAGATTGTTCAAGGCCTTGTCCATTGCATTTTGAGTATCTTCCAGGCTGGAGATTGCACAGCTACTGCAGTATGTTCCAGTGTTTCATCCTCAATGTGAAGAATTGTTTTGAATGATTTGACAGAATTTTCCTTGCTGCAACTTGGGACTCTTGGTTCTTGTGCATTTGTTGTTGATTTTGGCAACTCTCACAATTGCATGAAGTGTTTTACCTCAGTAACATGTCAGAGCTCCATACCTAGCTCTGTGCAAGAAAGTGGCCTATCTCTAGTTAGTATATCCTCTGTAGACCCTTAAATTTTTATTAGTCTTCCTTATTATGATCCTTTAGAAGAATGCAGAACAGCAAAGAATAATGGATTCAATAGGTTTCCAGAAGACTGCTAAATTATTTCAAAGAGCGGGCATTGCAGCTGTTATTTTGACAGATGTTTCCTTGTTTTGTTCTAGACTAACAATTTGATTGCTGATTTTAAAAGATTCTCAGGTTAATAGTGTGCTGACAACCTCAAGGGAGGAAGCAAGAATCATGCTTTCTTTTCCCTTGTACAGGAAATAAGTCAAGGGTGATCTACTGGCAGTACAATGTTCTGTCAGTAAACATTGCTGCTTATTGCTTTGCCTCCTCGGCGTGCACATGTAAAAGGCTCCATCAAGCCACATGTATACAAACACCAATGTTGTCAATAACTCTATGCTTATTACTAAGCATTTAACTGATTTGGCTCTCTCTTTGGAACCCAAATGTAAATTTAGGTGCAAAATTTGCAGGTTTGAACAAGAGTTCAAACACCATCCACTCTTTCTAGACTTAGTTGTAAAGGCAGAAGGAGAAAAGATTTGAAATTATGTTCAAAATCACATCTTGTTAGATATAGTATGAATTTCTTCTTTACCAAGAGGTAATAATAGAGTTATTCTGTCCTGCTAAATAGTGTATCAAAAGTTGCACATTATATTCTTTCCCAATAGTCTGCGTTTGATGTGGTTTGGGCTGGCCTGGCCACTAAAAAGGAATGCCAGATGCTGTCTTTTACTTCTCTCCACTTCAACAAAGGGAGAGTATCTTGCTTCGTTGACAGAAGGATGAGAGAGAAAAGACACTTAGGAGTTTAAAAACTATTAATATTTTAATGAAAATATTAATAAAATAATAGAAAGAAAATAACAAAATATATACAGTATATCCAAAACTGCATCAGCCTCCCAGGATGAGGATCAATCACATCACTGGCAGGCACTGAGAAGGTCCCAGAATGAACTCAGTAGCAGACAGAGCTGGATTCTGGATCTGGGTTTGGGAACGCATGGATCGGGATCAAAGACAGATGAACAGAGTCCTTCTTGAATGCCAGCCATTGAAAAAAGAGATCCTTTTGATCCCTCAGCTTTTAAACCGATCATGATGGGATGAAATACCCCATTGGTCAGTTTTGGGTCCCCTGTCCTGCCCTCTCCTCCCTGCAGGTGGGACCTCTCTAAGCTTTTCCCCTACCAGCCCTCCAATGGGGCACATAACAGTCAGCTGAGCTGGTTGTTGTAGCAATAAATATAAGCAGGAGCCTCTCTGCATACCATTCCTTGGTATCAATTATAAATGTCNAAGTTGCACATTATATTCTTTCCCAATAGTCTGCGTTTGATGTGGTTTGGGCTGGCCTGGCCACTAAAAAGGAATGCCAGATGCTGTCTTTTACTTCTCTCCACTTCAACAAAGGGAGAGTATCTTGCTTCGTTGACAGAAGGATGAGAGAGAAAAGACACTTAGGAGTTTAAAAACTATTAATATTTTAATGAAAACATTAATAAAATAATAGAAAGAAAATAACAAAATATATACAGTATATCCAAAACTGCATCAGCCTCCCAGGATGAGGATCAATCACATCACTGGCAGGCACTGAGAAGGTCCCAGAATGAACTCAGTAGCAGACAGAGCTGGATTCTGGATCTGGGTTTGGGAACGCATGGATCGGGATCAAAGACAGATGAACAGAGTCCTTCTTGAATGCCAGCCATTGAAAAAAGAGATCCTTTTGATCCCTCAGCTTTTAAACCGATCATGATGGGATGAAATACCCCATTGGTCAGTTTTGGGTCCCCTGTCCTGCCCTCTCCTCCCTGCAGGTGGGACCTCTCTAAGCTTTTCCCCTACCAGCCCTCCAATGGGGCACATAACAGTCAGCTGAGCTGGTTGTTGTAGCAATAAATATAAGCAGGAGCCTCTCTGCATACCATTCCTTGGTATCAATTATAAATGTCAGGTCTTATCACTCTGGAAGTGAACTACTGTCCATTAGAAGTTCAGTTAGAAGAAGCTTAGCTGAAAGGTAAAATTACCAAAAAGAAAATTGGTTCTGTTTCACCTCAAACCAGGACATAATTTTAATAATTTTCTGCGCTTAGAAGTAAGATCTTATGAATGGGAAAAATAATGAGGAAATAGTCGTAGTGCTATAAGGGCTGCAAAAGCCTAAAGTGGCATGAAAAGTGTTTTATACTTTCATTTGCACTTGACAAGTACTTCCCCTGGTCTTACTACAGCACAATCTTGTTTCATAATTATCTCTACATTGTACTTAGCACTTTCATTACATCCAGGATTATTTTAACTGCTTGAATTGTTTCTGCAAAGATGTTGAGCAAAAATATTGGGTTTTGAATTAAAAAGGCAGATTATTTCTAAAAACAGATAATGTGTATCAGGAATCTGTTTCTGAAAATGAGTAAGTCTTTGTTTTGGGGAGAAAGAGAATATGACTGTCCTCAGCTGGTACACACTCACCAGCCAACAGTACCACTACTTGCAATTTACTGGTTTTCTGATGGCTTGAGAAGGTTCAGACATGAATCCCAGGTGCTGTACAGAAAAGCTCATGGCTGCCCCCAATTTCTTCTTGAAGGCAGGAGACAGCATAAGAAGATGATCAGGAAAGAAAGATCAACATAACAGGCGGTGATCCAAATGCAACAGCAGCAACTATGTAGATCAATTGGCTGTTTTTTTAAAGACACGTGGTAGAATTTTAAGTAAATGTTTGACAATATTTCATTGCAGAATCTTCTGTGAATCATTCTGTTCATGATGTACAAAAGAAAGGAAAACACCAGACTGCAGAGATGAATAGTGAAACTGGCTGTACGACTGAATATGAACAACTGGCAGGTAAGAGGTAGGAGCATATAATTTGAGAATATGAGTTCAAAATAAGGTAGGTACATCAGGAAAGGCTTTAGAGAATAAAGATCCATTGCAGGTAGGAGAACCAGAAAAAGGATGTTTGATGCAATTTTTGACTGAATAGATTAAAAACTACCAGACTAAAATGTGTTGTTGAAGCAAGCCAGTAGTATGAAGAGGCTGAAGTAGCAGTTTTGATTATACTCCTAATGTAATACAGGAAAAACATAAGTAGAGAAAACCTCAGTAAATAAACCAGGAAAAGTCTAGTGTGTAATAAGACCACTGTGCATGGGAGGCTTTTGTAGTGCTTGCATGCAAGGGGCCAGGCAAAGCAAGTAAGAGAAATGAAAACATTTGGTCTGAGAGGAGTTCAATGTCACAGCCTTAAGAGAAGAAGGTGAATAAATAGATCCTAAACATCAGTGTAGTTCAGAGAAACTGTGGAAGCTCCTGTAGCAACAGAATAACTGCTAGAAGCAATTTAAAATGAAATTGATTGCACAGAAAAAAATCAATGCACACAAGTCAGCCCAGGAAAAGGTTGAGTTGTTAGAGGGAAAAATCTACACATTCCTCCAGACCTTATTAATCAGTTTCATTCTTTTGTCAATACACATGAAATATTATGCAGTTTCCTCTGGGGCTGTAACAGTGCTTGTTGAAGGAAATAAAGGCAGCATCTGGGCTTGAATGTCTAAGCAGTAGTGGTGGTGTACAGGGATTATTAAAGAAAACTTGTTTACCAGCATTTCATCTCCCCTTCCTTATGTTTTTTATCCCCAGGAGATAAATGAATTTAAGCTTGACCCTCCTTCTCAGTGGCTAGTGCCAGCCAGTTCACCACAGGGGTGGGCATGCCTCAATAATTTTCTGCTGAATAGTACTCAGCAATCTAATTGATTTAACACGTATCCAAATTAGCCACTTTTACCAAAAAAGAAAGGATGACCAATACAAAAGCACCGACTGCCAACAAATATAATATTGTCTTTAAAGCCAGATTTTCCTCTTGATTTGGTATTTATTAATATCTTGTTTCTTTTTGCTGAACCAACTGGATTCAGTTTGTCATGATCAAACCTCTCTGATGTAAAATAGAATGAAAAATAGATACAGAAAAGTAAAATGCTTTTTCTTTCCACAAAACTGCTCTATGTGTAGCTTTGTCCTTCAAAAATGCTTATATGCATTTTTCTATCATTAAAGTACAAGCAAAAGTTATTGAAAAAGGGGGGGGTGAGGGGGAAGTCTTCAAGTAGAGCTGATTTGCTCTAGGAAAAGCAGCTGCTTTGCAATGTGTACACCATCAACAGAAAGGCAGAAATTTATAGAAGTACGAATTTATAAGCAGGAAAGTCTGGCTAGAAAAATACACTCAGAGTATCTGGGTGTTATTTCTGGTCTGAGTCTTCTAAGAACTTAGGATTTTTTCTGGACACTTTTTCTATACCAAAGTATGATAATGAGAGGTTTTGTGCTGCATTATCTTAATTAATTCTGTTCGCAAAATTTGACAAAAGCATAATTATCAAGTAGATGTGAGGCTGGATTAACTAGATTAGGTACTATTTAAATCCACTTGAAAAACTTTTGCTGGGCACAAGTACTCTGGAAGTTCAAAAGTTTTTGTTTACACTAGCTAACATTATTCCTCTGGTTTTACAGTGGCATCTATATAACAGTTAAGCAAAAATAAAAGTGGTGAGACAGAAAATTTCCATGTTTATTTAATGAAGACAATACTATGACTCTATTGTAAAGTGTCTGTTTTTACCAGAGCAAACAGGAGATACAGTATTTCTTCATAATGCAAACATTTGCACCATGTGTATGTGTGAGCCAGTATTAATTACGGTTTTCTTCAACACTTGTTGGTAACATGCTTTTCAATTCAGACAAACTGTAACCCACCTTGTGGCATTAGCAAAGCCAGTGGAAAAATGCTGAGGATCAATCTGGGTTCACTTAAGAAGCCCTCAAAGAGTAATGTGTCTGGCTCTGCTAAGGCAACCAGTCTCAAATGAATCTTAATTGGTGGCTGAGCCTTTATGAACGTATTTTAACTGACGTAATCTATGGTAGGTGCAAGTAGATAACAGGAGATAGGACAGGGGATAAAAGAAGTAACATTCTGTATTTATGCACTGCTCTGCTCTGAACTGCACAGGGATTCTGAATCTCAGCAGTACAGCAAAGGCCAGTCAGTCCTCTAACATGCAGTTAGGACTAATAGTTAGGTATGCCGGGGAGAGAGAAGGGAGATGGAACATGTTTTCTGATTCTGTCCCTACCACAATCTGTATGTGTCCATCCATGGGTTTAGTTTAAATCAGATTGTCCACCAGTGTTCCCCTTTCCTGGAGTTATTGTGAGGTGTTAATAAACTAGTGTATTAATTTACACAGCAATTAGAAAAGTGCAAAATGCTCTATTAAAAACAAACAAACAAACAAAAGCAAACCAACAAACCCAGCATGTTAATTTTCAAACTTTCACATAAAAAGGACTAAGCAGAGATTTACTGATTTTTGTCTTGTCAATCCACCAATGTAACAGAAGCATGAAATGTGAAAGCTGTATTCCTTCTGCTTTATCAGACATTTCAGGAAACAAATGCCTGATGTTCCTTCTCTGTGGGAAGATTGTCTTGAAACTGAAATGCTGACTTCATAGTCAATCTAAGGAGACATGCTTTTATGACCACATAATGTAAAATGAGAATAATCTGAATTATTCTGAACTCCGAAACACTCTTATTCCTCAATGACCAGCAGATTGGAATAAATGCATTATATTGATCAGCTTTTGTTATTATAATCCTGCCTGCAGGAATTAAAACTCAGTGTGATTAGAGGAAAAAATACCATCTAAATAGTTGTGAAGATTCTTCAGTCTTCAGTGGAGCAGATTTATATTTGTAAAATATTCCCATTTGTAATGCATCATTTTATTTGTTTTTAAGCCAATTAAATTCCAGTTTTGTTGGACTACTTGGTGGAAGAAGGGAACTGCATTACACTTGGAATCCAATATTTATCGAGCTGTGTTGTTCTAATGTGCTTTTTGGTTGTATTCCATCTACCCTTTACAGAGATGGTAGGTCAAACTGCATTGGCTCTACCAATACAGATATTGTGTTACATAGAGCTTCACACACTCAATGGAGAGGTTTTAATTAAGCCACTCTGTAATGATTTGCTGTCCTCTGGAAATGCGTATACAGTTACGGATAAACTAGTAAATTAAGTGCAAATTTCAAGCGTAGTTCTATAATTCTGCTGTTTTTTTTCAATAAAATGTTTTTTCATTCCATCTTTTAGATAATATAGTAATGAATTTGCCTTTTTGAACACTATATTACAAAGATCAACTATTTTACTCCTTTCCCCTCTTTTCCATATAATGTTTAATTCCAGATGTAGGTAATGTATTGAGAAGGCCAGACCAATAAGAACTTACATTGGATATAAAATTCTGTAATTTCCAGAAAAGGAAGTACTTGCTTCCTAATGCTTAGATTTACCTTTGCTGTCATATTATCCTTCAGTTGTAAAGCTCTGTTTTGCCTGGACCAGTTCCAGACTAAACCTCATATTTGCAGTCTTAACAGATGCTGATATTTTCACATAAGAATTATTTAAGCATATTTTTAGGGAACATCTACACTTAGGTTTAATATCTGATTTTACACATTTATAAGAACGACTCTCTCCTGATTACAAGTACCTAAAATACTGTACTGGAGCTGTCAAATTATTTGCAAAATATAGCTCTCAGCCACATCAGATCAGAACTGTAAATACAATCTGCATTAAGATGGGGAAAGAGCAGATCTGAAACGTTATTAATCAGCCTGGGACTGAAAACAGTCACCACTACCAAGTGATGGACGGGACAGGAGGGTGGGAGAAAGGAAGGGGAAGGAACATGGAGTCTAATGTAGACATGTTGTCCATGTGACACATGAAAAAGTCTGCCTTTTCCATGAGATTCCTGGAAAAGCCCCAAGACTGATGTGAATTTGGGCTCTGCAAGTGTAAAGGAATTATCTTTGCTATGAAACGCATTGCTTGCCAGACTATTCAGCAAAACTAAAAAAACACCTAAAACGTTGTGGAGGAGTAGATTTAATTTTCTTCATTTATCTACAGAACACTTTAAAGGCTGCTGTATGTCACTTTAGCCTTTCAAAGACTATGATAATAAAGCTATTTTTAGTCTCTTCCTTCTCCTCATCCACTGCTTAAAATATCCCAGGCAGCAGAATGGATTTGCATTTTCTGCTACATGGAGCTCTGTAAGAAAGTGTTCAGTCTGCGGAAGGTGCCTAGAACTAGCCTGGCCCTGCTTTATACAGGAATCAGGAGTTTAGCACCAGAGGGGATTAGGCAGAAGAATCAATATATTTGTTCTATTTTTGCCATGCGATGAAGCCTAGAGTCTCTTAAACCACAGGGAAAATTTGAAATATATTTTTGGTACTATCATTGTGTAGTTTCCTTTCTGTGGAAAAGAACATCACTCTGCTTTCCAGTCAGTGCCTAAAGGGACAGTGTCTTCATCTGTTCCTTTCTATTTATGGCATGACTGAGCATAATTAACACTTTTCAACAACTTGCCAATTTGTTTTTAAAGGTCAGAAAAGATCTGCTCAGCTTTTTGAGGCTTCATTTATGAGATTTAATTTTTCCAGATGTGGAATTAAGTCCACTGTATGATATCTACAGCAGCAAAAGCACTTTTATGTAGACTTTCAATATTTTTCCATTAACAAAATTTTAAAGTACATTTCCATTTAAATGAGGTCTTTGTTTTTTGAATGATGCTCATAGATCCATCATCATGTTTATCACTTTTAAAAAATTAACTTGACAGACATCTGTGATGGTGCTTCTGGTGCCAATGCTGCCCAGTGGACTTTTGGACTTACCAAGGGAGATATAGAATGGGCCTGTGTTTGAATGCCTGTGGAAAACTGTATGAAATATTTGGAGGCTGTTTTGGGACATGGTGTAACAGTATGCCTGGAACAGAGATAAATGCACACTCTGAATCTGAAGAGCCTTAATCTCCGGTCTATCTGTCCAAGATCAGCATGAAGCCATGCTGATCTTCAGATTTCAGCCAAAACTTTTAGAAATGATGAGCAGATAGCAAAAGTCCTGGTGCATTATCGTATCAGCTTGTTCGACACTAGAAAGATTTTGTATCCAAACTGTCATAGCCAGGTTATTGTTCTTAAGGTGTATGAACAAGATACCTTCATGAGGTGTATGAACAATATGAATAAATATGAACCATCTTAACTATGGTGCATTGTTATAAACTTACTCCTCAACTAATATGAAGAACCAAAGCTCATTTAACACAAGAGAGAAAAAGTAATTGATAGCTCTCTATGGCTCCCAAGTGGCAGCTAATTTCAGGTAATGTAAAGCAGATAGTGATATCTCACAAAGGATGGGGAAAGGATATGAAAGTATGCTTCCCCTTTTGAACAGGATAATATTAACTCTCACAGCTTAAAATAACCAATGTTTTGGCATTGCTTTACTTCGGTGAAGAAACCTTTGTAGGAATGCAGCAGATCAAATCACATTGGAAGACTTTGTATTAGACATTTTCCTTTACCACATTACATATGTAATTACTAGCAATAGCTCTGCTGCTAAGCGCTTGAATCTTCTTCATATAAAGTGTGTGTACACACATTCTGGTGAGATAATTGCAGGTAACATTGTAAATGCTCAGTTGCTTGAAGAATATTCTTCACTTTTCTGGGGCTGTCCTCCATCTCTGCTGAAATCTAAACTAAACTTTGGTGCAATCATATTTATTTCACTTGTTTCTTTTAATCCACTATTCTGTGGAGAAAAATGTAAGGCCAGGAAAAAAAAAAATAGAAAAGATTGCCATTTGCCTCCTTTGTGTTGTGAAACATGCATTTCAGACTGGCTAAAATAATTTTTACTTTCTTCCTAAAAATCTTGAATGATCGCAATAATTTTTAATTTAAACTGTAATTGCTTTTCTTCATTTTTTTTTAATGTCCTTGTTCCACTTGCAGAGAGAGATTTTCTGTACTCATTGAGTCTTAAAACAACTACTGGCAAAATCTGATTCTTGAAGATAAACAGTAAATGGTACAGGGGCCAGCTCAAGCCTGCAGTACCCTGTCAGCCCTGGGTGATGCGCCTGCACTGTGGGCACACAGACTGCCTAAGGCAGTACTAGGATTGGCTCTTCCACTTAAAGACTAATTTTATTTCTTTTTCCTCTGTCCTGCATATTTTTACTGTCTGGCACTTGCACCAATGCCATGAGCAGCATATCATCACAATGTCTGAAATCAAAACAGCAAAGTTCTGATGTTAGTTCTTAGCAATTTTAAGATATTCTGCTGCTTGAGTTTGTTGCTCCTTCCTATATTTGTATCAACATTCTGGAGTTACTGCAAAGATTACAGGGCCCACAGATATCTGCCTCCTTTTTTGCAGGACAAAAAAGAAAACAAAATAGTCAAAATTCTCTTTTCACAGAAAGTCAATGACAGAAACTGTTATTCTTCAGCCTTTATATCAGTGCCTTAGGAAGAATTGTTTTGGAGTATGTGTGAAATTCAGAAGGGTGTATTGTGAATATCAAATACTCTGGAAAGTCCCAACTAGATAACTGACAGAGTGTACCAAAGGAGGAAATTGAGCCATGCCAAATCCTCCAGAAATAAATATTTTGAAAAAAGTTAAGAGTTCCTTTGAAGAAGGTTACACTGTCAGACATACTATCTGAACCTTCACTGAGATGCACTATTCTCACCAGGGCTCCAGTGTTGACAATACCTCTATCAGTCTCAATTACTCAATCATCCTCAGGAATGCAACATGAATCATAATAGGTGGCAGCTTTTGGTTTCATCGTGGGTAAATTTGGAAAAGGAGCAGTCAGCAATTAGCAAATATGATATAAAATAAACAGTTTCAATTCCTTTAGCAAATGAACTAAATGCTGTTATATCCACTTAGGTGCTGTGTTGAGATAACACTTCTGAAGCACCGCAGAAAGTACCTTACAGTTACAATTAGTCTTTTGCATCTCACTGGGATGCTTAGCAACAAGGCAGCACGTGTTGGGGACAACAAACATTCTCTATCTTAGCAAATACTGGTTGGAAATCAGTCATTCTTTATACTCAATCAGAAGTATTTTGGAAAATTTTGGAGTAGAAAATACTCATGCTGAAAAATTTCTAGTTGCTTGGGTACAAACTTCCAGAGTCCCACATTAAAAGAAAGCCCCTTAGTTGACACTTTGCTGGTAACTTTGAGATAATCTCTAAAAATATTCTCTCACTTCCACAGCACGTCTTTGCCATTTGCAGTTACTGATCCTCATTAAATCCCAGTGGACCCTCATCTTGCCAAAGAATTATTGTTACTATGTTGAGTATGTTGCCTCCTGGCAGGATATTAGCAGTGAATAGAGTATGCAAACATGTCTCCATTCCTGCTCTTGCTTAATCTTTTGTGGTCTAAAGGCACTCAGGATTCCTACAAACACCATTGTCCATTCTCTCAGATGAAAGCAAACATCTCAGGCTGCCACCTGGGCAAAGTTAGTGCTTGCTGTGTTAGAATTATGTGTTAGGTAAATCTTACTGCAAGTTTAACAACACATGTGCCTTACTCTAAGGCATTAGCATACCTTGAAATAAGTCCTTATCCCCAGTTGGTAAGACGCATCAAAAGGAAAACCTGTTTCTGACCCAAGAGCAGAAAATAAAAGTCCTGTAGACCTATTTCCTTTCTGTTATTTCAGGCAGTGATCGTTTGTTACTATAACAGCCGCCCACCCTCACTTTATCAGAAAAAAACATATGTGCAACCTGGTCATCTCCCATCAGAAATCAAATATGTGATTTCGCTGAAATGACTAGTACCTCGAGTTCCTATGATCTGCTTTGCTGTGGATATCCTGACAGAATAAAAATGAAGTAACAATAGTAATATGTTGTGCTGGAGCTCCACATTATTTAAGGGACTTCTTAACTTAATGTTCTACTTGTTGGCTGGTAGATTCTGTATTTATCTTTAAAATGTGATACAAGCACGTTACATCTTTTGTTACATATTTTGGCATTTGGGTTTTTTAAGTAAGAATTCCTGTGTTGCCAATGTATTTGGAGATAGTGGGGCCAGGGAATCCAAACTAGTATTTGTGGTGTAAACACTCCAAGCCTCAAGTGTAATTTCTCTCTGAAGCAGTGAGTGGAATCTAAGCAGCTGTAGTGGAAACTTCAAGCCCTTAATACTTATGCATTAGCAGAGCCTATTTTTCTGCTTTAACTGTAGACCTAAGGCCACCTGTGGGCACATAATGATAGAAATTCTGTTAGGTTTTTGTTGTTTTGGTTTTTTTAAATAAAGCAACTTCTTACACTTGTAGCTATAGCGTTGGCAGAGATTTTGCACTGTAAACTACAGAGTGTTTGGCCTGAGTTGTAGTGTGTACTGTGATATTGTGCTTTGAGACCCATGTCCCAAGTAAGCCCTAGCAGTCATCCACTTGGTGTCCTTGGATCTTTTAGTGTCATAGAATCACAGAGTCATTTTGATCCACAAATCACAGCCAAGTAAAGAGAGAAATACCTTTTATTTCACATTGGGTTTCTTATAGAGGGACCTAGGGCTGGAAACAGGAGTGAACTAACACATAACGGGGATATCTGGGCTCTGACAGTGTAGCTCCCCCTTGGTTTCCTTATGTTAGAATACCTTCAAGCTATGTTAGCATAACAAAACCAATGGGCAGCTACACTGCTTATACGTATCTCTATATAAACATATACATATATATATTAGTGACTGGTACCTCCTAGAATACTACTGTCATTTATATTTTGTTCATTTCTCCCCAGAGGAGAGCCTAATGAAGAATTCCTGGGGATGTCGTGTGTAGGGAGAAAATCCTTTTTTACTTTCTTTCCACCTGAGTTTCATTGGTTTTATGATTTGACTGGAAGAGAGAGACTTTAGACTGATACATGTTTACATGTTCCACAGCACATCTAAGTGTCTTCATTTAGACTTGATGATCTTAAGGGTCTTTTTTAACTTAAATGATCTTGTTATTCATGAATGTCTCTGGCATGTATCCGGTAGTGTCTGTATGCAGCCACCACGGCAAAGGGTGATTAGTAGTTGTCATGTGGAATATTACTGTAGAGAAATGTTTTGATATGCTGATTTTGAGTCAATTTCAAAAGCTTCTGTGCCAATATGGCAATATTTTGTAAGCCATAGAACCATACACAGAAAACACTCACGAGATACTATTCACCTTTCAGGAAAGTAAATCTTGGCTACAAACAAAGCAAATAAATTGGGAGACAGCAAGATACACCTTGTTGATGTTCTGGACTTTGAGTTCAGCCGCTTGGCTGCAGCTTTTATGGATGCACAAGGAAATGCACACAGCTCTTCTTGAGAATACAGAGTGCATGAAACTTGCACTAGAAATGAGGCTTTTGTCATCCCAGAGGAAAGAAGCTTTTCTGAATACTTAATTTAATGTCATCTGTGTTGTGATCAGACAGCTGTAGGCAAAAAATAAAGGCACAAGAGTAAATGAAAACTGAACAGCACACAGTACAAATACACTGTGCTGCTGAAGTCTCTACAGACGCTTAAGGGAAATGGCTTAGTGATAGCTGGATGAATAGACCAAAATTTTATTTTCATTACAAGAGAGCATAAGAATGTCTCTGCTTACTCTGGTTACTGTGAAAGCAGATACTGTGTGAGTGGGTGAGGGAAGGGAGAGAAGGCAGAAAGATTGGCCAAGTGTTCATTAGTCTATCAAAAATTGTCTTGACAGGCAGGGGAGGGTGAACAGCAGAGCAGCACAGTCAGCATTTTCACACCAAGAGACTGTGTGGTACATGGATGGTGGTACTAAAGTAGGAGTCTTCTCTTTTTGATACCTTCTGCCAGTGGCGAGGCAGGGAGAGGTGGAAATCCAAAATAGGGAGTTTCCAAAGGTTTTGCTCCTGTGTGGTTTGGGCAGGGTTTGAGTTGTCTGCAATCTTAACTGAGGGAATCCTGAGTAGTTCTGTGGCACTGATGTAACTTCTAAAGCATGAAAAACTCACAGCTAGTGTAGTGTAATCCCTCTGTGCTCACAAGATTTTGTTTATCTCTTTAAGATTGCATTAGCATTTTGTTCTACATATTTTGGTGGTTTTCAGTGTGTTGGGGACTTTTCTTCTGACAGGCACTGAAAGTAGTGCAGGCGCTGTTTTAGTGCACATCATGATTGAACTGAATTGTTGGTTTAGCATTGAGTTCAGGGGAGCAAAACCAAGGCCTTGCAGTTCTAACCGCAGCTATAATATGTGGAAACTGAATAGTTACAGCTGAGCAAAATTAATTCCAGTATTTGGAGGGGGGTGCAAGTATGAGGAGGAAAAAATATTTTAGTTACAGGACATTCAGTGTCTTAATAGCAAAATGTAAGGCTTTTGCATGAATAAACTCTAATTTTTTCATAAAGTTGTATGCAAGACAGAAGTAAATAGGCCGAGCTAACAATCCTGTAGTAATCTTAACATTCTCACTGATTGCAAAGGATTGGTCATGTGCTATTATGTGTTTGTGATAAACCACTATTGAAGGATGGATTGGAAAATAAGGTAAAAGATTATTTCTTGCTGATGCACGACTTTTATATCCAAAGCCTGAACGTAGGTTTTCTTTAAGTGCATCAAGTATCACCAGGTTTAGTAAGGAAGGCATGATAAATTTGATATTTTAAGCAAATTCTTAGCAGCATTCCATGGCTAATTTCTGCTTTTGTCATACATTTTCAAGCACAAAGTGCAAGAAATACTTCTGAATTCAAATGTGCCCTTATCAGAAGAAAGACTTGTTTGTTCTATTCCTCGCACAATTCTTGTGTAAGGGGAAAACTCACACCAGTTTTGCAGAGTTACAAATGCAAAGATTTGAGAAAATTATTCCCAGTTTAGTGACTTTTCGCACAGAATTAATGTTTATATATATTCAAAGTTTCTGCAATCTTGAAATAGCTCCAAGCTATTTCCCCAATTTTCCAATCACAATCTCTACATTTAATCACTGCTGCTTATATGAGAATCCTGCGGTGGTACCTCAGTGATTTAAATGATCACACACAGATTGTCACCATGCTGCAATTGCTTTGAAATTCACTTTCCATAAATGTTTTTGCTAGTAAATAGAATTCTTGGTCTTGCATCAGTATTCAAAGGACATCCAATCTCTGTATAGCCCGTGATACAGACCTGCAGCTGAATAGTCACAGAATAATTTAAAAATAATTATTTTAGCAGTCCATTGTATGATGGAGCACACAGTAGGATCAGATCAAGAACTGAATGTGCAATCCCCCAGTGTCCAGAAAGCCTTTACTAACAGCAATTAGAAACTCTGTCATCAGCAAATTGTAAATGGGATTAACCTTAAATGGAAACAATTTAATTAAACTGAAGATCTGATTAGCAATTGAACTGCACAATGCAGATATTGCAGCAGGAGTTACAAAACTACTATAGACTACAATTTAATGCTGGTATGAGTTAATTTGTGATGTAGTATAGAAAGCTTTTTATAAACCAGATATGTCCATCTTCAAAATAATTCCTACAGGATTTATTGTTGCTGGTCTGTAGGGTTTGTTGGAAATGATTTACAGAACATTAGGAAAGAGACCTCCTTCATGTGTAATTTCTGTGGATGTTATTTCTCAACCCTTTGTTCTAGGGCCATATTTTGTGCAATTGAAGGAGAGCTCTACAGAGAACAGATTTTACCATGGTAGTGATGGATCAGAACTTTTTCTGTAGTTGTCTGGCCAGTTCTTTGACCAGTTCTCTGTGGAGTTTAGGTGACATAGCATACCAGCCTCTGTTTATGTACCCGTGTGTGTGGAAGTCCTCGTCACCATTTTATATAGGAATTGAAATGTTCTGGGAATTTATCAACAAAATAAAAGATATGTCCTTTTTGATACTTCAAGGCTTGTTATCAGCAGTGCAGCGATGTAGGCTTTGACATACACCAAGTTTTTCTTGTAGGGAATCCAGTTTTTGTTTCATGTCTGGGTGAAAGCAGTTCATTTCTTCTAGAAGAATGAATGGAGTATTGTGCATTTGGTGTGAGGATGTCTAATCCTCGCTTGTGAGCCTTCTGTCATTATAACTGCCTCTTTTGTCAGGGAAACAATGTTCCTTTTCCGCTGCCTTCTGAATTCCCTGGCCAATGCTACAGCTCGTGCAGCCCTTCAGCCCCTGTTGCGTTGTCCCTGCTGCCCCTCCACTCTCCAGCATTTTCTGTGGGAAAGGAATCTTGTTCCTCATTCAGAAAGATGGGAATGCAGCTCATTAGGATTTTGGCAGCATTAACTCAGCTTGTCATTTAACTTCTGATTTCATTATGGCCCAATAGATGATATAATTTGTCAGATAAGGAGTAAAATTAGTACACTAGATGTTTAGTCACTATTTTTTCCATTTAAGTTTTTTCCATTTCCTTCTATTTCCAATCAGTCACCATTTTTTATTCATTTTTGGATATAAAGTGGAAGAGTTTAAAGCTTTCACTGAAGTGGTTTTGAAAGTGATCCCACTTCTTCTAGACCTCTAACTTCACTGTGCTACCGTCTTTCTCCGTGCTGTCTTCCTGCCAGAGAAACGAAAGGCGCTTAAAGAAATTAAGCGCAATGGATATGATGCAAGAGTTGATGAATGGCAAATCCCTTAACAGGGGAAATAACTTACATTCATATATTTCCCTTCAATTCCCAAAGTGTCTCCAGGTTGCTTTGGAGGCCACATAAAGGATTCCACCCTTCCTGACAGTTCTGGGATGAAATTCTTTGAGGCTTAAGGAATGTGCACAATCCTGTCTAATACTGGAGAAAGACACCATTTTTCAAATGACACAGCCTCACTAGATATGTATAGATCGGTGTTGTCAGAAAGACTGGAAGTTCTTCATGAAAAAGTACCAGCAACAATTTTGGTTATTACCAGGAACAAGCTGTTTACTGTTGTTCAGGTTGTAATTTTTGAGCATTTAGAGTACAACAAGGTATATGGACATCTATAGCTTAGAATAAATAAAATTTTCAAGTGGCCCTAATCATACTGAATTTCGTTTTTGAGAAGAGTCCCAAGCAACTTTTAATTTTTAACTGTGAGTATCTGCCGTGGCTGAACTGCAATGAGACAATCTGTGGTAATGAAATTACTATCCTTGGAGTGATTTCCAGTGATTTAACTAGATTGGATATGACTCATTTTATGTTTATTTCAACTGCAGTTTAAACTTGGTAACTTTCTTCTGTGATCAAGTCCTCAGAAATAAGTGTACACCAAAATGCAGCCTAACTCAGCTCAGCACTATCAACAACTTGTTTTCAAATTGCCTCTCTTTTTTCTAACAGGCTGAGGAGGTGCTAGATAGGTGCTAAGTCACAACACAAGACCTGTGGTTAAGTCATCTCTACAGTCTGGCAGCAATGAAACTGGCAGTATGATTCTAGCGAGTGAATCAATGCAAAAGTCATCTGTCTTCCTTTGTTTCTTTGCAGATGCACTCAGATTTTTCCCATAAGCTTCTTAGAAGTGAAGCAGACTGTGGTCTGAGCTTAAGGCGTGGGTGTGTTCTTTTTAGGGCACTTTTTACCTGCACTTGGTTGGAGCACAGACTTCAAGTACTTTCCAAACATACCAGTTTCAGTGATGTCGTAAGTTCTAACTGTAAATGATAGATCTGCTGGAGAAAAGAACAGTTTCTATCCATTACTAAACAAAATATTTAAGTACAGAGAGAGTGTGTTTATATCACAAATTACAAAGCTGAGCACTTGCTGGGGCTAAGCTTGTCATTGGCCATCTATTTTATGTGATGCAAGTGACTGTATTAATAACTCAGATGCCTGAAACTGTGGGATGAGTAGAGGTCTTTTTAGTTGAAGATAATTACCTGATCTGCTGTGGCTTCTGCAGCTAATGGTGCTTAAAAATAACTGTAGCAAAGATAAAGTCTGCAATCAACTAAACACACAAGTATATCAGTGTTTAAGGCTTATGCTAAACAAAGACTCACTACTATTTTCAGTGCATTGCCTGAGTTGCAAGTGCCAATGCTGTGTGAGCACCGCAGCCAGTTCTGTACTGTCAGTACTAATTTCTGTGGAACGAGGATGGGATAGTTTGTTCTGACTGAACAGGTACTTGAACTGACTGAGAAGGGGAAGCAGAGACGTGCCGTTACCATTGGATTTTTGTTAGCAGATAAAGAAATACAAGTACTTTATACAAGGGCTTGTACTTACACCAGAACTTTATACTGTGCTGTTTGTTGTAGCTTAACAATGAGGAATGACACC
The DNA here is from genome assembly GCA_013400055.1 of Nycticryphes semicollaris. Classification (NCBI taxonomy): domain Eukaryota; kingdom Metazoa; phylum Chordata; class Aves; order Charadriiformes; family Rostratulidae; genus Nycticryphes; species Nycticryphes semicollaris. Next base: position 1,779,531 of record VXBJ01005545.1, read on the forward strand.
GGAAAGGCTTCAGCCTGGTTCATGAAAAGCATAAGTAATTTCTCTAAATTAAAAAATACACTTAGCACATAATGCAACTTTGTGATTTTATCATATGCCACACTGCCTAGCTATTTTGGGCAGATCAAAAAAATGGTGTCAGGCCATAAATGAGAACTATACAAATAACCCGGTTTGGTTTTTTATCATTCCTGTGAGGCGTAAATTGATTGCTCTCATCTATGGTTCAGGCTGTAGTGCTATCTTCTGGTTTTATGTTAGGGAAAAAGCCACGGTATAAAGTTCCTGCAGTCACCAGGCACTGAGAGAGGATAACAGGAAGAGATTGTTTTAGCTATTTAGGTTTGGGTACTGGGTTTGGAAGAGTAGCTCGTCCTTCTGTCTTCTAATATTTTCTTGGATTGTTTCATGGAGTATTATTATTCACTAGCTCTTATATTCAGAAACTGCATATGAAAGCTTTTGTTTTATGATTAAAAATCTGAAAAGGGAAAAGTATTTACCTTTATACAGTCAGTCTAGCTGTACACAAGAGGTACGAGAGGTACACAAGATTTATCTGTAGCGTTTTGGTTTTGTGTTTGGAAGCGTCAACTGAATGCTATGAGAAGAGACAATTCTTCAGGGCTTTGAAGCTCTTTAAAATAAATTCATCAAGTATTCCTAATACCAAGTGAACCTATGTACCAGATGTTGCTTTTCTAGAATAATTTTTAGCCAGTACTGATGACTACAGAGATTCCTTCTGCTGTGCTGCTATCAGTGAGGGAGGTGAAAAGAACAGGATATAATCGCTCTGCTGTAGGGTTAACTCAGCCGTGCACACTTAAGTCCTGGAGGGTGCTGTCCTGGCACTTGCTAGCACAGCTCTTTCAATGCAACGTTTTCTTCTGTGGGAAGAAAGCAATGGAGGAGTGAAATTTAATACATCTACTCTAAAGTATTCAGAGGAAGGATCTTTGCAATTGTTATGTTAAATTTAAAAGAGACTACAGCTCTCTGGTAGTTCTGAGTCTAAATAGGGTTTTAATACATAAAGCCTAGATTTCAGTTTATTGAATGTTTTTGAATGTTATTTAAAACATTGCTAAGCAATTATGTCCTAGATACAAACTATCCTGTTCTCTGCTTACATGAACTGCAGAGCTCAGTACGTGTCTTTGTGCTACTGGCTGCAAGGCATTCTCTAGACATTGTCTAGTTTGATGGGGCATTACACGCCCTAGAAAGAAAACAAATAAAGACATCTGCTTTCAACTCTGAAATTTTCTCCCTAGTTCTTCCTGTTATTAAAAAGAAAATATTTTAATATATGCAATTCTAATGCCTAAAATTACACAGTCCATTTTTTTGTCATGACCAGTACTTCAGTAACTCAAGCAATTCATGGGAGAGCAGTGGGAACTTTGTATTACCTCTTCTTTTCCAGATGAGCTGGATCAGAGTAAATAGGCTCTGAAAAAACCAGCTTGCTTCAAAGGGATCCTCTCAGCTGCAGATCATCATGTCATCTGCTCTGAGAGCTGTCCAGCCCAGTGCAGGGTGTTTGTCCTGGGGGGTGGCTGAACAGACTCCAGTGTTCTGCTACAGCTTGGGATGCAGGACAAGTGTTAGATGTACACAGGAACTGGAGATGAGAGCCAGGGGCTGTGTACTGTACTTACAAAAGCAATGTGATTGGTGAGATTTCTGAGTAACACTGGAAAGGTAATGGTGTGCTATGAAAAAATATTTATAGCCTATCCTTTAAGAATCTAAGATATGTTTTTACATTGCCATTCTTTGTGAAAGTATGACCAAATTCTCACAGAGTGATGTGCTCTCTTTTCAGGACTCAGAATATGTCTCCTGTAGTCATTTGTTTGAGAACTTATCACAGAAGTGTAAAGGTTGGCTGTATTAAGATCTGTGATGAAATGTTATTTCCTTTACTTTTGATATATTGGCTTTATCCCCTCTGTTCACTGTGACATGGCTTTAGTAAGCATCCACCTGTGCATGATAAGGCAAGAGAATGTACAGCTCTGTGTGTGCTGATGGTCCTTAATCATTAATAATTATGTCTCTTCAACTGAGACAAGAAATGTTTTTAAATTGTATCACCTAATGCAAACATGGAATGCATTGAAGGTGTTGCTGTTTGCTGTTTTGGTGGGTTTTTTCTTACTGGGAAGATGGTAAAAAGGCTCAGTGAGCTTTCCAACCCAGGCCACAGGTGCATCTGTCTTGTTTGCGCTTTGCACAGAGTTAAAAAATTGTATTGCTGCATGGGCAAGGACCAGGCACGCTGACTCCTCTGTGCTGTGTGACTTTGCAGCCAGAGTAGCAAAAATTTACAGATCCTGCATAGCTGGTGGTCAATATGCTTGTTTACCGGCACACAGGTTATAATCTAATGAGAGGACAGGGGAGCAAGCAATCCAGGCTCTGATGTTGAGCAGAATTCACTTTTCATTGTAAAACAATCAGCCAGGTAACTTCACCACTGTTGTGTTTTCTGGCAGTGACATCCTCACTTGGATTTTTTTTATAGATACAGCTCCTTCTGTTACTTATCCCATGGTTTGGCACCAAGTAACTAAACCTTCAACAATAGCACATTTCAGCCGAAGCATGTTCTGACATGCCATAAAGACACCAAATAGTGTGCAGTCTGTATAACAGCAGAGAGGAAATGACTGGACAGACAGGACACCTCTAGAAAGCTGTTTCTGGGTCTCCTTAATAGACAGAGCCAGTCCTGTTTCATGAGAACTGGGAATATGGAGGCAAAGGAGAGGGGCAGGGTGCTGCTTTGCTTAATATAACCCTCAACCAGAATGTCTTATATCATAACATCCTTTGTACAGCCTCTGTTTCTCTGGGATAGAAGCAACTGACTTACTACCACTCCATTTCCTTCATATAAAAGGTAAACACGTATTGTGAGAAAGAAAACCACAGATATTTTGCTGACTTGAGTAACTGGGATTTTCACAGGAGGAAAGTGCACGGTTACCATCTCCCTTCCTGTCTAAGGCTTTCCAAAGGCTACTGCAGCGCCAAAGATGTGTTTAACTACCTCTTCTCTGTTTCTCCAGCTGGATACAAGTTCCCTGTGGGCAATGCCTCTAAACTCACAGGAAACTGCTGCTGTGGCTTGTGCTGCCACGTTCTTCTTGTGAAGTCTGAGGTTATGTGGAGTACTCCCAGGAGGCAGCACTCATCCAGGGCACTTCTTGTGCGCTGCCCAACTTCAGCAGCATGGTAAGGGTCATGAGGTATGCTGGTGCTCACAGCAGCACATCTCTTAAGGATGAGAAAAGCAGAGGGATTCCACCTTTCTCACGAAGTAGTATGCTTTCCAAGAATCTTTCACCCATTTCTTTTAGCACTGATCTCACACTTTGTTGTGAGCTTTAGTAATCTTCTGGGAGTTTAGCTGCTAGCAGTACCCTGGCCTTTCACTTAGAAGGGGAACGTCTAACCCTGTTGCATATAAATGGTGAGCTAAAAGCTGACACTTGAGTCTTTCTGTAGTATTATTACAGAGTGTCCTGATGAAGTGCTGAAGCTGTATTTTTCTGTATAATCATATTTCTCAGATGCTAATTTTATCTAATTCACGTGAAGAGAGACAGTGTGATAATTTCTAATTGTTATCTATGATGAGACATTATACTGGAAACCTAAATTGGGCACCTTTAATATATCCCGTAGCTTTCAAAGAATCATTTCTATTTCCAAGTTTGCTTGCACCTAGCTGCTGACAGAGCAGAATTGCAACTAAAGTGTTGCTAGTTACAGTCCTGGCAGGGTCGTTAACACCCATCCAGTTTTTGCTGTGTAATTGAGAATTAATCTCTTGCTGAAGAAAAAGAGGTTTTTTGAGTTGCACTGAGATTTTCTAAGTGGTTCAGATAACCACAGCTAAAAGCATCTAGTGTGCTTGTATTAAAGCAAAGACAAGCTTTTTTTTTTATTTTTTATTTTCAGGTCAGTGGTTCTCAGAATAATAATGTATGGTTGAACACACAGCCTCATTTCCAGAAGGATGATATTGAAGCTTGAGTTCTAACACGAGGGCACTATGAATCCTAACCTCAATGTAGGATCGTTGATACCAAATTAAAATCGTGCAGCAGCCTGTTAACTCAGCAGTGTCATCGTTAATAAGTAATTTCATCCCCTCCTACTCTAACACAAAACCAATCAGTACTTCTTAAAAAAAGGAGTAATTTTTGAATCTATGTAATATTTAAAATCTGCACCCATTTTCTACCTACAAGGCAGGGGGAAGTGAATGATACCTGGTGAACAGATTTTTTTTATTATTTTTTTTTCCTGATCCATGCCAGCTCTCTCCTGCTCTACAACATAGCTCCCTTTTGACAGACTAATCCTGTAAAACCCTGACTGTGGTGGAACTCGGGTTGGTCAGCATCCCAAAATCTGCTGTAATCTCATTTGTCTGAATTTGGGAAATGAGTAAGACTCTTTGGAGTAAATTCAGTCTGTTATTAAATCAGTGAAAATGTATACTTTTTCCCCCTTGTGATTTTTAAACTGAGACTTGCAGCATTGGAGGCTGATGGCTTCCTTGGAAAGTTTCAAAATGCTGTTAGGAATACTAAAATTAAATTCTGGTAGGGAGAGGAAAGTAATAATTTTCTAATATCTAACCTTAATTTTCCTTTTTGTCCTTCTTTCATGCATCATAATATAATAACCAACCATCAGAAGGGTGTTGAACTACCAGCTGCAGTTCAGGTTTCAGCCTGTCTCTTTGAGCATTTCTAGTGTTAGTCTGAAACTTCTGTAACTTTACCACTTTCAGAGATTTCTGTAATTGAGCTTTATGTGTACAAAGTATGCAGAGATTCTTGGCCATAATCCCCAAAGAATGTATCTTGTGCAATTTCTAAAATAATAATTCCCAGTACACTGAGTTCCTGCATTCCAGCTATCAAATTGGGAAAAAAAACCACAAAAAAACCCAAACAAAAGCCTGAATCTTTCCATGCTGTAGCAACAATAAGACCTGGCAGAAGCTGCTACCAGTAACCAGTAGAAACATATTTCTGATCCCAGTCTGATGTACAAAGCCCTTTCTTCAGGAACGGCACAAGGCATAGTGGTAAGAAAACACAGTTCCCACTAATTTAGTTTAAAAAACACTTTATTTATTTATTTTTATTTTTCTACACTCTAACTAGTTCATTCACATTATATGACACCCATTCCATTACCCCCAAGAATAACTAACAATCTACAATAAAGTCTGACCTAAACCCAAACTGCATTATATAGTACCATATCTGAATACCAGATGGAACTCTCAACCATTTTTGTTTCACCAGCATGTGGGGATGGCAACAATCCTAAAGCAAAAGATGTTCTGCAGGAATTTACTTGAAAGAATGGGAATAAATACATTATTTTGGTCTCTGCCTTGCATGCAGGATCTGTAAGTTGATTTATTACTATAGTAAAAAGTGCTGTAGTTTTTTAGAACTGTCATGGTAGGACACTGAGAATAGAAATGAAATGTGTCTGCAGGAGTTTCACCAATTTGTCCAGTTTGAACTTCATCTTCTTATGCATTTTTCATCCTCCCAACTAATCTGAAAAATATCAACAGACTGACATCTAATTAAAAAGTATGCAGCATTGCTATTATTCTTTTACATGGGGAAATGAGATGCTGATTTCACACTAATTTAACATTGTTCTTCCAGTCTGATCTTGTAGCTGACATTTCTGCCTTTCCTCTGGGTATCTATACCCAGTGTCTGAACTAATCAAGAATGGCTGAATATTGAATCGTTTGGGTGTTCTGGAACTAAGTAGGCATATTTCAGCTTGCAAAAAAATGAATAGAGAGTGTGTTAATAGCATCATATACAGTTATAGGTTCACACATACTGATTTATAGAGGAGAAAATAAAAGGCCTGATTTGCTAGAGAAATTTTTCATCTTATTTTTCAAGTTCTCAGTACAGTCATCATACTGATACTGTTGCCAACAGTCACCAGTAACCTCATGGAGCAGTATAATTTCAAATAAAATGAAATAGCAAAAAGAATTTTGTGTGCCTGAGTAAAAGATTTTTCTGATGGGGATTTTCCATTGCATGCTGTGTGAATCTGTCTGTGTTTGAAATGGAGAGGAGATATTACATGGATATGTAGCTCGCACTTTAGAGCGTAATTAGTGCAGATTATATTTTCTATATGTAATATGTGTATGATATAGTTGTTGGGGGGGGGGGCAGGGTGGTTTTGTTTTGTTTTTATTTTGAAGGAACAATTGGTGTAACTTCCACTTCTACACCTGAGTGATTGATCCTTTTCCCCTCTTGTTTGTCATGAAACACAGTAACAAATAATGGACTGTCCCTTAGGTTTGCTCAAAGCACAGTCCCATAGTAATCATCCACAACAGAATAACTTCTATGTTCTGTTCTTGTTGATTCAACTCATCTTGCAGCTGTGGACGTGGCTTTCCCATGTAATTTGCTGGAGGTCAGCTTTGTGGGCTCTCCGAGTAAAGGCAGTTAATCTTGTTTTGTCAGTGGCAGTACTGTGCAGTGGAATTGCTTGCTGATACAGAGCAATTCAGTAAAGGAAGTAGGAAGCTAAACTTGGATATTCTGACTGATGCTGTTCCACTCTACTTAATCAGCTGTCCCCTCATGAAGCTTGTTTATTGTCAAGTGCTTGTTATGGGTTTGTTCAGTTGTTCTTGTTTTCCCCAAGCCTGTAAGCAGACCTGAAGTGTGCTGAAGGCAACTTTCCTTACGAAGGAATAAAGCGTAGAGGTGCAAAGTAGGAGTTGGAGGAGAGCGTGAGTGATAGTTGTAAGCAATGATATTGCTTCATTCTTACAAAACCCCCTAACCTTTTGTAAATTTAGCCCCAAGTTTCCATAGTCTCTTTAGCTTAACATGTCAAAAAAGTGCCTTTAGTGCCTGTTTCTCTTATAGCACTGCTGTGCACTTTCACAAGTTCTGTAGAGCTGTTAACCCCAAAAGAAATTTCTTCTACGTGTGATTTCTGTTTCACACTCACTGTTAGCTAGTTCACAGCTCAGAGCACCGACTGTACGTTTGTCCATTGTAGCTTCTGAGTGTCACCACACTGAGCTGAGAGATGCCCCTGTTGCCATTACTGAAACCCTCTTATTTCATTCTGAACAGTCTGTCACCCAGCAGATTTCGGCTTAAAACTTCAGCTGCAGCTGGTGGAGGAAGCGGTATTGACCCAGAATAAACCTTGAATAGAAATGTGATGTCAGCGTTAGAAAGGTTTTGGTTGTTTTCAGTTTTGTTAAGGATATGTATAAAGTATCAACAAACCGAGGAAGGATGGAGGATGGATATTAAGGGGAGTTTGATTGTTATTTTATGACTGTAAGGAAAAAGTGAAAAATACTTATGTTGCAGTAACAGCAAACCTGCAAGACTTTAGCAACTTGGTAGGTGTATCTGTCAGAACATGCATGTTTCAGCCACTTGGTGCCAGTGCTTCTGAGCTCAGCTGGGAAACACTGCTCCATGTCCTTATGGCTCTTTAGTTCGGTGTGGAGAGGACACAGTCATGTGTCTATAATGGTTTCAGCCCTATTTGTGGCTTGGAAACTCTCCTAAATAATAGTGATTTCATTTACCAAACAAACAAACAAAAAAATGGAAGGAAATAAAGAAGAAAGGAAAAAAAAAAAAGTGCAATGGTATCTCTATAGTATTAGTAACGCTGAAGTAATGACAGGTGGAAACAAGGTCAAGTTTGCAAAGTGGTAAGTCCTTTTATGAGACTGATATAAACAAAGTGACTTTAAGGCACATAGCACCTTATCTAAAGACAAGCATGTACTCCTGAACTTAATAGGTGACTCTAATGGAAGAATATCACCTCTCTGTGCAAATTTTATCTTAAAAAGTATAGTCCAGTGTAACTATGAGATCCAAAAGGGACAGATGGGCCATTTGTGTTCATTTAATATTTCTGTTTCTGGTAGCAACTATGGCAGGATGCAGGGTGGGGCTGTCTGTAGTTTGTTTTATTTTTAATCTAACCAGACCTACTGAAAGGTCTGAGAATTTGATGCCTTTTCGGTTATCAGGTGTGTAGGGATAAATTCTTCTGGATTGTTCTTAGTTTCATCTTTCTATGAAGCTTTGTCATCTTCATTGTGAGTTTTTTTGGGCTTTGGTCAGTCCTTTCAGAGCCCCAAGCTCTTGTCTACTGCCCAAGGCAGTGAGATAGACACTCATAAAAAAGAGACATTTGGTAAGGTTATAATCCTGCTCCCTACAATTCCTTTGCTTTCTGTGTGTGACTTACCTTGATTACAGACACCTGAAATCTCAAAGAGAAAAACTGGATCCCCTGGATGACAGACACTTTCTGTTTTTCATGTGAACTGAAGTCTCTGCTGAGCTCTGAGGCAAGCAGATTTTTAAATTATATAAGCAAATTATGAAAGTAATTAGAGACAGATTTTCTTCTGTGCTTGTCTAGACGGATAACGAAATGAAAAAGGATAGTTAGATTGAAGCTTTTTTTTTGTCCCATAGATGTTGCAAAGCTCCTTGCTGTGTCAGTTCCTTTTGGACACAGCATATGCCATCTTGTGGACAAGTGACATTATGTCTAGAATCCTTGAGACAAATATTTAAAGATCGTGATATTTTGTGTATGATAAAATTGCTTAGTTGTGCAATATGTAAAATAGTACATATTTGTAGCTCAATGCAAACAGTCCTTCTTTTTGGATGCTGATTTTGTAACTGAAGATACTTGAATTTGTTTGGTTCCCTTACTTTTGAGGCAGCTGAATTAATTTTGCTAGGATGTGAATATCTTTTTACCGCTTGTAAAATTATCAAAAATAACATTATTTGTAGTTTTCTTGTTGGTTAAGTTTAAATCAATTACCTGGAATTTTTCATCTGGGAACAATGCAGAAATAATTCTGAGAAATGTCTGTCAAAGCAGTGTAGTTGCTATATGCCAATAATAATAAAAAGAGAATAATTTTAGAAATTTCCTTGCTTCAAGAATGAAGGAAAAATATTCTTGTTACTTGAGAGACAAGCAACTTGTACAAATACTTGTTTATCTGAAACTAATGTATTTATATTCTTTGTTGACCTATACCAGGTTATTTGATTCTTTCTTGGTAGAAAGCAAGTGACAACTCTTAAGACATTCTTTAGTGACTGAAAAGCCCTTTCCAAAAGCAATAAGGATTTGGTTTACAGGGAAGGCTTTAACGACCCTCCACCCCCCCAACATTTGTCAAAATATTATGCTTGCTGAATGAGATCATTTCCTTTTTCATTCAGAGATCAGAGTTCAACAGATCTTGTCTTGTAAAAGTCCTTTAGAGATAGTCCACTGCCTGTTCCTTCTAAAATTTAAAATAAGGGAAGCTTATGGTAAATGTTTCCAAAACCAAGTGTGTAACAAGATGCTTAAGAAGGTGAAGGTTTTGCTGTTCGCTTTAAAGTACAATTCTAATAAGAAAAAAGCCTCAAATCAGTTGATCTGACTTAAAATCTATTTTGAACTCAATTAGAAGAAAATTTATGTATAAAAAAAGACTATAACTTAAATTTTATTTCATTAATAAAAATTGCTGGACAAAGTAGTATCAAATCACATGCTAATTAAAGAAACTTTAACATTCATTGTGCTGTCTATCCTGCAGGTAGGCAGAGCCTTTTCTAGCTTTAGAGTAGCTAATTCTTGTTAATTGGCCATTAAGAGATATTGGGAAGGTGGCTGAGTTAGAAGCCTTCCCACCACTCAGGCGTAACAGAATTATAGTGCTACAGAGGAGTAAGCAGCTTCTGGTAATAGATTTGTCCCTCGCTATTGCCAGGTACACTGAAGTACTGAAAGCTATCCAGCAAATGGCACAGAGGCTGGGTGAGATGGTTCTGCTACTGAGATACACAAATCCGGGGAGTGTCCCAGTAAGAAAATATATGACTTACTAAACAAACATCTGGAAACACAAAGCTGTGTTGCAACTATTTGAAGATACTAACATTGCCCATCCATATGACAATAGATGAGGTCATGCACCTTGTGATAATTATAAGGATCTGTGTTTGCTGACCACTGGTGAAAAGTTATTTATGAGCTTTACTAAACTGAGCCATGAATTTGCTCAGAAGCAGTTTATTTTTAGTTATTGTAGATTCTGTTCTGGTTGTGGCACAGACCACATGATTTTTCTGCAGGGCAAATTCAGGAGGAGCTGCACATACAACCAAGACTTGCAGAACAGAATCTGTGCATACAGCAGATCAGCCAGCTCTCAAAATCCCCAAGTGCTTTCAACCATCACATAAGAGTTTCTAGTTCACATACTTTTATTACTAGTGTTTGTCTGCAAGGAAATTCAGTTGTTTACAAGGATATTCAGTTGTTTACTGATTGCCTTGCTTGTCACTAAGAATTAGTCTGAAAAGACAAGAGTATTTGTTTCAACAGAGGAGTGTCCTGGTCATTTGGCATACGTACGTAACAAGCCATTCAAAGTTGCCAGTAAATTTGGTGAAGTGTTTTCTTCATGTGTAGCAATGGATGATGAAATTGCATTTCACTGTAATTAGTCATTGTTTTGGTAAATGGGTATTAATCCTCACATTGTTATCGTTGTTTTAGCTCTGTAGCTATGACACTTGTGCTGAATTTGTCCCCAGACAATAAGCTTCCTGGTTTGCTGCTTCCTGCAGACAAGCAATAGCAAGTGACAAGATATGGTATGTTAGTATCTGAGTTTCTGAGAACTGAAACCTTCTCGGCTGAGCCTGTTGACCATTTAATTTATATGAGGACTTGAGATGTTCACTAAAGTGCCTTTAATGAAAGTAGTCCCGCCAGAGGTGGGGAACTGAAATATTAAACATTATGTCAAAGCCATTCTTGCATCATGTAACATAAGTTATAACAAGTAGAGATTATAAACCAAGACAGAATTCAATAGCAATAACTTCACAATTGCTGTAACTGCAGCAAGTATTTCTACTGCTAAAATCAAATGTTTGTAGCATGAAGTGAGAGGCGTGTAAGAAAACAAATCCTCATTGGCCTCCAGCTTGGCACATATGTGTGGGGGTGATGCTGGGAACAGAGTTTCAGAGAAGTGGATATTTGAGGCCTTAAGGAAAGCCTTATTGGATAACTATGAGTTTTAGCAATAGGGTCTTAATCTCTCTCTCTCTCTGTTTCTTGCCTATATCCCAGGTAGGTTGGGTTCTGCTGTCCAGATGACAGCTGTGTGAAAGATCACTATGTCAGAATTATGCACAAGAGACTACTGTATCATTCCTTGTTTGCTTCAGATCCACAGAGTTAGATTGAAACAGTTAATTAAGTCCAGCTGATGCCTTAAGTAAAACAACGGAAATTTAAATGTAAGATTTAGATCAGTGGTTTCAGTGGTCAGATACAACATGAGGCTGCAAAGCTGGTTTATAGCCAAGATTATACCACAGCTTGGCCAAAGCGTACGTCAGTCATTATTCTGGGGGAAGGCTGAGAAGAGGATTTTTGCACCGCTTTGTTCAGCAATGGCATCACAACAGTTGAAGTCGTGCTTCAGTTCTGTCCATAGGAAACATAATCAGGCAGCTTTATTTTTAAAATCCTATCCTTCCTGTGTCCTGCCAAGGGAGTGGAAGATGAATTTGAGGGGTAGATGGTTGGAGAATCATAATTTTTCCTCTCTGTTTTCTGATGGCATTATTAGAGAATCCATCAAAAAATGGATGACTTAATCAGGACAGATCTGGCATTTTTAATTGTGAAGCTTTTCTATCATAACCTTTTTTTTTTTTTGGTTGATCATACTAGGAGAATCATTACTGGCAGTGAATGGTTATTCTCCTTGTGATTCTTTATGTGAAGTGCCAAGTGTTCTGGGAAAAGTAAATCTTTTGCTACCTCTTTTGACACCACACTGCTGTCTTGATCTCTAGGGAAGATGGTATGATTTACATATACAAATGTTTTGCTATAGTGTGAAATAGTGTTTTACAATCTGGTGGCTGTTATTAGCTGTTATGATGATCAAATAATACTATGGGAGCTGGTAGTTAAGAAGGAAGCAATACCAAAAGAAGGACAATTATTTATATTCAGGTTTGGATTAATTTAGCAATTCTGTCAACCTATTGTAATCCAGGGAGGGATCATTTGCAATGTCAGACTTGATATTCTACTTCTATTTCACATATCAAATCCATTAATATTTCAGTCTTCCACAAGCATATTACCCCATATATTACCAACTTGCAGATGGGAGAACTAAATCTGTTTTTCCTTAATGGTCATAACTTTTAGAATGTTTGTCCTTTTCATTCCATCAGTTTCCAGCACTCAGGGGGGTTGGATCTCTGGGGGACAATTAAAAGACACTGGAAGAAAATGGCAACAGAAAAAGAAAATGGTTTTATGTAAGGCAGAATGTATCCGAGAGCTGCCTTGAAGTCATTAGTTATCTGTCATGAGGGTTTCTTTTGGGTTTCCCCCCCCTGCTAGTTCCATATTGGCATGGAGCAATAGTTTCATTTTGAAACACAAACCTAGGCAATGATGCAGTCAGTCACGGGTTATTTATTTTCACAAAGTAGTTTCTGAAAGGGAGGGTGTATTTGTGGGCTCTCTGTTCTCTTGTCTTTTTTTTTTTTTTCCCCGTGGCCCCTCTGTCACAGGGAAATTGTTTGGGATAAGCTGAAATTATTAACTCCCAAACTGACATTGCAAAGAAAGCCCCCTATCACAGCTTTTTTTAAAAGCCCCGTGTTTGGAAAGCAGTGTTCAAGGGAACCCACTTCCTGGCAGCCTTGAAAGCTAGGCTCTGCTCATTCATACAAGCAAACTGCACCCTACTTTCAAATGAATTTGGCACATATAATGTCAGACTCTTTGATAACTGCACGTCCATATAGTTGTTCATGTTGACCTTGTGCTCGCCCAAGCAGAAGCGACACAGTGGTGTTATCTAGGCCTGTCTCCGCAAGCTATTAATTATTGTGTCACTGACTCTGAAGTATGTCGTGATTAGTATTTCTCTAGTAGTATAGGAGAGGAGGTATTCTATACTAGTACTTAGTTTTAATTGCTGCAGACATTTTTATATTCACTCACTGTTAAAAATAGCTTAGAGAATAAAACTGAAGCTGTCTCCACAGTACAATCAGAAAGTGTGTAGTTACCATAGAGCGCGTTTGGAAGCTGACGAAGCCCTAAACCCTGAGCTCAACAAAACCTCAAGGCTCAAGTCATTCCTTTAGCTATTGCTCCTTTGCCCAACAGGCTTGCAGAAGACCACTTACAAGTTGAAAGTAATTTCTCCTGTACTAAAGTTAATTGAGTTAACTTAGAGTAGACATAATTATTACATGGTAACATTACTCCTTCAAAATGTAGCTCTTGCCTATCCTTTACTACCTTGATTTATGAAGCACTTGGCAGATTTTTTTTCTTTTTTAATGTTTATCAAATCAACTAATATGCTGTCCCAGTCTTTGTCTTACCAAAGCCCTAAGCCCTGGATCCAACCTAAATGAGAGCATATTTAAAAATTAAATGTAAATAACATTATCTTTTTCCTTCCTGATCAAAAACCACCCAGAATGCCAACCATTAAAATAATTGTATAAAACCCCATAGAGTTAGTAAAGGGGGTCCTGTATTCTACCACAAGTGTTTTGCATTCAGAACCTCGGGCAGAATAGCTATAATTAATCTATGGGTGCTAACAAGGGTGCTGTTGGTGCTTTAGTATGCAAAGTTCCTGATTTCATGCTACATCTCATCTGGACAAGCCATGTGCTTGGCTCATAATCGGTAAAGTGTTATCAGTGTGTTGAGGACATTTTAGCAACGTGAACGTGTATTTTACGCTGAAATGTGGGATGCCTGTCATGCTTTCATCTTTGAGGCTTGAAGTGTGAATCTCAAAACTCATGTGACATGGTAGCTTGCCTAGTCAGAGAGAGACCTCCCTTGAAGATTAGGTTGCTGTTAGCTGGAGAGGCAGCAGAACATCTTCATTTGGACCTTGGACTTGTAGAAGAGGATATTGATTTACACTTGTGGTACTGGTAGTCTTTTTCTTTTTTCTTTATTTTTTTTCCTTAACCCCATCAAGCTTCCCTGTTTCTATTTTCAAATATTTATATTGCGAAAGCAAACCTATGAGAGGCTTAAATTTTAGCTGTTACTGTAGGTCAGGAAATTGACTGGCAATTGCAATACCAAAATGACCAGCTGTATTTTGCTTGCACCAACTGTTCAAATTGTGTTGGAGTTCTTGTTCTATTTGCTTTGCAACTTGAATCAAAGTTCATTGCAACAGTGGGGGGGAGAACCAAACATTTCTTCAGATTATATGACCTAATGTATCTACCTTGCTTTCTCTACCTATGTGTAGACACTGACTACTGGTTTGAAACTGCATTCTAACCAACTCTCTTTAAGTATCTACTGTTATTGAAATGATCAAAACTCATAGAAATTCTTTTCTAGCCTAAATGAATCAGTATATGCAAAATGACTGAGGAAAAAATAATTGTATGTGTGCAAGTCATACTACTTGCAGGCAGCAGAAAAATAAGTTGACATTAAAGTTTACTTATTGAGGACATATTATGGCATGTAAAATATGGCTAACAGGCTTTTAAATGTACATCAGCTTCTAAACTTTGTTTCTTTGGTGGAAACTTAACTGTTTTAAAAGCAAAAGCTAATATAGCTAGCATGCATCCATTTTTGGGACTAAACTGACACCTGCTGGTGTTTTGTGATACGATACATGCAATTGTGATGACAAAACGGTGCACACAATATTCTGTGTACATTTCTGTGTTGGTGACGCTGTCAGCAGCCCTGCTCATGACTCAGTGGGGTGGAGACAGGCGTAAGAGCCAAACATAGCAGGTGGGGCTGCTTGGCACATCGTGACACTGGGCAGGGGCCGGAGCATTCTGCATTTGGAATGACTTCAAGCTTCTGAAACTGCCATCTGGCCTTTTTTTCTTCTATTATGATTTTTTAAAAACAATTTATAATCTTCAGAACAAAAATATTCTAATAGGTACACAGCTCATGGGGACGGGGGCAGAGATGAATAAAGATTTTTCTTAATTTCCAGGCTGTTGCTCCCCGTGTGCCTACCTATCACTTGGTGTATCACAGGAAGAGAACTCCTGTGGCCACTCCAGGGAAGCTGTGCAGGGTTTGCCCAGGCCAGCTGGCTGCAGCCTAGGGATGCTGCAGTGGCCTGGCCAGCCAGAGACTAGCTAAAGCTGATGGTTCTTCAAGCCAGTGCCAGTCAGCAAAGGATTGGAAAGGGAGGAACTGATGAATGGCAAGGTAGGTGGGGTAGTGAGAGGAGATATGCTCATGTGTTGGTAAATGGTTGCTGACTGCCTGCTGTATTAGGACATTCAGTGGAAACAATGGTAGGGCAGAAGGGAGCAATGTTACTGGGGTTCCCAAGGAGGAGTAAAAGCTGTAGCATGAGCCAGCCATTGAGTAGATGTAAGCAAAACACATAGGAGAGCATTGCACTTGGAGCAAGGTGGCTTTCAGCTGCAGGTCATGTTTTATTTCACCCTGGGAGATGTGTTCAGTTGTGGCTTCTCTCTTGTGTGGTTTCTCAGCTGTTCACAGACATCTGGGGAAGGGGATTTAGTTATAAAGAAAGAGAACAGTTATTCCAATTTTAGTTAAGCCAGAGCACCAAAGCCAAAATTACTCACATGCGGCTCCTGAGAAAAAGATCGTAATATATAATGTGGTTTCTTGATACTGCTGAAAATGTATTCACCTCCAAGTCTAGCGCTGCTCTTGGCTTCAAATGCTAACTCATAGGAAAGACTGTATGCTACTCAATGAACACCTCTCTTCTCCCCATATCAGGGGAGTGGGAGTATTCACACTGCCAGAGCCCTCATTCTCCAACACCTGGCAAAAAGCCCCAAATACCTGTACCTGCAGGCGGTTCAATAGATTATGTGGTGTGGAGCTCTCTGTTGGGCTTATTGTCACTTGGAGTAAGAGCACCTATTGTCCTATGAAACCTGAATCCTGACTCGTTTGAATTCAAGCTTTATGCAAGTTACTTCAGGCGAGGTCCAAGACAGGATTTAAACACAAAAATTGGACTTTAATGGAATTTAGATACTTTCAGCCAAAAGTCCTAACGCACAATCCCTGCTGAGCCCTCAGGGGCTATTGACTCCCTTCTGCCTAAAGTAGATTAAAGAACTTAAATACTAACTGGTTCACCTAAACTATAGTGGGTGAAGCAATCTGCTGAAATCCTTTCAGGGATTTGGGTAGTAATTTGGTTTTTTGTCTTATCTTTGAGCTGTTGTGTTGGATAGGAGAAGCAGCGACTCCCAATTTTCAAGACTGGATCCAATTTAATTGCCTGTAAGGGCACTAGTTAAAATTACTACAAGTATTCAAAGTTTCTTTGATCATTTTATGTTTTCTCGCATGCGATATTGTCTGAGATAACTGATCTTGGTAATATAAGGAGTACTGTAGAACTGAGAGAGGGTGTTTTCCTCCTGTGCTACTGACGTGGAGTGTGGCTAAGCTGATGACGGGAAAGTTGCAGATGCCTTCTTTTCAGTTGTCTGTCTATGAGTAAACCTCTGGGCAGGAGCGGCGGGGTTCCCCGACAGCCCGGACTGCGCGTTGCCGGGTAGCGCGGTCACGGCGCTTCCACCGACTTTTCCTTCCCTCCTCTTCCTCCCCCGGCGCTCAGCGGCGCCGCTCCCAGGTGCGGGCAGGCGCCGGCCCCGCTCGCGGCCCGGCCGCGGGGAGGCCCAGCTCGGCGGGGAGAGGACGAGGCGCTACCGTCTGGTGAGGGAAAGCGGGGCTCCGGCCAGGGCCTGTCCCGGGCCCGAGGTGGGCTGCGCGGGCTCTCTGCCCCCGGCAACCCCCCGCGGGCGCCCGCTCGCGGTTCTCGGGGGAAGTGGCGGAGGAAGGCGAGGGTGGGGACAGGACGAGCCGTGCGGGACAGCGGCTTCACCCGAGCGGAGAGGAGGGTAGGCGGGCACCCGCAGCGGAGCGGTAAGGGCCGCGAGCGACGCTGGGCGCGCCGGGCTCTGTCGCGCCGCCCGGAGCCTGGCTGCTGCTGGACTGGACCCGCGGCGGGCAGGGCGGGTGACCCTGGGGGGTTTGCTCCACTGCCGGGGGTCGAGCTTTGCCCAGCCCGGGCCCTGGTGAGGCCGGTGAACCTCCCTCCCGCGGCGTCCAGACAGGGCTGAACACCCCCGGTCGGGCTGGGCTCGGCGGGCCGGTCCCGCCGCGCAGGAGCCCCCGAAACGCCGGGGGGGCAGCTGAGACTTGGCGGCACAGTCAGGAGCCGGCCGGGGAGAGGCCGTGGGTGGCGGTCCCTGCTCGCGGAGCTGCGGGCGAGGCCGGAGCCGGAGCTGTGAGAGAAACGAAAACCCAACTGTTGCAGGGGAAGCCGGGTCGGGCGGAGCGTCCCTTCCCTCGGGAAACGGGCTGGAGAGCGGCGCAGTGGCCCTTCGGTGCTAAAGAGCCCGGCTCTGCCCCAGGGAGGGGGTTTGCCGGCCTCGGCAGCGCCCGGTGGAAGCCGCTGAGTATTCCGAGATCGTTGATTACTTGGTGAAAGTAAAGTACGAAACCTCTGCTGGTGGGGAGAACATGCTGCGTCGTGCCGTTTTTGTTTTGCTACTAAAAGTTCGGTGTGACCCGAATGGCATTGTTTGTCTGACTAAAATAATAATATATCTAAGTCTTCTTTTTTAAGTATTACGAACACCTGTGAAATTTACATAACTTTAAGATAACATTTTTCAGCAGGTTGGTAAGCTAGGAAGTTATTGGCCGGAGTGCTAATAACCAAGATGGTGGGTGGCCTAAGGGAGTGCTGTGTTATGGCTGGCTGCTGCGCACTGCAAAAATCCCAAGAGCTCTGAGAAACCTGTATATCCTGCCTGATTGTTTGAAAAAAAAGATTAGCCTTCAGCCTATGTTTCATTCTAGGTGCAGTTGTCTTTAAACTCTGCTGTGAAGGGAGCCTCTGTAAATACCTGTGGTGTTGTCAAGCAACTTGGGATTTCTAGTGAAGAGGACTGAGTAGGAGTTGTTTAATTTAAGGCATTGAATCGTGTCAACATTTAGCAAGAGTAAAGGAAAGACAACATATTTGCTTGGCTAAGCTGGGTTAACAAAGCTGTATTTGTAAGCAATTCTTTTCAGTTCTGGTTTGGGTTGGTTTTTTTTTTTTTCAATACCAAGCAGTGAGGTGGGTTTTTACCTTTTCTTTCTCTTATTCCTTGGCTGATCTTCAAGTAGTGTCCAGGATTGTGAGACACATGATTGCACTGACTCTATGAAGTAATAGTTCAAATATCGAAGTTGATATTAAAAGCAGAAGGGACATCAGCAAAGTTCAGTTGAAACGCAGAAGTTGTGGTTACATCCACAAAAGTCAGTATTTTGAAGAGATTGTTTTGGAGTGTTGATGTCATCTTAGGAATTTCTGTTTTAATAGATAAATTAAAAGGACTGATACTTGGTGTTAGTTTTATACAATTCACTGTAGAACTTGGTATATGTTACCTGTGCTTCAGATTTGAAACTAACTTTAAAAAAAGAAAAGGAATGCGCAGGAGAAGTGGTTGCCATGCCAGGGATGCTGCCAAGTGCAGCCAAGACCTGAGACTTGTTTGCATCTGTCTTCAGGAAGGGGAAAGAAAAAAAAAAAAGGTGAGAAGGCAAACAAATTATAGTAGTCATTTTTAGATTGAACCAGCTGTCCAAAACTAGTCAGTGATAAGAAATGAAAAATGCAACATCATTTAAAAGTAAGTATTAAATGTTAAATATCAAGACTAGAAGTGTTCATGCTGGAAATCCTAATCGTGACCATTTTTAAATCCGTGAAGGGCTGTTGATTTTTTAGAACTCACTCTTCAGTAAAGCAGAGGTGAGGTTGGTCTTTGATTGCACAGTGTCTGAGCAGCTGAAGTAGCTGCGTGTTGTGGTTCAACTCCAGCCAGCAACTAAGCACCACACAACTGCTCGCTCACTACCCCCCATAGTGGGATGAAGGGAAGGGAATTGGAAGGGTAGAAGGAGAAAACTTGTGGGTTGAGATAAGAACAGTTTAGTAATTAAAATTAAATAATAATAATTGTAATAAAAAATAAAAAGGAAATAAAACCCAAGACAGACAGGTGATACATATGAAAACAGTTGCTCACCACCAACTGACCGAAGCCCAGCCAGTCCCCAAGCAGCATCTCCCCAGCAACCCTCCTGCGGCATTTATTGCGGAGCATGGTGTCATAGGGCATAGAATATCCCTGTGGTCGGTTGGGGTCAGCTGTCCTGTCTGTGTCTCCTCCCAACTTTTTGAGCACCCCTAGCCAAAACCAGCACACTGTGACTGCGGGCAGCTGATCAGTGACAAGTTCTTCATAGCAATGTTTACAGACTTCACTGAAATCCCGATGAAAGCTGTTTCGTGTAAGGAAGGCAATCAGTGGTATTCCAGAGACTTTTCTGCACTCCAGGGAAGCAAAGAGGCTTGTGTCGTTGGGAAGGTTGTATACTGGGTCTTAGCAGTTCTTACTTCATGTGAGTGGAATGACTCCAGCCCTAATCGGATACTTAAACCTGATTTTTTTTGTTCTTTGTATGTTGCCTTTTGTACCTATGAAGTTCTCTGTTGGCATCTTTCAGATGTTGGAAGGGCTTTTTGACTTGAGAGATGGGGTCAGAAAAAGTATAAGATTGAGAGATGCTACCTGAGGTCTGTTCTAAAATTTTAAAGAATGACCTTGAAAACATGTACAGGCATTGGCTTGGTTGGAGAAGAGCAGTAACGGATTACAAACGAAATTGTTTATGTTGTTTAGAAATAACACTTTGAGGTTTGCAGTCCGGAGATGTGTGTCCGCAGAGCTTTAATCCTTGTAGTTGAAGGTTTACGAGAGAGATTTTTGGATGATAAGTGAGGAAAAGGCTGAATAAATAACTTGTCAGACCAGGAACCAATGACAGTTTTAGATTACTGTTTTCTTTTTAGTATGTGGACAGGTGTGTAGGTGGTACGATAGTATTACGTGTAGGTACAATAAGGAACGTACGTGTTGGCTACTGACTCAGCAGAGGGATGGGCTTGCGTGGCTGTAGATGCACTGAGGGTGCATAGCTGAGCTCCACACTTGCTCAGCTGGTGTGTGGTGGTAGTTGAGTATTCTTGGGTACAGTGTGGAAAGGAGAAGACGGGTGATTCTGGAGAGCAGTGGTGTTGACATGGACAGATACAGACGTGACTGGTGAGGAGGCAATGTGGACATTTTAAGATTAGCAGAGGTTTACCAGGCAGGAGGCAGTTGTTGAGAACTCTAGTTGAGAAGTTACAGTAGAAGTATTTGAGATAAGCATTAGGATATATAGCTGCTTAAAGGATGATGTAGCCACAAGAGAAGATGGTTATGAGTTAAGTCTGAAACTTACTGCAAAGTTTTAAAACTGTGATAGACTAGAGTTTCCAGAGCATCTGAAAAAAGGCAAGAAAATCAAGCTTGTCTTAAAATGGTCTGAATTCTCAAATAGGTATGTTTATGTTATGTCTTGTGAAGTGAGGTTAAAAAAAAAAAATAAAGTCAGGTCCAGTAATAAAACCCAGCTGCCTTCAGACCTCAAGATACTGATCCAGAATCTGGATTCCACTGGGTGTACAGCAGTACTTGGGCCAAAATGAGTATTTAATAGCCATATAGTTTCTGTAGTTGCTGACAGTCTCTGTACTTGCATTAGTGATGCAAGGGATGCATTAGTGCTTCTCTGACCTGAACCAAGCAAGGAAGGCAGCCCAGCAATTCAGGTAGTTTCCTGGAGAATTATCCTCATTGAAGAAATTGTTAAAGTGAATGTTTTGTTTACATCACAACATATCTTTTGCATCAGTTTTGTAATAATTTAGGATTTAGTCTTTAGTGTATGGATAAAAACATAACTGGATCTTTATAATCTTTTTCTACTACAGTAACTTAACTTCTGTCTTCAGGGCTATTACAGAGTAATTTAGGTTGGATGGGGGATTTCCAGAGGTCATTTGGATGAGCTGCCTGCTTAGGGACCTACTTAGGTGAGGTTGTTTTAGGCCCATTGACTTCATATTCTGCTACAGCTCTCTATTCCAAAGTGTGTTTCCTACTTCCATTCTTGTTATGGAATTATTTACAGCCAGCTACAGTCCCAGTAGGGAAATTCTGTGCTATTATTTGACTAGTTAACTGTACTTCTTGTTTGCTTTTAGTAAAATCTGTCCACTCATAGCTTCTGTTTCCTTCCAACTAAGCTATTCTTTGCTTTGCCCTTGTGTGTGTTGCTTACAGATTCCACTGATACTCCCAGTGGGTGTTTCCTGGAATTAAGAGATCAGACACCACGGTCATCGATAGCCCACAACTTTCTGCTGTGTGTAACAAACGTGCAACAATCCAAGTAAGTCAAACCTCTTTTTTTTTTTTTTTTTNNNNTTTTTTTTTTTAATTATTTTCTTAGTGCCTGAGACTTTTTTCTCCATGATTCTGTCCCAGCCCAGCGCAGGCTGTGCTGTGCTCTGCACTTTGAGGCCTGCTTAGGTAACATCTTTCCAATTGAGGTATGTGGCGTCTTGGAATAAGCTTGGGCAGTGGGGATACGGAAAGGATATTATAGCCAGGAGAAGGAGGTTGGTTGGGAATAGAGCAGCAGGAGTCAAGAGTCTGGCAGGAGTTTCTGAGACATGCTGCAGGCTTTCGGGATTGGATGGCAGTGCCAGGGAAACGGTGGCCTGGCTCTTGTGCTCCTGGCCACAATGCGCATCTGGTTTTGTTCTCTGTGTTGTCTACTCCTTTGTTCAGCTGAAGCCCCTCTTCTGAAGTTTTTACAGGCTTCCTCTGGCCCCATTTCTCCTGCCAGTGCCTTTGCTGTGCTCTCAACACATGCTACCCAGCGTTGTGTCTTCACCCTGGGTAGAAGCTAGTGTGTCCCTGCTTGACATCTGCTTTGCACCCAAACATGAATGACCAAATTTGAATATGTTTTGTTTCTTTTCATCCAACATATATACCATTCAATAAAAGCCTGTCCCGTCACCCCCCCTGACCCTGAAATGAAAACCGGTAAGAAATCTAAGACAACAATCACTTCTTAGGCTCTCATAAAAAGTATACTTTCTTGATGGTATTGCTACCTAGTTCATCACTTTTATAGCCAGATAAAGGATTACTTTATGTTCTTATCCTCACCTTGCCTTGCATGGCAATTTGCTAGTGTGTTGTAAAAATTCTCTAGAAAGCAATCGGAGGTAATCATGTAAATTCACATTCAGCAACACTCCTTAGAGTGGAAGATAAAAATCAACTACGTAGTTCTTTTCTAAGTCATTGTAATGAATGTGTGTAATGGAAATGTCCCTCCTCTTGCTGTGAGTACTTATATATTGATTCTGAATTTTGGAATGATGCTCTGTGAAAGTAAACACAGATGGTCTGAGATGTTGGGTCTGGCTGAAGGATCTGCTTACGTTCCCTTGCATTAAGGCTGTTGCCATCTCCCCTTGTAACTCCGGTGTTTATGCTGTTGTGTGGCTGGTGAGACTAAGGCACTGATGTGGCTGAAAACTCACTCCATAGTGGTAGGCAGCCAAAGTGGCAAGTTGGCTCTTTCTTTTGGTAGAAATAGTCTTAGATTGATTTAGGACATTTGCTGTTGCAACATTTTAAGGATGTAAATTTATTTTGATAAAAACAGGAGAATTGTGAATCTGTATGAAATATTCTTAGTTCAAACTTTCATGTAGCTAACTGTGCTTATATTTTATAAAAATTTCTTACGACAGACATACAATCTGATATCAACTAAAAATTATATATTCTTTATAGCTAAGTTTGTTTTGGAAAGAGTTCAAGCGAATACTGACATAATTATTTAGTTTTGGGGGACCATATTTATAAGCAAGCAGGGTATTTTTGTTCTGTACCTGAGTGGCTAAGGAAGATTTCAAATAAGGAAAATTGTTTTTTAAGCTAGTAAGTGTATTTGCTTTTCCGTTCTTAGAAAATTAGTACTTGCTATTGCAATAAAAGCAGGTGCCAAGCTGAGGTTGGGCTGGACAGGGAGAGAGGGGTGACTACAGTTTTCACCATCTTCTCCAGCCTCCCAGGAGCAACACTGCAGCACGTAAGTTTCTCCTCGCGTGGTGTGTCAGTGTGGGGACTGTGCTGACCTCATTGCATCCCCTCCTGAGAAGGGACAGAGAGATTATCTACCCACTGTTATCCTTGAGGTGCTGTTGCTGTTTCCTGTGTGCTGCTGTGGAATCCATTTCTGCTGGAGTCCTGTGCAGGTCAGGAAACCATCTGGGATTAAAAAAATTGTTGCCTAATGATTCATCTGTAATTACTGGGTAAGGCATGAATGGCTTGACCTACCTTTCCGCTTTTGGTTTGTTTCCCCTCCCGGTTTTTTTTTTTTTTCCTTTCCGTTTGTCCTTCAGCAAGAGGTATTTTTCTGCATTCTTAGAATACACATTTGTATCCTGTCTTCAGAAAAAGGCTGCAGTTTTAAATTAAGTAATGTTCACATACTGATCTGAGCAATACAAAAAATTCTCATAAGTCGGGGGATGCATCCTGTGGTGAGAAAATGGCAATAAATTTATTCAGTTTTGGGTGTGGAGAGGACAGTTTGTAGTTACAGTGATTATCACTGGGTGAAGACGCATGAAAGGCATGTGAGCCAGACTCTGACCCTGACCAGTCTGCGTCATGAATGGAGCGTGAGAGGGGAAGATGGGCACAGCCCTGTAGCTTTGTCTGCTTCTGATTTTGGGAGTATGACACAAGTAATGGCACCCTAATGTTAGTAAATCTGCCCATTGGGAGGAAGGAATCTTGAATGTGTTTCCCTTTCTAGAGCAAACAATAGTGTAAGTTAATGTGTGAAGGTGTATGATGTAGAGGATGTAGCAGGTATTAGGTTATCATAGGGTATAGTTTATGCACTGTGAAAAACATACGTTCTTTCTCATTTTCCCTGTAATGCCTGTGTGCATCTTGATGAGGAAAGTCAGAGTCTTCCTCCCCTACACTAGGTTTTACAATTTGATATTTCAATTAGCATTCTGAAGAAATTGCCCAACTTCTCGCAAACCAACGTTGTGGGAGGGTATAATGAGGAATGCTATGCGGCTATTTTTTAAGACTATGTAGGTCATAGACTATATTTTAATTAATTACATAAACATTATTGGACAATTGTCTTGTCTGATGAGATATAACCCTGCTAAATCATTCTGCAGTGTGTTGCTGCCTCTGAGCATACTGCTAGTTTCAAGTCAAAGTTTTACCTTGGATGATTTTAGTCACATACAAACCCTGGAGCTCATGATAGAAGGCTGTAAGAATCTGGGCTTTAGAATGTATGCATGGTTAGTAAGTTCTGCAGGTAAGTTACCTTAGAAATTCTAATTCACTTAATTCACTTCTCCAATAGCAAGAAAAATGGAAAGTTTTGCCAGGTAGTATCCCTTTTTTTCAAGTGCAGTCTGCAAATTCTCTGGATGAATTGAAATTGGCAGTTTGGGTAGGGAGCAAATGCAAACCCTGATGCTGGTTTCAGATTGCTGCATGGAGTTAAGAGTTAAGGAATTAAAATGAGAGGGGGTGTTTGAATTAGCTGAAGTACAACAATTAACAAATACAACTAGCAAAATACAAAACCCTGCAGACACTGCTGTACACCACCGAGGGGTTTTTTTAAGTGTTCAGTAGTTTCAAAGCCTTCCGTTCCCCCAAATCCATGTGGCTTTAGTGTAGTTGAAGTGATACAGAGTTGTGCTGCACTCTGTTGGAGAGAAAGGGATCCATGCATCCGTCTGTTGGTAGAGTTTGTTACTTGCCTTCCTGTTCTCTCCAGCTAGCATAAATAACTAATCTGTTTTCATTTGAATAGAGTGGTTTGTGAATGCTGTGGCTTTCACCAGCCTTTCCCCTGCCTTTATGCCAACTTTGCTCTGTATGTAGAGCAATAGACCCCTGTAGAAAGGAATGAACTGGAAGGGTACTTTGTTCCATGCCAGTGTTGTTCCAATATATGCTTATGAAGGAAATTATTTGGGCTGAGACAAGTGCTTGCAGCTCTAAGTACTTGTCTTTCTCTTGAGAAAATGAACAAAAAAGAAAAATCTGGGGGAGGGAGCTGGTGCTTTTGCTACTTTATTTATTCTTCTCTGGACTCTAGTGACTCATCTGCCCAAACTTAGAGTGCAGCTGGGCACAGTGAGTCAATGTCCACCTTACCATTGTGCACCTGGAATACAAGAGGTTTTTTATGAAGAGCAGAAGAACGACGTGGGATGGGTAGCTGAAGCCATCAGTCATTGTCTGACCACGTGCATTTCTAAAGACTCAAAGCCGAACAGTAGTGAGAGTCTGGGAACAGAAGCTAGAATTGCTCACCTCTTCTCTGTGCTTAGTGATGTTTGGATCTGAAACTTCCAGATGTGAATGGGAACTTCTTACATATCAGTGTAAAAAGCTCTGTCTTGCATTTAGTGTGCTTGTTGATCTTTCAATATTTGCATATCCTGATTTGAGATGGCTTTAATGTTGCCTAATAATGTTTTGCATACGTGCTAACTCCAGATAACTTTTTCTTGTATTTGACTTCCCTGTTACACATCTTATCCTTTGTTTTTTCTTGAAGTCTGGTACCTGTCACCGAGCAGTCTTCCCTTTTGAATTATTTGGGAGCAGCATTTGAGAGTCTCCTTTAAGAAGATAAAACTTGTGAGTTCAGTTTCTACTTCTGCCATCAGCTTGCCTTTGTGCCTGTTTATCTTTTCAGTTAGTAAATTGCTGCTGTTTCTTAAGTAGCTGGGTACAGTTTAAGCTGTTAGAAATTCAAATCTTCCCTATCCTGTATGGAGGCTTAAGATTCTTTGTCACTTTTTATATAATCTGGAGTTGGTTTGTAATACTAATCTTTTCCCCTCTTTGTAATCAGGCATTATGTGTTAGTTGTTCTTCCCAAACGTGCCTGTATCAGTGGTATTTTATATAAGAATGTATCTGTAAAACATACTGTGGTTAAAGTTACAAGCTGCTCCCTACCTATTTGCAGGGAATAAAGTGGAAATGAAACTATGGAAAGCCTTAAGCTGGTTTTCAGTTAGTTTTAGACCCAGTCTTGCAATGATCTCTCAGGGCAGGAGGGTGGTTTGCAAGCAGTTTGTTCAGGATTGGGCCTCACTTTCTTCGGAAGAAGTAGCATCTTACTTCTGAAACATTATACACAAAAGCAGGTGTTTAAAATTTAAAGGTACTGCATTTATTTTCAATAGCAAGAGTTGAAATAATGGAAAATAAGTTAGAAGGGATGTGAAGAGGATCTCTAATTCACCGAATGCTGAGTGATGTAATTTTGGTTGTGTAACTGTTCTTAAAACATCCAGGAGGGAAGGCATCACAACGCTTGCCAGCTTATCTAGTGCTCAAACAGCCTGATTAGTAGACACAGGGTAAAGCTTATTAGTTTAAAGTTTTTCTTAGAGTTTTCCTTAAAGGTTACACTAAGAGGAGTTTTAGTTCTTCTTCATTGCTACATGTCTGTTCATTATTTTTTCTGGCCTTTTGTAATTAAGGAAACTCAATTTCTTTGTCTCTTAATCAGAAGTCCTATTTTCTAGGCTTTGATTATTCTTGGTGGTTTTCTTTGGAATCTGTTTACCAGTTTGCTTCTGGGATACTGTACTTCCATGGGGACTTTCCCAGATCAGTAGAACTTCTTCAACTGTCATACAGATACTGGTTTTGCTTACACACCCCTGCATGGTGTGTGCCGTGTGTGCCTGTCAGTTTATATTCAGCTTCTGGTCTGGTAGATCTGCTGGGTCCTTCTCTGCAGTCTGGCTTCTGAAGTGTTTGCATTCTTCACTCAGAAGAGCTGATATATTTATTGGGTGATAGGTGGAAAGGCATGCATATTAAACAGTACCAAAAGTCAGATTTTAGGAGACCAAAGGATAAAGGGGGTTTATTAGGCAGTTCTTTCATGGCTCACTAGTAGTAGGTCTATATATGTTAATGGTGATGAGAAGATCTTTTTTCAGTGGGAAAGTTCTAGATCTTTGCACAAACTAGCCATGTTTTTCCTGTGATTAATCTTGTTGATGCATTGTGTTGTTAAATGGGTGCTTTTAAGCACTATGGTATACTGAAAAGAGCAAATGAATTCTGGACTTCATGCGCATACATAACAGAAAAGTATGAGGTAATCTGGGAGAAGGTGGTTGTAGATGCATAGTTCACAATAGTTTTCTCTACTTTGGAATACTAAATTACCTGATAAAGTAATTATTCCAGCTTAAAAGTAAAAGGAATATTCAGGCCACTATGGGGGAAACTGTTGTGCACCAGGTCATTGCACAAGAGTTGTAGGTTGGTTCTCCACTGATTGTTGTTCCTCCAATGTCTGCTGTGTGTATGTATTGATTTCAGTGTGAAAGAAATTCTGATCTTCCATTTACCCAGGAATTAAATTCCTCACAGGCAATTTAGCAATTTCAAGGAGCAGACAGGTTTTATGATGAGATTCTTGAGGATTTTTGGCGTGTTGTCTTCCCCATCCCCGCATTGTCTTCTGGGCAAGAAAGTCAGCAAGGTCTTCATGGACAGCATTACTCTTTTTGATTCTTCACTCTTCTTTTGCTTGTCCTCCTGTATAGTGACTCTGCGTATTGGGCAGCGAGTTAAAGCGTTATTTCCTGGATTGTAAAAATCCACAGCGTAGCTTGTGAGGAAAGGATTGTTCACTGGGTGGCCTTTTGAGTTCAGTCAGATTTGAACTTTGATCATTAATCTTCAGCCTTCAAAGAGCTTGTCTGCACTTAATCACATTGCTCTTTGGTTTATTTTTGGAGGAAGTGTCATTTTGGTACAAGGTAGAAAAGAAAGTTGAGCTGTGACCCTTGCAAATGCTTTTCTGAAGCATGTGACTCCCAAGTTGGCTGAGTTGTGTATGTTTAGGTCCCGTTACTACTGTGCAATGCGGTGGTGTCCTCAGATGTGATATGAGTAATGATGGGAGTAGTTGAGCTTAGAATGCCTGGTGTCTTGCATCACAAGACACTGCATATATCCAGCAAGCTGCTGTTTTCAAAGCAACAAGCTTTGGCAGTAATGTTATATTGTTGTGAGTGTTTTCATTTCTTGACGTACTTTTTTTTCTTTCCCCTCCCCCCATCAGTGCAATTTATCTTACTCCTTTTATTCATCCTAGTGCTATGATTAATTATAACTTCAATATTACCATAAGCATATGGAATTAATATTCCAAATAGAGGTTGCTCCTCCCAGGTAATACTGAGTGAAGAGGCTTGCATGTATACAGAGGAATTGAGTGTGCCTCAATAGAGAATGGAGTGTGGTTCTTGGGAAGCTCTCTGGTGGTCCTTAGAAGGAAGAGAAAAAGGGAGATGCTTAATCAGCATTGATGCTGTGAGTTTGTTCAGCAAAGGAACTGGTGGGCAGAGAATGGGGAGTGAGTAGGCAGAGAGAAAGAGAGGAGCTCTGCATTGAAATCACAATAATTTCTTTCTACTTAGCGAAAAGGCAGTGGTTAGTGTTCTTACACTCTGTTATGAAATAATGGGTGGAGGAAAGTCGCATTCGCAAACTTTGGTAAGCAGCAAAATTAGCAGCAAAACCTTAGACATATGTGAGGATTGTAAAAGCTTTGAGTTGAGTTGGATGCGCTTAATTGTTTGGAGTTTCTTTTTCCTTCAATATAAACTTTTTCTTTATTTTCAAATAACAGCGAAGATATATAGTCCTTTTTAAATATTTGAGCCTTACCACAAATCCGGCTTGTGTTAGCAGCTACCATGTGGCCTATCATGCTGTTTGATTATTTTGTTTCAGGAGAACGAGAGGGATCTGAAATATTATTCTTGGAGAACTGGGAGAAACTGCTAGATAGCTTAGCATACTACTAAAGATGACCCATGTCCCAGTTGTAGGATTTTTATTTTATAAAGGAAGAATTGTTGATGGCCAAAAGTGCAAAAACTACCCTGTAAACAGGAAGAGGGAAAGAAACAACAAGAAGAATGAAATCAAGATGAATACTATCAGAAACAAATACCAGTCAATAAATTTTACATTGGTAAAGGGTGCATTTTACTCTAGTTATCTTCTTGCTTGCTGTCTGAGTAGAGCCTAATTAGTTGTCACTTGCCCCCAATAAATAATGTCTTTTGTTATAATTTTCTCTCTATTACATTTTAGATACAATGTCTGCTCCGAGTGGTGCCCCTGTCCCATCTGCACCACCTTCTTATGAGGAAACAATGGGAATCAATGTGAGCTATCCTCACCCCTATCCTGTCCCAGAACATGGCCAGAAACCAGATGGGAAGGGAATGAACCCTCCCCCATATGTGGGACAGCCTGCACCAGTGAATAACTCTGGTAAGCCTCAAAAATTCTGCTCTACCTCATGCTAAGGTGTCAAGTGGCTGTGTGTGATAGGTGCTGTGCAGAAGATGAAGGATTATGGTTTGCAGGTGTTCCCTGCTTTCCAGAAAATATTTTTTAAGGGACTAAGGTGAATCAATTCTTGTGAATCCTTCAGTGTGAGCTAATATCAATAACATCATTTGTCTTTCTGCAGTTTCTAATGCAGCAGCCGTCCTAACAGTGTGTTTCTGCATTAGCAAATGCCATGGTGATTTCTCTTTATCATTGTGCATTGTGTTGCTCTGAAACTCAAAGATTTCAGAGTAATAGCTGGTTTTAGCTCAGAGGGAGTTGATTAACTGTCCTTTTTTCCTCATTTATCGATTGAGTATACAGCGT
This sequence comes from Nycticryphes semicollaris, assembly GCA_013400055.1. Taxonomy (NCBI): domain Eukaryota; kingdom Metazoa; phylum Chordata; class Aves; order Charadriiformes; family Rostratulidae; genus Nycticryphes; species Nycticryphes semicollaris. Next base: position 1,809,437 of record VXBJ01005545.1, read on the forward strand.
ATTTCTCTGTTTAGTTACAGTTCAGGCAGTGTATGTGCAGCAACCAGTAGTATTTTATGACCGCCCGGTTCAGGTGTGCTGCCCCTCCTGTAACCAGATGATAGTGACGCGTCTCTCGTATGATTCCGGAGCTTTGACTTGGCTGTCATGTGGTGGCCTCTGCCTGCTGGGGTAGGTGGATTCCAATATGCACTTTATTTCTCTCTTCTTACATGACCTTTTATAGCTCTAAGGAATAACAAAGCTCTCAGCTTTGTTGCTTTCTTGTTCTGTCTGGGACCTGACCCTTTGTGGTTTGAATAGCGTCCATCTGCATTTAAGTCTTACATGACCTTAAAGCAGCTCTACTCTAGAACACTAGAGGGATGGCACCAGCTTTACTGATGGCTTTTGCAGGAAATATACTTTTTACCTTCTTGTATATGTAACACAGATTGTTTGTTTTTCTTTGCAGGTGTATAGCTGGCTGCTGCTTAATTCCCTTCTGCATTGATGCCCTAAAGGATGTGGATCACACCTGTCCAAAATGTGGAGCTCTTCTTGGTTCTTACAAACGTTTATAGGCAGTGTTTGAACACTGATAAATAATTGATGAGACTTGTGGTTGTTTCTATGCATTCTGTCACTGGAAACCAATCAAAAGTAACGTTTATTGCTAGATCGTTTAAATAAGAATTTGCTTGAGCGGATTCTGACTCAGGTCTGTAAAAAATATATGTAATCTTTACGGGCCACTCAGTGCAGCAGCAGTTGATAGCAACTAAATTGCTTCCCTTTCTGCTTTATGCAAAACAGGTTGGTGATGTTCTTCAGTTGATCTTGTCTCATGATGTTGCACATTAGTGTGCTTGCTTACAGTCTTGGCACAGACCAAGAAGAGAATGTCTATGGAGAAACATATAGGGTCAATGCTGATGCTTTTGCAACAGCACTGTTTACAAACTGGCAGGGAGCTGCTTGTCTCTGAGACAGATGCCCCACTTTGACAAAAGAATTAATTTGTTGACATCTTGTCATGAGCACTAAAATTCACTTTAAAGCTTTCTTAGCTGAAAGAGAACCAAACCTAAAGGTTTCTTCCTTCATGGAAGCTGCTTTACCAAATGGACAGCTCAGGTTATTGTGGATCAGTGGTGATTCAGTCTAGTACCTGAATTTCCTTGCCAGTTTTGAGTCCAGTCATCTCTCTACTCCGCAGTAAAGATGTTCATACACAAATTTTTAATAGATATTTGTTCAGTGTTTTTTGGCTGGTTGGCTTCTTTTTACTTTATGAGTCTGTGAAGTGTTCTCTCCACCCCACTGGAGCCTTGATTATAGCATTGGAAAGCTTCCTTGTATCTTTACGTAAGTCAACTGATAAATCATAAACAGAGCTCAGCCTTACCTTAAGGCTTGAATTCTACACAGATACAGGTTCTGAGCTTTTAGTTGTTGATCTGTTTGTTAATTACTGTTTCTTTATTAAGAAAGTAACATGTTTGCTAAAGAGTTTCTCTCATGATTATTTAGACTTACACTTTGATTTTTTTTAAAATGAATTTTCTAAATGAAAAAGGTTCTGTTTTCAGAAACTTAAGATGGATGTGCTTATTTAAGAAAACAATCACAAAATATTACAGAATGAGGCTCTAAAGTTTTAAGTATTTTACCATGTCATAAGCAGCAGACTTGTTCCAAATGACATCTTGATGCATTTTAATAATGCCTCTCTAGACAAGGCAGACAGGTGTTTGAACAAGGCTACGATGCTAACACTGTATTAATCTCTGTAAAAGTAAAAAACTAAAATAAATACAAATAAAAGTTATTGCATTTACTGTTCTTGCTGAATGTGCCTTCTATAAATATTTGGTATAAGTTAAATTTTCAAAAGACTTAACAGCCCTTTGCCCTTGAAATCCGGGAGTTTTGTGCATCACAAATACACAAATAGGCTTGGCGTTAATTAGTTTTTGTGAAGTGCTGCTGCTTGTGGGTCTGTCTGCAAGTGGTTTAAGAGCTTCCTTATGCATTTGGAAAAGATCATGTCTCCCTGCACCATAAGAATCTACATCAGTAGCTGCTAACTGGCAAGAGAATGATGGAGGTAAAAAGTTGGTAGTTTTGTAGCTTTTGATGTAGTACTGGCTTGGGTGTGTTTGCTGCCACAGCACCACAACGTTTTCCGTGTTCCCGAAGGACTGGGTGAGGCTCCATGAAATGTTCTGTTCCGATGCCACAGGCACTGGTTCTAATCTACACAAGTCACAAGTGTTACTGTCGAGGAGTATTTCTCCCCACTGAATTTCACAGAAAATGTATTTCTGCCAGTTTATCATCAGGGCAAGACAGAAAGAAGCAGTGAAGTGTGCACTGTTCCGAAACTTGATGTTTGCTTGTGTGGTGGGGAGGATTTTTAGTTGTTTTAGTTCCTGTGTCAGTCTGGGCTGGATAATCGTGCTGTATATTCATTTGGTAAGTCTTCAATTTGTTATTCCCGTAGATCTCTACAAAGTGATGGTTGGAAAATCTGAGGTGGTGGCACCGGAATGCAGAATACTGCTGACCAAAAAAATAATTATCTTGGGTTTTCTTTGTTTTGTTTTATGGGCACAGTCCTTTGCGTGTCTTTAAATTCCTTGTATGGATTGAGAATAGGAGGCATAGTGTTGGCAGCTATTCCATCTAATTAAGCATTCTGCAAAAGTTTCTGCTGCCCCTTCTATACTTAAATTTCCTTAAACACAAAGCCTGTGTTTGTTCTCTTTTGTATGGAATTTTCTACAGAATGCGCCAAAGTCACTTGCTTTGTTAAACTTATTTTAGACAGACAAATGCAGGATATAACTTGCTTTGTGTGAAAGTGCATGGTGCTTGATTACGTTGAAGTTACTGTTTGTTTTCATAACTGATAATATTTAAAATAAAAACTTCCTCTTTTGTATCTAGTACTTGTAATCAGAAAACTATGGATTTTGGAATGTTTCCAAACACAGGAATGGCTCAAATGGTAAAATGAAGTCAACATAAATATAATTAGAGAGTGAAATTTTTCAGAGTCTTACTTGGGCCAGGTCTTTGACAAATGGCATTTTCACACATCTGGAAATGTGACGTTTCCTTGCAGCTCCGGTCCATTAAATATTTTTTTCAGCTAGAACTCCTTTGGGTAAAACTTTCACTTGCAGTACAATTAAACAAACCCGTAGATATGGCTATGCTTTTACAAACCAGCAGGGAGAGAATAGATATCCAATACCATGATGTGCAGTTGGAAAGAATCCCTATTAATCATGCGAGAATACCCTGCTTTTTTTAATGTCTGAACCACTTTTTTATTTTCTTTCTTTTTTTTTTTTTTTTTTCCTGAGGCACAGAAAAGGCAGGAAGGCAAGATTAATACCTCAAACATTTTTTTTTCTTATGTGTTGATACTTACTATTTTTATTAAGCAATGCTTTGGTTAATCTGTTAATAAGCAAGTAGAGTCTTGAACAAATAGTTCTTCCTCTTTTGATAGCTACAGAAGTGGCGTGCTGACTTCATGTGCTCCTGATGTTCCCACAAATAGCCAAGGAAGGGGCGTAGCCATCTAAAACCCTCCAGCCTCGAATGAGAATTTTGAGTGAAGCCTTCCCCTACCCCCACCTTCGTTATCTTTCCAGGATGACATTGCTTTCTGTTATGCTTTGACGGTGTTATTTCGACTTCTATTTTTCATTGACAGAAGTTGCGCAATGTTCAAACTTAGTGAATTCTGATGAGGCTTGAGCTAGAAGTAAATAGAATTGGTTTTGTCATGGGAAGAGGATCCAAAATAAAAGCTGTTAAAACAAGTAAAAAGCAGCAGATAGCCTTACAAGAGGGAGTTGTTAAGCAACAGCAGAATGGTTTCAGAAAGCTGCTATTTATTGCGGTATTTGCGAAAGCACTTCTGGCAGTCTAACCACAAGTTCTTGTTAGCAGAAATGAGTTGTGATTTGTGTACTCAAATCCAGCTAATTATTCTTCATAACGGAGCAGTAAAAGGTGAGTAATGGAGTATACATTGTCATACTGGGAATAAAAACTGAGAAGTGGAAGCACTGTGACAAAAGTGTTAAGTGTTATAGTTCAAGTGAATTGTATTTTATAGCAAATTAACATTTGTGTTCCTATTTTCTTTATAAGATCTTGCAAAGTGATACAAATTAATTATCTTTAGGATGGCTTTTAATGTATTTTTGTGAGGTGAATACCCTTGTGTATGATGTGCTGGATACAAATAAATTCTCTGACGAGTGTCTTAATACTTTTTCAAATCAGGACACCAAAGGGTGCATGTGAAACCTGCTGATTTCAAAGGAGGCTTCTTATTACTACTTACAATTGATCATTTGTTAGAAACACATATATATTTTTTTAAGGTATCGGAAAATCTAATGTCTGCTTGAACAGGTGCCTGTGTGGTTTGGAGATACTAAAAGTAGTCCTGATCAAGTCTAGAATAAACCAAGAGTGAGTAGGAGGCTTTTTTGAAAGTCCTCTTGTGGTTGGATTTTTTGCTTCATGCAATGTCTTGGTCTTTGCAACCAAAAGAAAAAAAAAAAAAGTGCCACTTCAATGAGCTCCAGAGGATTATTGCTAGAGGGGTCTAGAGCACAAGTCTCATGAGGAGAGGTTGAGGGAGCTTGGGNTGAGCCACCCTCCCTAGAGGTATTTAAAAGACGTGTAGGTGTGGGGCTGAGGGACACGGTTTAGCAGTGCCTTTGGCAGTGTTAGGTGTGTGCTTGGACTCCATGGTCTTAAACGCTCCTTCCAAAGTAGGCAATACGGCNCCAAGGCCAGGGGGTGCTTGCACGTGACAACAAGGACTACACAAAAGGATTGCGGGGAGGTGGGGGGGCGGAGGGAGACGCAAGTCTGGAGTCGTTCCCCCCGCCGGTTCCACGAAGCCCCTGAAGTCCTGTCTGCTGTCACGAGGCCTTTCTTTCTCCTGACCTCGGCGGGAGGGGGGGTGGCAGAGCCTCCCCGGCCCGCTCTGTCTCCCGGCAGCTCGTTGTACAAAGGTTCCCAGGTGGGCGAGATCCCCCATTTTGGTGCCTTTCGGCGGCGGGTTCTGTGGGTGATGCGGTCCCGCGTGGCCGGCTCTCTGGGCGGTGCCGGGACCTGCGGGAGGGGGGCTCCGTCGCCGGCCGGTCCGCCTCAGCGCCACCGCGGCCTTCCCGCCTCCTCTCCACGGAAGGTCTCTTGGCTTCCTGTGCTCCAATTGAGGGCCGCCATAGGGGTCAGCCCGTCGAGGAGGTTGTGTGGTGTGGGGCCACGCTGCCAAGAGCTGCCACAGCCCAGGGGGAGGTGGTCCACCCCTTCATCGCTTCGTTTCCTCTTATCAAACCGCCTGAAAAATGTACGTGTCTTAAAGTGGGTCTCCGTTTTGGAGTTTGTTTTTTTTTTCCCTTCCCATGTAAACAACGTATTTGGAACCCTGTCCCCGAAGCCCTGCTCTGGGAAGGAGTCCGCTCTGTGAGAGATACCCCTGGCCACGGGCCTGCTCCAGCGGCGGGGTTCTCGTCAGGGTTCATTCTGGGGTGCAGAACTGGTAAAATCTGTCAAGACAGCGAGCTGTTAAAAAAGCAGGTCGGCGGGCGGGCGCTGTGGGTTTTGGGGGGCTGTAGCAGCCCCTGCCGCTATTTTAGGGGCGGTGCGGGCGCAGGTGCTGGAGCTTGGAGGCGCCATTTTGGGGCACGGCCCCGGGGCGCACTGCTCCTGCCTTTGGCTGGTGGGCTTACAGGTGATTTTATGGTGATATTAATTTAAAGGACCTTGTAAGGCCTTGTTAAAGCTCAGATTTTCTTGGCAATACTAGCATAGAACGTCCAGATGTCCATTACTCTGTTGTGTGCTAGGTGGTATTTTTGATTAAATTAATTTTACAACCTTGAGTACAATATTAATTAAAAAGAATGAATGCTTTTATCAGACTTAACGCCCGTATTGGTCTCTTGTGTGTTATTAAACCAGTGTCTTTGCAGCACACGTGCCTGTTTTTCTTCACTATTTTAAGATTATCTAGGGCTACACCACAGTGGAAATTTCCCTTTGGGGGTTCTTCAACTGTTTTGGTGCTGGCGGTTTAATTTTTTTCAGAAAAATCTTGTCAGGGGGGAAGCTTAAAAAAAATGGTTTTTTTTTTTCAGTGTTGGACTGCAGTCTGCACTTACCAACCCACTCAAGTGAGTGAAGTTAGTCAAATGCACAGGACATTAATGTTATGCTGTGTTTTTTCTTAAAGATTTGGCCTTAGTATGCATTTAAGAGGCTACTGCAAATCAGACATTTAATTTCTAGCATAGATGTTGTAATACAAAGGGCCTCAAATCTGTGATGTAGTGAAAAAAGCTTTTGAAGTATTTTTGACAAAAAAGTGCTGGATTTCTGTTTGTGAGTATTCTTTGTTCTTTGGTGTATGAAATTGTCAAGATTGAAGCAAGCTCAGATTTACAAATTCTTGAATTTGCTCATACACCTGCAGTAAGATACTTTTCTTTGTTTTTATTAATGTGATTTTTTCCTAGGAACTGCGAGGTGGCAGAGTTAAAGCTGGGAAATAAAATGCAAATTCGATTATTTTGGAAAGTGTGATTTACAGCTGTAACTGAAAAAACAGAGCAAGACAATTTGAATGAAGTAGAAAATTAGATGCAGTTACCAGGTAGCACTGAATTCTATTTTCTTTCTCCAAGCCAAAGCCCAAGTCTTTGAACTGCTCTGTTTCAGCAGGCCTTTCCATATATAATACACCTTAGTATCACAGCCTGAATCAGTTTGAATGTGAGCCTGAGCTGTGTGTAGATATGTAACCCATTCTGCAATTAATTTTTTACACAGAAATTCACAGAGTGTGTTACTTTGCATAGATTTTCTATGTCAGTATTAAGTCTGTGGCTCAGTGTTATTTCTGGCTGTTGATGCTCAGTTTGGTATTGGAAAAGGAGAGTCTCAGCTACACTCTGGTCGTGCTGATGTCTGAAGCTGGACCTCTCCAGTTCTCAGACACTGGGATAACTGGTGACTTCTGATGGAAAGTTCTGAATAGATGCTGCTCTGTTCTCACAGACATTTGAGTTTCTCTTAACTTTGCTTAAGCACATGTTGTGTGTCTCCTCTGTGTGATCCTTTACACCTAACAAGATTGCTTGTGTATATATAATTGCACTAATGACAATGTTTATAAATGAAAACTTGCTCTTTCTTGAATATTGTGAGAAAGTTTGTTAGCTGGTCCTTGAGGAGAACCCTTCTAGGACAGTCCAGCTATTTTTGTGTGAAAATGTTGTTACTCTAGAAATTGTGATTGGAATGCTAATATCTGTAGCTAAATACTTGTCTTAAAGCTCTCAACTGTGTCTTTTACTAAACACTAGCAGCTTATCAGAAAGCTCATCAGAAGAGTACGATTTTCGGAGTTTGATGCCTGTTGTGTAACCTCTTAGAAAGATGCTGTCTCCCCACGTGCCAGGGCAACACCACTGCATGTATGTTCTGCACACATGCAGTTCAGAGACATCCCCACATCCAATGTGCTGCAGCCTTGTGAACAGATCTGACACCACAGCAGTCTGTGGAGAACACGCGATAATAGTGATGGAAGAAAATTGTCACAAAACAGCAAATTTCCAGTAAATTCATTATACTTTTATATTCAAGCCTAGCTATTAACTTACCTGCTTCTATCCATATTGCTGACAATAAACCCAGGGCTGAATGATGGCAGGATAACTTACAGGGCATGTGCTATGCTCAGATGAACTGTAATGTTAAAATGAATCATTAGAATGAATACAAGACCGAGTAACTCAGCAGATAAAAATGGCAAACCCATTAAGTCGCAAGTTTTCCATAATGAAATCTCTGAAGCAGTTTCAAAATTGAAATATTTTGAAAAATCACAGGGGAGACTGAAGAAGACTTTCTCACTTGCTACTTTGGCTTTATCATTAGAAATCCAAGCTGCTGTATGAAATCTAAGATTTTTTTCTCTTTTTTTAATTCTGTTTAAGATCTCATCTGTCACCAAGTTTGACATTTGTAGATACGTGATTTTGATAGAGGGGGCAAGCTTTTGTCATGCAGTATTTTACTAACTCTTTAGACTTGACTTGATCACTCACCTTCTTTGGTCTTTGATCTATGCAAAGCATATGTGACAAGTTGCTTTTTAAGAAAAATTCATAAGCATTTTGAACTGAGCAAATGTCACCTGATGGAGAAAGTAAATTCAGGCAAGGGACTGTGACAGCACAAGCTTGGTGGAGGAGAGTAGTGGCTGGGATTATCTGTGATTATTCCTATTTGTGAGTCTGGTTTGAAGCAAACACTAGCTTGGGGTAAACCACAGAGTCTTATGGCAGCAGGAGAAAATAAATTTGTCTGTCCACAGCAGATTGCTTCAGAAGTTACTGGCATGCAAGCGTAGCTGAGTTTTGACAGTGCCTCTGTGGTGTAAGTGATCACCCATCCTGTTAGGCATGGAGAGTAGATGTGACAAAGGGCTGCTGGGGCAGGCTGTGACAGAGCCCCAGTTCTAGGAGGAGGAGTCAGTAGGACAGGAGGTAGATGGTGACTCTTCCTCAAGTGGCAGTGGAAGGTCTTTATCACAAGTTCACTGAACTCTGGAAGACTTATGTCTCACGTGTTGTAAAAAGCTCATTGCTACCAGAAGGAATGTAGTTTACTGGTTTTATGTGTTATTTACATACAATTTCACGCATCTTAGGTTTGGGACTTGGCTGGAGGGATGGTCTGCCTCACATGAGCTCAATTCCTCCCAGTGGAAGGACTTTGCCTTCATCCCCAAAGCTTTTGCTGTCATCCTGTGTGCTTTTTGATTGATTAATCATCAGGGAATGATTACTAGGGTGATTTATAAATTTATTTATTTTAAACTTACTGCAAGGAATTGTTCTGACCATTTGCTGTGTTGTGGTGATGTTCTATAATTAATTTCTTTTTTTTACAGTTTTGTGGAATTTCTAATAGGTTAGCTTCTCTCTCTCTTTTTTTTTTTTGGTAAAAAGGTTGAAATGCTGTTAGAGATTGGACAAATGTTTATGTATGTCTGTCTCTCGCCTTACTACACCCGCACACCCTCCCCTCTGCAGGCTGCCCTGCCAGAGCCCCTCCTCTGGCTGGACGAGGGGAGTTGAAATAGCGAGCTCCTGCTTTGTGAAGGAAATTTTCTTTCACTGCCTTGCTCAGAGGTGCCTTTGAATGGAGAACTGATGTGGTTTTGCTAACTTCTGCGCTGAGGAGGTGATTTCCATGGCCATGGGGCTGCACGCCGTCATTTTCCTGTGGGCTGTTGTGGCAGGAGCTTCAGGGAGTAAGTAGAAGAAACGTTTTCCTCCTAAGATTGATCTCTCAGTGCAAAATACTTCTGTTGGTACTGGGCAGGTGGGAGGGCTCCCTACTTACAAACGAGTGCAGTTAAATAGTGATCTTCCTTTAGCATTACTAGGGAAAGCAACAGAAACGATGAGGTTGTGGCAGTTAATTCATTATCTCACTGAAAATAACATGTTAGTGCCATGTTTTTAAATTGTGCTCTCTTTGGTTTTTAGCAAATGAAGGATTCTGAAAAGCACAAATAGATCATGAAATGTCAACGATGTGGTCCTTTGTTACTTGTCAACTGGAAAGAAATAAGGGGTTTCTGTTTCTAGATCCAAAATAAATTATGGAAGAAATTTTTAAATTTAAAAAGAACAAAGCAAAGAGATGAAACTCTGAATTTAGGCACCTTAAAGTTAACAAAGTGCCTGATTGTCCAGGGTGCTCAGGCAAACTATCTGTCTGTGATAAGCACGTTTAAAAATTCTGAGCACAGCATTTGGGTATTCACACGGGAGCTGAGAGAGCTCTTAAGTCTGGTTCTGGAGAGGTGTGCTCACCAGCTGAAAAACCCGATGCTACATAACAGAGATGAATTTTCCAAGTTTGTCTGACCATATTTATTTTAAAGTTCTTCAATAAGTTGTACAAATTTCTTCATTTGAAGCTATTAACACTATTTTTTTACACTGTTTAAAAGAAAAAGTTGAGCTTTATGGTCTGGTGTACTTTCGTACCTCATCCACTAGATACTTAGGGGTCATTCCTCTCCTCTGTAAAGAAACTGAGAAGTATTTTTCTTTTTCTACAAATGTAGTGTATTTGGAATGTTAAAATGAATGTATTAAGTATAGATAGGCATATTTATGAAAAATAATAGTTGAATGGTAATTTTCATATGTTACGTGACCTGGTCTCTCTATGCTAGAAAGCATTCCGGTTTTGCAGGTAACTGTAGCACTAGACCAAGTCTGCTTGAAAATAACATGTTATTCATACCTTTTAAAGATAAAATCTGAAGTTCTGTAGAGAGAATTAATTGTCCAAAATAAAAAGGAGCATTTGTTGGGAAGAAAATATAGATGTGGAGGTAAGACCGTTTCAAGAAAAATGTAGTTCCACTCTCTAGAAACCTAAATACTAACTTGGGAATAAAAAAATTATATAAACTTGAGTGGGTGCTGAAGAAACAAACACTTTATTATTTTTGTTCCAAAACCATGAATTCCCTTCTTTCTTCCTGCCAATAATTTTGACATTTCAAAAAAAGGCATAAAGGGGAAACACAGTTCTGATAAATACTATAAATGTGGGGTTTTAAATTTTGCAGTTTGATAAGAGCATTTCCTTGAGGCATATAGCACATATAAAACATTCAAAAGTACAGAACCAGAATAAAGAGTTCTTTTAACTTCTGTCTCCAGTGGGAACCAAAGGTGAGCAACACGGGGATGTTAGTTACTGCTTAACAGGGAGGTTCATTAGCATATAGGATAGCAGAGAGATTGGGTGATTATACTTGCTGCTGAACTTCATGTGGGAGTTACTTTTAAGAAAGATTTATCAATACTGGCAAGCTAGGGCTGAATGATTTTAATAGTAATTAAATCACGTAATACATTATTTATTAATAAAGTAGCATTTTCTTTCACTATGATACATACAAATGCCATGTATTGAAATCAGCAAGATCACATGTTTGATTTTGGCTGTTCCTCATATATCACTGGTAATGGAAAAGCAGTGGGTCTGTCCTGAGCCGCACACAAATTTTCAGTGTTTTTCTATTATCTTACCTGTCATTGCAGGATCCTTGGAGACTTTAAGTTATGGAGCTTCCTGTTTTGCAGAGTGTGTAGGTGAGTAAAAAGCAACTGTGTTCAGACCTTGTGTGTGATAAGGAAGGAGGGATTTGAACAATTTCTTCTCTTCAGGAGGGATGTTGTGTTCTCAGAAGAATGATACTTAGCCTGAGTGATAGCATTTGTGGCAGTAGCAGGGAAGTTCACCTAAGCTTTACCAGATCTGCCTGAAATTTACATTCTGTGAACTCAGAAAACTTATAGATGTTGGAGCTAAGCAAACTACTAAACCAGTGCGGGGCAAAAGCCAGTTAAGTCTCTTTTATTTTCCTGTAGTACCCAGTGCTGGCTCCTTTCATACTGAAATAGGCATGAGGAAAGAGTTCTTTTTCAGTAAATAGGCACAAAACTTACATTCTGTAAAGGAGGAACAGATGGGAAGACAGGATATTGAACTGACCTGGAAAGGTTTGGTTGGCTTGAGGTGTAATTTATCACTTAAGCTTTTCATTTACATTACCAGCAGGTACTTGAATGTTCACAAGTATTTCTCAGTGTAACAGCAAGGGGAGCACATGGACGTTGTGCTCCCAAGAAGTTCTTGCCCTGGTTTCTTAGCTGCCTACTCAAACAGTGTGGCTTAGAGACCCTTCATTTGTTCACCATTGCTTCATCTCTGTGTGCTTTGTCATGGGAAGTGCTCGAGTGTTGCAGTGTCGCTGTGGAGAAAAAGAGCTCTGTATTATGGGAGCCACAGTGGTCATTTTCCTAGGCATTCTTCTTCATCTGAAGGAAGAGAGAGTATTTTATTTTAATTTTTCGTCTTCTGCACTTCAGTGGTCCCAGTTGAGGTTGTACCATGGTTTAGGGACACTGTATTTGTTATTTCCTTCTCCTCCCTTCAGGGTTAATTCTTAGGACCTGGGCTAGAAGAGAACCTTATTTGATTAGAGGAATACAGAAACCATGTAACACGCACAAGGGTATTTGAGGTTATATTCACTACAAGACAAGTGCTACCCATGGGCACTTGCTAGGTCATTACAGTGTCTTCATACAAATACAAATAATCATTGTCTTCTCATGCTTTCTTTTCCTCAGCCTGGACCTTTTCAGGCAGGACTTCAGAACCAAAGTTCTTCACTTAAAAACCACAATGTTTATACAAATAAACATTGAATGTTTTATATATGTATGAAGTGTGCTGAATGCATCAGCAGATCTTTTTCATCTCGCTGTTGCAAAGGTCCTGGTTTGCTGCTCTCTGAAAGGTGTTGAAAGAGCATTATGCTGTAAATGCACTGACTTCATTATCTGATCTTGGAAATTAAGATCCCCGCCTCAATGGAAATTGTGAGGTTATGTGCATAGGAGAGAGTGGAATTCTTTTCACTTTCCATACAGGAGCTGTCGCTAGCATGTGGGGTATATTGAGAAACACAGTTCTTCCGATTGTAAGTTCAAGTAGGAAAGGAATATTCTAAATATCTATCCCTTTTTTTTTAGCTGATTTCAGTGGCCAAAAGTTTAAAAAGTAGGAAAACAATAGGGGGATGGGGAAGGCTAATAGACTAAAAAAACCTATTTTTGGTTTGCTTCCCAGGACACAGTGCATCATACTTCCCCAAAAGAGCTAGATACAGCTACAGGTATTCAGCTGTTACCAACACATTCCTGCAGGGAAGTATTTACAAAAGCAGTGGCATCGCTCTGGAGAGCACAGTGATCATTGAGGTACTGGGGAATTGCCAGATGGTTTTGAAAGTGAGTATTGTCATAATCATCTGAGTGGTTGGAACTGTATCTTTCTTTGGGGTTACTGCTACATTTAAAACTTATTGTTTTTCTTGTAATTAAAAGCTAGTTCAGTGGTGGATCTCCTAATTAGAGTTGCATGGAGGCGGCACAGCTTCAAATTAAATATTTGCCAGTTTTAAATGGTAGATGAAACAAATCATTGTTTTCTGTGCTAAGTAGCATGATAGTTTCACCATTTTGTCACGTGAAGTGCAGAACCAGAAATGAAGCTAGTCCCTTTGAAAGGAACTTGATTTATTTTTAAGTACTTTCATATCTGTAGTATGGTTTAAAAATTGCAAGCGTTTTAAATAGAACTCGAGAAACTTGTACGTTGTGCTGGATTCGTGCCATTCCTAGTCCAGTGTAAAATTCAGTCTTGTAACACCACTACATTCATCTCGACAGGAGATCGATCTCTCAGTGACAAGAGCAACAGACCAGTTTCAAATTGCAGACCTTTTCCTGGGGTGATCCTTGCGGTAGGCCAGTTTGAGAACTACAGTGCTTCAGCAAGGGGAGCATGAAAAATAAACTTCTCTCATCTGCCTTGGTTTTCCTTCAGGTTAACAGAGGGGTTCTGCAGGAGGTTGACATGTGTGTACTATATACACATATGTGTGAGGCCAACAAAGAAAAGGATAGTTATCCCTGTCCTAACATGGCATATGGATAAAATTAACTGGTCGGTGGTCCCATGATTTTACATGAAAAATGAGAATTTGAGTAGTGTCTTCAGATTGAATCACTGCTGCCTTGCAATATCAGTGGATGGATTCCACAACTTGTAGCTCTATATCTTAATTTGAGCCTTCCGAAGATATGCAAAACAATATGTAGTTGAATGCTTTCTCTATTTAAAAAAAAAAAAAAAGTAGAAGATACTAAGAAACAAAATTACTAACAGTTGCAATCTGTGCTGTACTTAAAATGAGGCAGAGCCCCACCATTTTTGATCTACCATTTGAGAACAGATCTTCCTTACCACAACCAGTAAAACTGCAAGTACTTTAGGATATTCCGTGATTGACTTAAGTATGCATTTTTTCCTCTGAATTCAGTAAAATTAACCTATGAAATGGCTGCTGAAAACCAAGAACTTTACTGGGTATATTCTCAAGAGTTAACTAAGACAGATAGTCATTTTGCTTCTCAACTGTAGTAGAAAGCACTTACGTTTATGCAGGCTCCTACTTTACCCCAGAGTAGATGATTGCTTCTGGCTTGGAAATGAAAGTGAGATTATAGTGCTGTATAAAACACATTTAGTAGTGAGTGAAGTTTATTTGTAGAAGAAATTTCTGTAAAACGTCTCAGATATGCAAGCTGAAGATGAGGCTATTGTGGTTGTGTTGCCTGCAACACACCCTTTGTTCACAGTCTGTGATACTCTGTGTACATAGCCTTATGTGAGAAAGTCCACAAGTGTCTATTGACAATGGTATTTGCTGCTCTATAATCTTTCCTCAAGGTGCAAGATGTGCGGATTATGAGAAGTCTGGCATCCAGAGAGGAACCTCTGAAGGAAACGGACAGTCTAAGGTAGAAAAACTGACCTGGTCTAGTTCTTGGGTTTTTTTAAGCTTTATGGCTTGGCAGCAACTTGATTTATACTAATTTAATTTTAATTGTGGGTTTTTTTTTGTTTTTTTTGGTTTTTTTGTTTTTTACAAGCAAGGACCATGATATGAGCACCATCAGCAAAATACGAGGTATTTGGTCCAAAGAGGTTGTTTTGAACCTAATTTTCATCCCTTTGTTTGTATACATTTGGAGAGTAGATGATTAAAATTATTCTGGGTACAAATTATCAGGCCTCTAGCCAGCTAGTAGCTTGTATGGTTTGCTCACTGATTCTCAAAGTTGCAGTTTTTACTTGTACAGACTCTTGAGTTTTGAAGTACGTTTCAGAAGTTCTTGGTTTGGAGGTTTCTCAACATGCAAAATGTTGCGTTTTTTCTTCCAGGATATTTGAACTGCATTTTTTCATCTAATGTAACTTTCTTCCTTTTATGTTTTTGTTTTTAGTAACTCATTCATAACATAATTCAGCATGTTTCCCTCTGACTTGCAAAAGTATAGACTCTAGTGAAGCTGCTTATACAAAAAGGTCCCTTCAAACTGTGGAGGTCTGGTATTTTCCCAGAGCTAATGCTTCTTGTGATGTCAAAAAAAACCCAGTTTTGTTGTCTGATTAAGCTCAGCATTGTAATCTTCCTCTTTGTCCTGCCACTTGGATTCTCGGCCCTTAAATGACACTCAGAACGGAGGTAATTGACTCAATTCAAAGGGTCAAAAAGATCAAGTTTGGAGTAAATGCATTGATTTTTATACTTCTAAGGAAGTGCTTATGAATATGTACGGGTAGCAGTCTCAGAGTTCAAATCAGAGTACAGGCAATCTTTTGTGAATTTATCTGTAGGATTTTCATAGAGGTAAAAGCAGTTGTGTTTTGTTCTTTGCAGAGAAGCCAAAAAATAGAAGTAGCAAAGAAAGCATTCAGTGAAGCTTAGCTATTGAAAATAATTATTCAGATGAGTGAACCTTATTAGCATTTGCCTCAGCCTATTGTGAATATACAGTGGTCTAGTTTGTCCTCTGAACACGCGTGTAATTTCCACAGATAGTGGCAAAGACAACCACAGTTCCCTGGGAGTTCGGAAACACTTATCCTGTGTGCTCAGTCTTTTCTCCTGGAAAGGCTTTATCCAGGTGTTGGTGCATTAAAAGTTTTTCTCTTACAATGTCTTTCTGACACAGTTGACTAGATGAACAGTTAGTTCTACAGTTAATGTGCAGATGAACTGTGTATCTTCCCAAATGGGAGCTGACACAGACTTCTTCTTTTGGGTGGCTTATTTTTCCCCATTGCGAGGGGAAATAAAGTGTTAAAAAGTTATCTTTTGCAAAAATAGAAAACACTGCCCTCTCACTGTTTTCTGAGCAACAGAAATCAGTGGGTGGACTGATAACAGACTGAAAGATCATACTTGGGCTCTATCCCAAACTTTACACCTAGCAGAGCAGGAAGATACAGGTTGATGGGAAAGCAGTTGTTCCTGTGTGTGTTGCATGCAGCTGCTTTGCAATTGAAACATGCTTACCAATGCTAATGGCAGACTGAATGATAAAATGAAATTTCTCTCATAAATAAACAAGAATCATTGCCATTAAATATAAGTATGTGTAAAGAATGTTCCAGGAGTTGGCTTTATTAAGCATTACAGGCACGTTGAAGATACTGTGATTATCTCGGTAGGGGTTTTTTTGTTTGTTTTTTTTTTAAAGGCTCTTAGCATCAGGGTGAATTAATGAAGAATAGAGGCTTCCTATAAAGAATGAAGATACAGAATAAGACAGATCCATTGTGGAGGAACAGCTCTGTTCAGAAAATCTGAGTCAGATGTCAAAAACTGACTTGCAGCCACTGTTTGAATCAAGCAACTATAAACTGTTTTATTGCAGGAAAATGCTAGAACAGCATCCGCTTCATTTTTCTTTCCACGATGGGAAAGTTCTGAAGCTGTGTCCTGTGAGGAGTGAACAGACCTGGGCACTGAACATAAAACGAGGCATTCTCAGTGTCCTGCAGACATCACAAGCATCCACTGCTAGTGCAGTCGTTGAAGAGGTGAGATAGTTGGTAGAGTCATGCTCTAGGGTTGCTGTTAGCCCTCATACACATTGAGTATATTCCCTTTTTAAATAACTAAAGGCTTTTGCTACTTGGTGACAGGGCAGCAGGCAGTGGTGGTCATCTGATTGCGTTTTGTAGTGAGTGTTATGAAATTACCTATAAGTTGGATTCTTGTTGAGGGTTGGAATCCACTACATGAGGAAAAGAGATGTATTGCAGGGTTCTCTAAGGAGTTGTAAACAGTAGTGCTTGTGCTTTACCTGTTCTGTGGAAAATACAATATTCATTATTCATGATTATTCATCATGACTTTTTTTGTTAATTTCAGGTTATTTACAGCTGTTAGCAGTTTGGGTTTTTTTAATACTTTAGCTGGAGTTCAGTTGTGTTAACACTGAAATAATAGTCTACAGTACCCCACTGTCACTCCTGTATTTGCGTGAGTGCAGCTGAGATACCTGTGGCTGCAATTCTTATATTGTGAAGAGCAGTCTCTAGATTGATCTTAGAATGATGTGCACTACCTCATTCTCATGTATTTCTACATACCAGTGCGTAAATAGGTGTTCTGCAATAAGGCTTTAAGACACTTACATGTAATTAATTTCTTGAGTAGAAATGCTCTTCTGAAGTAATGCAAACCCACAAAATTTTAAATGAAAAAGCGTATGTCTGTAAATGATCTGATTCAGAATAACACAACGGAGTTAAACAGATTAATAAATCATGGCTATTACAAAGTTTGACCAAGGTCTTTAGAATTATTTGCCTTTTTGTGACTTTTGTGGTGAAGCCAGTGTCCTGCAAGGGAGAATTTAAGTCTCTGGGAATTGTTATTGCAACAAAGCAATTAATAAAATTAATTGAAGTAGCCCATAATACCTGCTTTTATTGTATGTGTGCATTTGTGACTGTATGTTTGTTACTAGGTGGATGTTCTGGGAATATGCCCGACAAGATATCAGTGGAAGGGTCCTATTCATATAAAGACAAGGGACTTAAACCTCTGCTCTAATCGATATTCTGGTTTTACTTCTGTGCAGTCTGTTGCTCTTCCTCATGTGCCCGTAAGTGTTGGGGGATGACACTGATTTTTCCACAAGGCCTTTTAATTTCTTTGAAGAGTCAAAATGTAAATTAAAACATTTTTGAATAGTCATTTATGCTCAATTATACTTGTGTCTGCCCAAACTTAAATGCTTAGCAAGGAAATGGTGAATATTGTTGCCCTGTTCAGCTGTTCCCCAGCAGCTTTCTACTGTTCATGGCAAATACAGTCAATGTTTGTATCTTGTGCCATGTTTATTATGTGCATAGTACTTGTTTCTTGTATTGTACTAACTAGTTGTAATTTACTTGCCTTTTGCTTTTCTCAGCTCTGCTGACCAAAAAAACGGGCATAACACCAGTGTTTTGTGAACCGAAATGAATTGAGACTATTTGACATTGAAAGTTAGCAGTTGCATTTCATTGGTAGAAAAATCAGATTGAAAAGAAAGAGCGTATGAACCTCCACAGGTTGAGTGCTGTCAAAGGCTAGACAAGAGACTTCACACTGTATCGCAGAACTGGATCTGTGAAGTTGTGAGGGAAAGGATTAGGCAGGCTGACATAGGTCATCAAGACTTCACCTGAAGTGTCTGTTCTTCTCAGTCTGAGCAGCAGATCCTGTCCTCCAAACTGGAATGTGTTCAGAGCATTGAAGATGGAGTCCTGGCAGAGGCCAAATGTACTGAGTCCAACCTTGTTACGCTGTTCCCTCAGAAGGGCAGTGGGGCAAAGACACAGACACAGTCTTCACTGAAACTCTTTCAAGTGGAAACAGAGACACGGTACAACAAAGGTAACATGGATGTTTCTGCTAAAATAAATTTCTTTCCTAGAAAAATCTGGAGACTGTCTTGCGTATGAAAACACTTTGCACCTGATATTTCCCTTAATACACTAAGCTGCGTGAAAGTGGATGTTCTTACAGGCAGAGAGAGCTGTCTCTTCTTTGGGAGTTGGGACCTGTTATAAGAAACCTGGGTGGATCTCCAAAATTGACCTTAATAATGGCCAGCTAACTCCTTTTTATCTCCTTTACATACCTACCCTGCTTTTATGCAGAGCAGCAGCCTTCCAGTGTCTGTGGACAATTCAAAGTTTGTGTACAAATGGAGCCTAAATAATTGCAAGTCCTAATGGAATTAAGGACATGTCATGGTTTCAGTTTGTGCTGCTTCTTTGCTCTGTGTGCTTCTCCTTAGGTGAATGATTTTACTGAAGTCAATGGGAAGCTTGCCTGGGTAAGGATTTTAAAGTTGAGCTCTAAATTTTGAGAACCATTTTGTATTATTCTTTTGTCCGCTTCTAAATTATGTGTAGTTTTTTAAAAAGGAAAATCTGATTTTCCAGGATACCTTTTGTTTATAGTTATGCCGACATAAGATGACAAGGTTCTTCCACAGGGAGAGGTTAGGAGCCAAGGCATTTGTTTTTCTTGGCACCGAGATCTCCTGATGAGTTTTTGTGAGGTTGAAGTATGGGACTGAGTGAATGATTAGATAAAATTGGAAAAAGGGATGAGAGTAAAGTAGCAGGGCCATTGTAGGAGGCATATTGATGGGAAGTGTCACTTTTCTTCTTAAGTGTCGTCTTTGTTTTGTTTCTCTGACTCTTTTTTTTTTTTTTAGGTCATACCTGTCTTGAGGCCTTTATTCTGATGTTTTCTTAAATTCAACCTGACTGCAGGCATTCACAAGAGTTCACTGAGATTGGAGAGATTCTTACATGTAGAAATAGAAATAAGGGCTTGAAAAGAAACTTGCCCCTAGCATTTAGGTTTAACCACAGCAAATGGCCAGAAACCACTAGATACCTGATTTTTCCTTATGCCTTTCCAGTGGACTCCGAGAACGTGTATGTAACCAGCATGCTCTATGAAAGGGAAGAAACTGAAAGGGAAGTCACTGGAGGGGAAGTGACTGAACTAGTGTGGAAGCTTTGCTTAGCACATAGTGCAAGTTTTGAGGTAAGCTTTTATACATAACCTCCCATTTCCTTGTAAGGCCCTTTGTGGTCTGAGAATTCTACACAGATAACAGGTGACTAGGAAGGCAGCAATTTTGAAATAATGAAGCCTTCCATCATTTTGGGAATTTTTTATGTGGAATTACAGAAGGATACAATGCTTTGAAGTGTTATTTTCCTGTGTAAACCCTAAATCAAACTGAAGAGGCAAAATGTCATATGGCCCCTGAGTATTTGGCAAGAGCAATTTTGAACTGTATTGTAAATAAACTGGAAAGAATATGTTCCTAATTTTTCTTATGCCATGGAAAACTAACCAAACAAAAAGTGTCTTGTTTGGGTTGTCATGTGTTGATGCTTAATTGTAAAACCCCTTTTCTACAGCTTTAGTGGAGAAAACTACCCCTGGTAGTGCTGTTGTTTCCAAGTTTTTTGGAGTTCTGCAGTCTTCCTCCTCTTTCCTCATCCCCTCAAAACAGTTTGCACATGAAACCCTTGCCTTTGGATCTTGGCTGATGAGTTTCATGTGCTTCTGATGAATTCTAGTAATAACCATCATGTTTTCTGGGGATGCTGCTTGAGTCCAGAGGTAATCTCTTCTCAACTAAACCATTTTCACTGGTGAATGCTGCTAAGATAGAGTGGAATATTCTGGTCATGTGGAATGTGCAGTGGCTTCATTTTTTTCTATGATGATTGTCATTCTAGATGAGGGTCTACCTGTTTGCTTAGCTCACTCAAGTCTTGTAATTTTTGTTGATACTGGCAGCAGCTATATCAGTTAGTATTTGTCACTATCTTTGAATTAAGATCCATATCTTGTGTGCAATTCAGAGATTATCAAGAACACCTGTTATGTACAACACAGAAGGATCAACAGATGGTGGTGCTTTATCATTGCTGACCTGAGATGACTTGAGGGCAGCGACCTAAAAGAGGGGGCTCTTCATATCCCATTATCCTTCAGATGCAGTGATTCTTGCTAGTAATGTAGTTCCTCTATAGAACAATGGGGGAAAATGTAAATTTGAAAATAGAATAACACACTTCTGTGTTCTAAGTCATTCATGGTAATAGGGAAAGCATTGAACTGGACCTTGATGCCTGCATGAATTTGCCACTGATGAGTTTAGTCAGCTCATTCCTGATAGGGTCCCTGTCCTCTGATGTTCTTGTTTTGTTATATTGTCATGCTTGGGAGCAAGGTTGTTTCTTGTGCAGTGGGGCTATGATCTCTTCTCTAAATGCACAAGGTACAATTGGTGTTAACAAAAAACTTCAGACCTAGCTTAGGAGAAAGCACTTCCCCTTGTCCCATGTCAAAGAACAAAAGCTCTGCCTGTCTCTTCCCCGGTGGGGAAGCAGATGCTAGGGAATGGCTTTATGGGGACTGGAGAAGTGCACTGCTGGATTACAGCTCTGCAGGCCAGTGGTGCCTCTTTAGAAATCATTATACTATGTATATTCATGTTTCTCTTAGCTTTAGCTGTGATCAGGGAGCAGAAGTAGATGTTTGTGTAATGTGGCGTGAGACTTCAGCACAGGGTGGAGAAGGATCACAGTCACAACTGAAGCGGGCATCTTCAGTCAGGTAATATAAATTACAATCCTAGCAGTTACTCCCAGCCCAGCCTATTAAATGGTGATCAAAGTCTGAACTGGTATCACAGCCTGACAAAGACCTCATATCTTTCAGGACAAAGACCTCAGTGCAGGGCTGAGATACAGCAGCAGGCTTTCTAAGTGGTGGTATATGGGATAGATTTCTTTCTGTGAGGCTGCCATCTTTTTTAGCTGCATGCCAGGGAGAGTGGGGCTATGGAGAGCTAACAGCCATAAACATAATGGTTCTTGCTGATGTAAAATAAAAGCAGCTTCTTTGGGTACAACAATGCTTAATTCTACATGGCAGTCATTGCAATAGCAGTATGTAATGGCATTCAGGAACAGACTAGAGGGCTGCATACTGCTTGGAAAACGATGAAAAAAGAAATTACTGGAGTGGACCTGAGAAACTTTCTCTAAATCCTGCCTTCTTTTGAATACTCATAATTCAGTGGCTTTGGAAGAATGGTAGATGATTTTTCCCAGTAACAGTGGGATGTCACTTCTGTCTCCAGAGAGGCCCACTGGCTTCATGTGTGGGAAATCTGTTTTGTAAGTTACCAAGATTAGCACAAGTGGCTGCGGTCTGTGCCACTGACTAAAAAAAGAGGTGAATTATTCATCATATTCTTATCCCAGCACAGGGTTTGACTTGTCAGCCATTTGCACTGCTTCAGGGTGTTCCTTCTATGTGACAAGACATTTCAAAGGGGATCTTTATTATCCCTCATTCCAACTGATAAAATGTCCTTTGGGCCAGGAAAGAAGTTATGGGAATGCTCACAGTGTTGCTTGGGAGACAGCTCTACTGTTATGCATGTACAACTTGTTTGTCCTCTTATTGTTTGACTCTGAATGAGGTGAGATTATGCATATCTTTCAGGACACAAAACGAAGAATAAATGGAAGGGAAAATCCCCAGCTCCAGGGAAAGAAATGAAGGGATCAGAAAATGAGGGTGGAGACCGTGTCATTTCCAAGGAAGCCAAGTTGTTTAATTTTTTAACGCTATTATGAGACAAGATTGAATTTCAATGTGAATGTAGATTAGCTAATGGACCATTAAGTGAACAAGCTGCATACTGACAAAGAATGGTCAAAGGGATGGGAAGGAAGGACCCTCATGTGAGAGAGGCTTGAAGGAAGCCTGTCACCCAGCTTCTGCTGGGGACTGCATTTACATTTGTCTCTGGATTTTGAGGCTGGATTGCTAGCTTTGGTGAATGTGTCTGTGTATGAATTAAGCAGTGTGGGCAAGATTCTCTTTGCTCGACTCCTGCACCCTAGTCTGACCCAAAATAGTTTATCTTTAGGGCATGGTCTCACCACTATTTTTTTTTTCTCATAAGGCATTCCAGTTTCTAGTTACTACCTGGTTGAGTGTTAGGGTTTGCATGTTTCTGACTCGTGGATGTAGGGGGTATAACAGTATTTCCCAGGTAAGGAAAATGTTCTGATTATCAAGATGAGTTAAGATATTGTAGTCACATGGATGATTTTGGTTTTTGAAATCCAGCTGTTCTTTTTCTGTACAACTGTACTAATAACTTTGCCAGAAACAAAAGTCTTTGCTTTGAATTGGAAAGCCTTACAAGATGGTACTGAGAATTGCCTGTTAGATAACTTTAACCTGTTCTGTGGACCAGGCACAATCGCATCCTTCCTGAAACTGAGGGTGAAATAAGGTTCACTGGCAAGGTAGGTAATTTGGTTAATATTTTTTGGGTAAATAAGAAAGAGCTGATGAAGATCAAAAGGAAATGAAGTTATGCCATGGCAGGGAGAGAATAACCGTAGCTGTTCAAGCATAGACTTCGGGGACAAGAGTGTCGCATCTTCATCTGATTTCACGCTTGGACTTCAATTCAAGGAAGTCACTTGTTCTTTGAAATAGGTATAGCTGAAAAAAGAAATCAGACAGCTGAAAACCAGAAATTCCATACAGAAGAGATAGCTATGTAATTACAAAGATGTATACTAAATTTACGGGTGAGGACTTGCATTGAGAACATAAATTAGGAGGCAGAAACAAAGATGTTCATTGAACACATTTTCAAAGCAAATTCCCTTGTGATTACAGGGCTTATACGTGGCAGCAAATAAGGTGTCAAGCTTTCCAAGAGTAAGTGTATGTATGATAAATAGAAACCCTTCTGTTGGGAAGCATTTTGCTACTTTATTTTCCAATCTAAACTGTATCATGTTTATACTTCCAGAGGAATTTTATTTTTTAAGTGGAGCTACAGCATATCTGCAGATAGAAGGAAAAGCAAGCTTTCATGTAGAATAAAAGCCACACTTCCTTATGTTTCAGTTACAAGTGGGAATGGGAGCCAAATATGCATGTAGTTTGTTATTATGGTACAACAAATCGAGGCATTTACAGTGAGGTTATTGTTTATCTGACAGCTCAATTTCAATGCAACCTAACTTAAAAAATAAAAACAGCCCACCTGACCAGACAGTTATTTCTGAAGCTTTATTATTAGGAAGTAAAAATAGCTGTTTCTCTGTGAAATTTTGCACTGATGTATTAGATGGAGCTTGTCTCGTCAGCAGGTGTGAAGCAGAATAAAGTTACTCTACAGTCTAAAATTATATCACCTGGAAATGTACCAGTCTGGAAACTTTATCTTGAACTGTCCTTTGGCCTCCAGCTGATGAACCACTTGAGCTCACCAGAAGTTGCACATGCACCTCCTTTTGATGATACTGGCAAGGCTCCCCTGCTCATGCTGTCCGTAGTGTATTTGCATGTGTAAAAATGCACCTAAGGCCCGTGTTTTGCAAATCCTTTTAAAGAACTTAATTAAATACAGTTCTCTTAATATTTTATGAAATGTAATCTGTTTCACTAGCTCCATAATATTCAGGATTTGGTAATTTAATTTTAAGACAGACCTTAGAGGTAATGATGATACAGTATATAATGGAATGAAATACATGTGATCTAACTGAATTTTAGCTATGGGATTATAAATGTTATTTGAATTAATAATACTTAGGTAAGGCTTCATGTATGAGAACAAATTTCAATTTGATGAAATTAATATACTATTATAAAAAAGAAAGGAAACTCCAAAGGAATGAAAACGTAAGTAGTGCTTGTATTCGATCTGACAAATTATTTCCTCAGCCTATTAAATGACACGGTAAGATATTATTCCATCTTCTTACTGAAAGACAGCTTCTTTTACTGAAAATGTCTTGGCAGTCTTAAATTAAAATCAAATGCTGGCACTGAGTTATTCCAGTTTTTCATTGCCTTTGAGCTCTGGGAAGGAAGGTCAGGAGGTCAAAGTAGGTCTCTCCCCAGACCTTTGGAAATGTTACTTAGTGGAATAAGACTTTGTTTGTATGATTTCTACATGAAAAATGTTTTCTTTGGAATCAGAGCAGTTGTCCTATGTCTTAAGCCTTTCACGTGTGAAGTGAATAAATAGTTGAAGCGAATCTATATGACATGGACCATAATTAAAACTCGTACATTATCAATTTAGGTTAAAATGAGCATACAAGCTGTGATATTTAACATTCTGTCAATTTTTCAAGTAATGAGACCTATCTCCCTTCTTGCACTTTTGAACAGGTCTCAGAGGAACTCTGAGCCTCTACAGGCTATTTATCCTTTAAAATACCATTTTACAGAAAGCTTCTACTGAGGCCAAAAAAGCAGCGTGATGAATAGTATATGTGCAAATGAAAATAATCTGAAAAGGGGAGAAAAGATGGTCCTTTCTCAGCAAAGGATAGGCTGGGTAGATAATACACATGGTTTGTGTAAGGATGACACTGAAAGGTTCGTACTCCCTCAAAATAGAGGCGTCTGTCACCTTGATAGTATATTCAGCTCGATTCAATATTTGATTAATTTGATTTCCAACATCACTTTTTTGAAAATAAAAATTATTGCTGTTAATGTAATACACATCCAGAAGTACCTCGAGACAGTAGTTTCTGAAAAATATGTGTTTCATCTGATAGTAAACCGATACTGCCATGTAAGTTAAGTTTGGGGTGGGAGTGGTGATTTTAAAGTCTAGCACAGGTAGCTACTTCACTTAATGGAAATGCGTGGGTCTGCTCTGAATTCCTGTTAATTTCTTTCAGCCATGCACCTGCAAATAAATTATTAAACAGACTGAAATACTTAAGGTTTTTTGTGAAATAACCCTAAAGTAGGTTTTCCAGTTTTGCCAGTAAAGCAAGGGGCAACTTGGCAATTAAAGGCTAGAATTTATTTACACTGCAAAGTGTGTGTGATCATGTACTGCTGGTAAAATAGCTGCTGTATGTTGTAGCAATTCACCGTAGCCAGGAGAAGAGCTCTTCTGCTACTACACTTTTAATTGAGCCCATGCTTCCTGCAGAGGTAGGAGCAGTTATGCTTGGGCTTTTCCCCAGTAAAATGGAATATTTTCACACCAGCACTACTGAAGCAAAACCTTAGAGCATTGTCCAAACCTCAGTTAAATGATCTTTCTCATAAACTTATAATTAATTTGAAGTTAGCTTGACTATTGTTTCATTTTGTGTTAAGGTTATGTCATCAGTTCTGGTTATAAATCAGGACCCTGTGGTACAGACTCCAAGATTATGGCCTTCTTTTCTGGATTGTAGCCATAGTGCCACATTTTGGGTTATTATTCATTTATATGCTAGTGGTGTGCATAGTGGTCACTGAGCACTGTTGCTTGAGGCACTAACTGACATCCTAAGTGAAAGCCCTTCTGCTTACAAGTTTGCAGCCTGAAGAGAAAAGCAATGGAAGGGAGGAAAATAAGCGCACAGGGGAGGTAGGAGGCTTTTGCTCTCAGGTTACATTGTAAATCAGTGGCAATGCTGGTATAACCCAAAGTCTCTTGTTGCATTCAGTTCTCTAAAACTGGTTTCTGCACAGCTGTAATACTGCATTTGTTGTGCTCTCTTACAGACTGCAGACCTTTTCATGACTCTTGTGTTTGAGCTTCGACATCTTTCTCTTGAGGCCTTACAAGTGGTATGGCAAAGATCTTCATTTAAATGCAGAGACAACTGGTAAGGTGTCTTTAGTAACTGCATTTAAAAAATATATATAGGAAAGAAATGTTTTGTAGATATTTAAAATAGATTAATGTTTTAAATCCAAATGTTGGATTCAAATTTGGAGCACATTAAAAAACGAATGTGTATTGCAGATCTTATTTATGTGACAGAAGGATGATATTTGCTCCTTACTCAATGAACGTTGTGTACCAAAGAGACTTTCCTGTCAATGCCTATTCCCACAGACAAACTTCCTGTTTCAGAAACAATGTGAACAGGAAACTTGAGTCATGGCTTAGGTGGAAATCAGCATTGCTGGTTTTAAGCGTCTACTGCCATTTGTTATGAAACAGCTAACCTGGATCTGTGTCTTTAGTGCCCTTAGTATTCCTGAGGGAGAGGAGATAAATATTAGGCTGGGAGTGTGGATGTGGTAGAGCCACATCTTTCAGTAGCAGTGTGATCTCAGGATGGTTTATACCCAGCATTAAACTCCTGGTTTAAAGATCAAGGCCCTGATTCCTCTGCAGTCAGGAATATTCTGATACAATAGTTTGAGATTTTCGGAAATACTAATCCAGTGTTACCAAAATCAATACGATTTTTTCTCCCTCTAGAAATAAATATTCTGAAAAGTGTAAGCAAAGGAACAGGTTTTTTTACTTGGTTTCAGTACAAAATGTCATCAGCCTGTTTGAAATTAACCTAATTTAGTAATACTAATACTAGTAATAATAAAATCAACACAATTTTTTCTCCCTCTGAAATTAATGTTCTAAAAAGTGTAAACAAACACGTTTCTTACTTGGTTTCAGTACAAAATGTCATCAGCCTGTTTGAAATTAACCTAATGTCAGGTTTTATGTTTGTAACAGTATCTTAAACTTCATGCAGAAGGGGCAAATTCTGTTTTGGCTTAGGTTTATTCTCAGTTTTTGACAAATAGTCATGCTAATATTCTTAAATATTAGAAAGTAATCTGAACTACTCTGTCTCTTTCTATATTAACTTTAGACTAATGTTACTCAGGACAAGGTTATTAACTTCAGGATCTAAAAAGAATCCCATGCAGACTACTCTCCTATGCTGATATAAGTGCTTTTACCCAGTTTAGTTTAGCTGCTTCTTAGTAATGCAAAATTTTCCATCCACCAGTACAGGAAATAAGTACAGAATATTTACAGAGGGGCTTTTAATAACTGGACTTTGTATTGTCTGTCATGCTGGTGTAACCTTTCCACTTAGGTAAGATCTAAAGAAGCACAGGAAGTAAAAACTAGTCAATTCAGTTTTAATAACTTTATTTGTTATTGGTGAAATGAAAGAAAAAACCCCACTTTAATAAAAAATAAGTACTTTAGGGTACCTCAATCTTTACAGTTCAAACTTTGGATATGTTTTGACTTCATTTGCAGAGAAAACAACTGAGTATTTTCTTAAAAGCCTGGTTACATACATTTCTTGAAGCACCAATACACTTTACCACATCTTAGCTGAGGTGTATTTCCAAAAGGTCACTAAAACAAAGGATAACGTTGATTTCTATGGAATCTGGCAATTTGCTAAGCCAGTGGACTTTTACTTGCTCTGAAAGAAGCCCAACCTCAATGTGTTTGTTATTTGATGATTGAGTATTCTGGTAATTTGAGATTTGCTGTACTTTTTTCTTGTGTTACAGGCAGCCACTAATAGATGCTCTCCCATCTTGTGCTACGGAGGCATGTGTTGTCCTAATGAAAGAAATTATAGCTTCTGGAGAAGTCGAGGAAGACAAAGTGGAGTATTTCTTTTGGTCATTTTCATTCATTCCTAAACCCACCGCAGGAATGATCGAATCTCTTGCTGTGAGTGGAGGTTGTTTTTTCTTTTTTTAATTATCATCAGTCTAGCTGGCTCATAGTTTTTGTATTTTACAGCATTAGTCTTTTTCACAGGTTTGTACAAAACTCTCTGCCCAGGTGGTGAAACTACTGGCTATTTCAATCTTGATTCCAAAAGAGGATGCAGTCATGTTTGGTCACAGGAGCTTGATTTGCATGTGTAGCCTAGAGATTGTGAGCTACCCCGTGATTGAAATGGTGGGATTTTCAACAGTAACAGGCTTGCTTCAGAGGATACAGAAATTCGGAATTTGAAGGTTTATAGGACTGAAAAACTTAATTTTCATTCTAAAAATGGGTAAACTGCCTGTGACTTACAGAACTCTCAGTGCTTTTTGCTAAATATTGAGGTGGAACTTTGTTTTTTGCTGACTATTGAGGAGAAACTGGTGAGGGTTTTATTATGGAAAATAGTTTAGGTTTAGGTTTGTTTTCACATTCCTTCATAGGTATGCAGGGCATGATTGCTTTTTGAAAAAAACTGAGTTCTGTATCATGTTGACGCTAATGTAGCCTGTATGTTTTACATATGAAGGTGGAAGAATTTTCTGCTATAACTCTGCAGGGTTGTCCTTTGTTTGTTTGTTTGTTTGTTTAAATAATTTGAGGGCTGTCTGAAAATACACATCATTGAGATTGAGTTTTAATATGTAAATGTTCTGATACATTTATTTTCTGGGGTGTCTTATGAGAATGACTTTTCTGAAACACTTTGTTCTTTTTGTGCTTGTTTACAGCCTTTGCTGAAGTCACCGGGAGCAAGCCAGAGCTGCTTCTTAGGAGTAACTGCTCTCTTACATGGCTTTTGTTCAGTTTACAACTCCTGTGACAGTGTACCTGCTGTACAGAGTGTGATGAGGACTCTTGGGAAATTTTTGAGAGGGAACTGTTCTGTGCAAGATTCAGAACAATTCAGCAAGGTATAAGTCAGACAGAAGCATATGATGTAATGCTTTACTTTTCTATTCCCTTTATGATCTACAACTTGTTTGATGAAAATGACATTCAGGAGATTTCCAGAAAGCCATGAATACAAGATTTGTAAATGAATATTCTTTGGTAGGATGGGTAGATAAAATTTTGTAATCTAACAGGTACAACCTATCAGCATGGGTTTTCTTGGGTATTTAAATAAGGAAAAGTCTTGGGTCTTCTGATGTAGCAAATTTCATGCAGTTCATCCCTATGAAGAGCACCCATCACTCCTCTGTAAAATGGCACGTTGATTAAATTTTCCTATTCCTTTGTTCACTCAAATTCATGTATAGTTTTAGCTGTGTTACTGCTGGCTAATAAGTTCTGAGTCCCAGTGTTACTGGCCTTAAGTCAGTCATGATTTTGGGAGACTAAAAGGAGAGGAAAATCATTCTTGGTTGCTTTGTGTGATCTTGAGTTATGAGTAATCCTGTCAGACTTCTGGGGCTTTTTATCTTTAATTTACCCCTGCTGCCGAAGGAATATCTTTGTATGTTCTGCTGATGATCTACTTCAACAATCAGTTCTTCCTTTCATGCTTAGAAAATAGAGATATGGGTGACAGTGTCTCTGATAGTAGTAACAGCCCCAGAGCTAATTTTATCTCCATGTATTTGTGTCTGTTTAATTTTCCAGTGTGCAAGATAAACACACAAGATGTATATTTATCTTCATATAGTGCGAGCAATCCACTTGCTTTAATTATTGCCCCATTTTTTTAAGTAATAAATTAAAAACCCCTGATTTTATGTATTGGGAACCTTGAACAAAATTTTGATTAAAAAAAGGTTCCATTGCTGAGCTGCTTTGTCTTCCTGTTAGCCATAGAATCGTGGCTTCTCTGTATGTTTTCAATTTCTTACTATGTGCTGTATGAAATTACCTAGTTTGTTTTGGTAGAATTGGGATTTTACATGGTTTGGGGATACTTTACTTGCATTAGAAAAAATTGAACAGGTAACATATCTTTTTAAAGCCTGTGCTCTCCATTGGAAAGAGGCAACGTTGCACTGGTGAGTGGTTTAGTGTCTCAGAGGTGCATCACTGGTCTCTACTGAGCCCTTCCAAAGAAGTATTTCAAAAAGCAAAACATCCGTAAGTTGCCAATGATGGATGTGGAGTGGGATTTTGATGAACAGCTTTGATTTCAGTGTCTAACTGATTGTCAGTGGGATTGGTATGGTCACCTGAGCATCTGCTCTCTTCCTGCTTCTTGCAACCCTTGTTGCCAGCTGGGCAAGGAGAGTGCCATATGGGTAGTTCCAGGCTAGGATTTTGCTGCTGGTCTGGATGTCAGTTTGCCAGCAGCTGATTAAAAGAAACAAATGTCTGTTGAGTTTATAATGCAATCTTTCCCTGTAAGCTACTCGCTTACTCCCCCTGCTGGGATTGGGGGAGAGAATTTAAAGGGCAAACCCGAGAAAACTCATTGGTGGAGATAAAGACAGTTTAGTAAGTGAAGGAAAGAAAGCCCAGCCCAAACCCCACCAAAACCCCCTCAAAATCAATGAAAAAGCTCTCCCCCTCCACCAATAGACTGATGCCCAGCCTGTTCCTGAGCAGTGGATACTTTGGAACCACCCCCCTCCCTCTACACCCACAGTTTTGTTGCTGACAACGATGCCATATGGTTTGGAATAAATAATAAATTTGATAAATTCAGGTCAGCAGTCCTGGCTGTGTCCCCTTTCAGACTCTTACCCACACCTAGCCTGCTCGCTGGGTGGCATAAGAAACAGAAAAAACTTACAACGCTGTGCAAGCACAGCTCAGCAATAGCTAGAACTTTGTTGTGTTACCAACAATGCTTTGGTCACAGATCTAAAACACAGCATCATCCAGCCTGCTATGATGAAAATTAACTCGATCCCAGCCAAAATCAGTACCCCCACCCAACTGCATGTTTTGATGAAAACTTTCCTTTTTTTAAACCCTTTTGTCTTCCAACAAATCTGATTAAAATTAGCCAAGAGATCAGTAAATAAGAACAGGAAACTGGTGAAGAGGGGCACAGTGAGAAAGACTGCCCAAGTCTCATTAACTTCTTGAAAATTGTTCTGTAACTTAACCCTGAAACACAGTTATCTGATGAATGAAGAGCAGCCTCTTGAAGCTCAGCAGCAGGTAGCAGTGAGTGTACTGTCCCAGGTATGTGGGAGAGGTGTCTTTGACTGTACTAACTTTACTAAATACACAGAGCAGAATAGGTGCGACTTCCCACCTGATATCTCAAACTAACAGGGAATGGGAGTCTTTGACCTAAACAGTTGTGGAAGGTTTCTGAACATTTTAACACTGCTGACTTCATTATAGTTGTTTCTAGGAGATTATCAGCAAAAGGAAAATCAGGCACCATACTGCATTGAAGTCCCTGGTCTCTAAACTTCAATACAGAGCTTGTCATTAAAAATTCCTCAATTGCCAGCAGTAACATGCTTTCTGGGTTCTGAAGTTGCAAGGGATTCCTGTATGTTTAGAAAAGTAAACAGGTAACTTTATGGCATTTGTTGACAAATTATTATTTTCAATTGGTTATGTCCAGAACTCCCTGCTGGATCACTGAAAGGTCGAAATATTTATAATCAGAAGGGACACAATATCCAAGTACTTGAAAAACATTTAGTGCACATCAAATCCATGACTTCTGCTTTTCCATTGTAATGCAGGCTTTTTAAAATGCTTTTCTAGTCTATCAGGTCTAAGCCAGATTTTACTTAGGGCTACATGACATAAGAACAGCTATCCATACTCACGTGAGTCTTGTTCTCACGCTAAAGCCAGAGTATAAGCTGGTACAATAGGGGCTGCTGTAACCCTTCCAAATGTTAATGCAATAAAATTTTCTGTACGGCTGACAACATGTGGAGAACTTTTTATTTTACTTTACCTTACTTTGTATTTGCAGATGCAGCTGGTGTTAAAAGCCATTGGAAATGCGGGACTGGCAGCAGCTTCTTTGGCTCCGATTTTGAGCTTGTGTGCTTCCCTGAAAACTAATCCGATTGAAATTCGTCTAGCTGCTGTCCAGGCCTTCCGGCGCATTCCCTGTTCTGTCAGGGTGAGTGATTTATTGCCAGCAGGTGACTGGTGTCTTCCTGGTGCTATCCCTGGGTTTTAACTTTCTGGAATAGTTATGCAACATGCAAGCAAATAAGGAACAAGCATAAACATGTCTTCCAGCAGAGCTCCTCTGCTGCTGCAGAGGTCGGTAGGACAACCCTGTTAAATGGACCTATGATAGGCTTTGCTATAGTTGAGGTAACGCATCCCCTGACTGAGGTAAAGATTGACTTCCTAGAAATTGACTTTAGTTGGGTGGTTTCCGTCTTTGTGGGTTATGGGTGAAAACCCACAGTACTTGATTTTTCCTATAGTCTGTTCCACTGTATCATTCTCTGAAATGCTAAGTAAAATGTGAGAAGCTGCTTGTGATTGGCAACATGCTGGCATAGTTAGAAGATTTTGTTAATGGATTAATAGAAGAAAGCACAAAACTTGTTTATCTCAAGTAGCTTGATACTAAAAAGAATGGCAAAGCCAGGAGTGCTAGCCTATGGAAAGCTGGCAGTCCTGCTCCAGAAGAACAAGAGGTTCCACATGGACTTGCACTTGGAAAAACATTTTCTATGACTTTTTAAAATTTAATTGGAGCATGGATTGGTGTAATCTACTTGTTCAGCAGTTATTAAGCTCAGTGTTGCTCCTTAGACCTGTTGAAAGTATGAAAGCTATATGTTGTCATATACTGCATTATTGGCAGCTAAACTGATACCTGTGGGTGGACTGGGGGTGCTAAGTGGTATTAGAAGTGTTATTAGAATCAGTCACCAATGTCTTGATTCCTGGCAGTTCACTGGACAACTCATATTTGTGGATTCTTGGGAAGTATTGAATAGAATAAATGTTACTGAGACTGAGACCAGAAATAGTGATCTTAATAGTCTGTTAGCAAAAATGTAGCCATCATTGTCTGTGTATTAGCTGTGGCACATGAAATATAATAGAACAAGTGTCCCCTGTGATGGAAATAAAACCATCATTAACAGTTGTGCTAGCAAATGAGGCACTGTGTTGCAGACAGTCCTGTATAAATTAGCCAGTAGAGGATTGAGGTCATAATGACAATTTGTTCTGGAAAGTTGTGGATAAGGTAGTACAGAGAATACATACATTCATTTGTGTACATGTTGCATGAAGTGATTTTTATCAGGCATAAAGCAATAGCTGTCTCTTTCAGAAATAAAAACCTACTTGCACCTGAAAGTGCATACGGGAGGTGTTAGAATAAATCGTAATTGCCGTTTTCTTTCTTGGTTATCTTTTTCTTTTTTCTCTTAGAATGCTGCATTAGTTCAGCTGTATCAAGCAAGCAGCGAAGATGTAGAAATAAGGATTGCTGCTTATTATATAGCAATGAAATGTCCGCATGAAGAGTTATTTAAACAAGTACAAAAGACTTTGCAGAAAGAAACATCCAGTCAAGGTTAGCCAAGGAACTATTGGAGTCTTACATATTTCGAAATGATACTTCAATGTAATGCTTGCTTTACAGGTGTAATGGTACCATTCTATATCAATTTTTATTTAATCTTAATACTTTGTATGTTGGTTTTAAAAGATTGTTTGTATGATTGCCACATTTTGTATTGGAATTGTGATACTGCTGTTTTAGCAATAGTCAGTAAGGAGTGACTTTTATAGAATTGGTTCCCTCTACTGGCAGCATTTCATTAGCTGAATGCTTTTGAGAAAGATGCATGGAACATCTTTGATGTTTAGTGCATTAGAAATACAAATGGATAACTGCAAATTACATTTTTATTAAGTTGAGAAAAGCAAGTAGCAGAAAAAAATATTGCAAGCTGCAGGTATAAAGTAACCCATTTCTTAATTACCTTTTCCATGCTCCTAAATTCCACATTTACTCTTCATTTACTTGATGTAATACAGTTATTTATTAAAAGAATTTGCTGTCATGGTCTTTGGTACTGGGGTACTGTCCTCTTTTGCAGTTATTTTACATCAGTTTAAATAGAGTTTTAATATTGATCAAAGTATTTTAAAGATTGCTATAGACAGAAACTAAGCAGACACAAAGACTGCAAAGAAAGGCCGGTGATTTTCTTTTAGGTGATTTTAAGATACTTAGGAACTTTAAGGCTTCCTACAATTAGCATCAAGACTTAGAGGGAGGTGCTTTGGCACTGTGCCAGAAGTGATCCTTCAGGTCAACTGAAAATCCTCTAAGGATCACAATTCTGAAACCATGGCTCTAATAGCAAACAAATGACATCAAGAAACTGTCTATAACACAGGGAAAAAGCAAAATGTGGAAACTGGGACATGCTGTGTTAGGAATGTCGTGAGAAGAATTTTGTAAGGGGTATTAATCATATATCCAAATATATAATACCCGGCCAACAGGGTAGTGGTCATTTAGGGAGGTGTGCATAATTTCTAAATTATTGATAGTTTGTTTTGATTTAAGCTTCCTGCTTCCGTGGTTTAATTATCAATTATTGTCTGATCTGAGCCAGATTACTGACCAGAGAGACTGAATTGAAAACTGATGCCGAGTAGAAAATCTTCTGTACTATGTTTAAAAATACTTGTTTTATTTAAGTATCTGTTTGGGTTAGTATGTACTGAAACTATATCTATATAAGAGAATATAGAATGGTCTCAGCTCTTTACTACCAAAGCACACATATTTTGGGTGAAGGAGGGATTTTTTCTAAATGGTTTCACCACATTCAGCAAAGAATACCTCTAGACAATTCCTTTGCTTTTAAATCTGTCAAGAAGGAGCAAACGTGAAAGGCCTATCTATAGGATTGTTTGCAGGCAGATGAAAGCAGGCTCTGCACTGTGATGTGCCTGGATCCTGGCCAGCTCTGAACTTCAAGCTGTGTATCCGTTTTACCAGGATGTTAATGTCCAGACCAGTATATCCTGCAGCGCTTATGAGTTCAGGCTCAGCATTGTTTTCACCTGATGATGTGGCTTGTGGTTTGGAGGGGACTTGTTCTCCTCTGTTTAGAGTTCAAACAGAGAGCCTACAAAACATTGTTGAGGTAGGTGTACCCTTGTGGCTCCATGCAGAAGAAATAGTCTGATTTATGAACTGGATCTTCAAGTCCATCCAAAATTTTGTATGTTTTAAACAATTTAATGTAGTACTCATGAATTTTGTTAATTTCCTTCCTTTGTCGTTGGTTAATGTAACGCCTAAATAATTAATATATATAATAATTAATTAATATAATAGATTTTTTTAGTAACAAATGCATTTGGAGAGCACATACTAGATTGTAGTTGCTGCATTTAGTCCACCAATGTTGCCAGTATTCACTCAGGGTATCTGATTAATACACCTTCCTATATTTAATGTTGCTTAATGCTTGCCTTTAAAAGGCTTTGTTTATTCCTGTTTATAGTTTTTAACTTGTTTTAAGATTTTCATGTGGTTGCTGTCTCTCCTGGACTTTTTTTTAATATATATTTCAATACGCTGGGTCAGTGATTTTTGAAGAACAAAATAAGTGATGGTGCCAGATAAGACCACCTTTTAAGTAATTTTGCATCTGGTCTTTGAAGAAGGAACAGAAACAGTCCTGGAGCTGCACAGCCTGCCTCTAGTGTCTGTATTGGGGTTGCATCTCTTTTTTTGCAGCATTCCTTTGAATTTACTGTAGAAGTTCCTTTGCAAACAGTAAAGAAGTAGGTTAACGTTACCTCCTTGCCTGTGTAGATTAGCTGAGAGGTGTAAATGGAACTAGTGAATGAACAGCCCCTCTCATGCGTGTTGGAAGGAATAAGACAGTATTTAAATAAGTTGACTGTGGTAAAAGTGGATGCATCAGGCTGATTTGCATGGTACTGAAAATGAATGAATTCTGTTTTAGTCAGGAGAATGGTTTAGGATTAATTCTGGTATAACTAAATAAAAAGTTGCCCTGTATCAGTTTTTAAAAATGTTTTAATTTTTCTCTAATTTTCAAATGCTTTTCTTTGTTTAATTTAAGTGGGCTCCTTTGTTTGGAGTCATCTCTCTCAGCTCTTGGAGACGGATGATCCGTTGAAGGAGCACCTTCGAGATTCTATTCCTGATGAAATCCTTAGTAGAGATTTTGAACGGGAGATGTGGAAATACTCCTCATATTCTGATATCACATTCTACTCAGGTATGTGGAGTTTAAGGACTTAATGGTTTGTAGCATATGGATTATTAAAATCCTACATGGCTTTTCTGGTCTTCTACAACATGCTCCAGAAAATTTTAATTTATATGACTTAATGGTACCCAGATACACAAATGTAGACTTGATTCTGCTCTGCTGTGAATTGGAGTACATCAAATGTAATGCCAGCAAGCCAGATAATGTGCAGCTTTGTCTTTTGTGAGAGGAGGGAAGAGAATAAGAACTAGTAAACCTTTAAGATTATTTTTGCAAACATCAACTTTTGATTCCTTCCTCAGTGAGCTTCTCCTGTCGCAACAAAGGATCGGGATGTTTTTTTTTTCCTTCTGATTCATGTGCTTTCTTTGTTATAAGAAAAGATTCAGACTAGTTCCTTCCTATTTTACTATCTGTTCATTGTTTGTTATTGGCAAAAATGCTAGATAGTATTTTGGGAGTAATGTTTTGATATTCTGTCTATCTCTTTCAGTGCAGTTGTGTACAATACATATTGTAAATACTCGTCTTTTAGTGCTGGTTAGATAATAGGCTTTCAGTTCCATCTATTAAAATCTTTTCTATACTAAAAAGTTACATAATTTCACTTGTTGACTTAATATTTTATTCACTGTCTTAATGAGCAGTTAAAGTTGCAGTTTCCCAAAGAGTGGTCAGACTTGCAATGTGAGAATAGCTGATCTTCCAATGACAGACATCTGCTATTTTTCTGTTGCAGCTGGTACGGGTGCAAATATGGAAGCATCAGTGGTCTTTTCTCCTGCATCTTTTCTACCACGATCAGTCATGACAAATTTAACTGTTCACATTATGGGGCAGGCTATAAATCTACTGGAGGCAAGTTTATGGACTTCTTTTTTTTTTTTTTTTTAATTCACTCTTCTCAAGGGACACTCGGTGTATTGAAGTAAAAAACCTGTTTTCTATTTTGCCATTACAGTTCATTTAGCAAGGTGTGCTTTTCACTGCTACAGCAAAGTTGCCTGAGACTGATGACTCCTTTGTGTAATGGACTTAGTCATAATAAAACAGCTTTGACTCTTGGTAGTACCATACCCTAGCCAAGTGAGTTATATTCGGCTCTTACTGTTGATTTAAATGAAAGATAAAAATCAGTGCTTTCTGAGACACTGATCCTAGCTCCTGTTTAGGATAGTAAGATTCCTTTGGTTGACTTCCAGTAGAAAATGAATTGGCTTGGGTACACTGTTCCTTTAATACAGGAGATAGAGTCTTATATACATAGCTGAAGTCACTCTTTTAGTCCCATTGAGCATCCAGTGCTGGGGATATCTAGCCGACTTGCCTGCAACCCCATCATCTTTAGTTGTGTCTCTACTGTGCCTCCAAGAGAAGGCAGTGTTTGGTGTATGGACTTTTTACTGCAGGTAAAAAATGTATATGTGAGAGGAAGAATTTAATGTAGACTTCACATCTCAAATTTAAGCTTGCCAAGGAACAAAATATTTTATTCAGTGTCATATGCTCTAGAGTAATGCAAACTTCCAAACAGAATCTTACTTAAGGGGCATTAAACAGGTGTGTTACTGTTTCCAACAAAAATCCTGTTTGTAACATGCTAGAATAGCAGTAGCTTGAACTGTCTTACCGTGGTGTAAATGAACGAATACCTGAATGAAAAAGGATTTTTTTTTTTTGGTACTGAGCTGCAAATAATCAACAAACTAAAGAGTTTTTGCTGGAAATATTTAATACTAAAATATCCCGTATTGGATGCTGCATGAGGCAGGATATTAAACTTTGTTGACCATTGTGATCTTGTGTGACAATCTTTCTTTGTAGAAAAACCTAAAGGGTTGCATCTGGATGTATTTTTTTTAACTTCTGGCTATAAAACTGCTGAGGCTCATGCATCTCCTTGTCAGGCTTTTCAATGCTGTATGCTTTCCCTTAGGTTGGTGTACGATTAGAGAATACTGAAGCTCTTGTGCAGAAGATTTTTGGGCAGAAGCCTGCTACTTTCAGTGACTATTTTTTTGTAAACAGTAATGAAAGAAAACACAAGTCAGAAAACCCAGTGGAAAAAACAGGAAAAGACAAGGAGAGGAAGCTGACTTCGAACCAGTACAGCCGTGCTGGACATCCTGTGACCAAGTCTGGCAAGCCAAAGTTGAAAAAAGCTAACCAGGATTGTCCTGGTAGAAAGTACAGTAAGATGAGTGAGTTAGTCAAGAAGGTAAGTGACTCTGTAGATCTTGGAAAACCTTATGATCTTCCCTGGTTAAAACTTAGGGTCTTATTTAGCATTGGACAACTGCTGTGTACTCCTGTCACTCCTTTGCATAAAGTGTATGTAACTTGTTCCACTTGCTTGCAGAGAACTTAACAGCTGCATAAAATACAAATCAACAAAGAGCCAGATAAGCAGTTTTTCAGGTTGTTTTGTTGTCTCAAAGCAATGACTTCCAGCCAGGGGAATATCTTGCCTGTATTTTAGGCTTCCTCTCCCTAATTTGTGCTCTGATCCTCTTTATACTGATGCTCCTTTGTCTATTGACTTCTGCAGCACTGTAAACAGATGCTTGATGTTAAGTTCCTGAGTCATGCTGTTCGCAATCTGACTGCCCAGTTTGATCTCAGATGTTACATTGACCCTTTGTGAATTTACCCATGTTTGGAGAGAGCTGTGTCCTCTGTATGTAACAGGAAGGCTTTGGGAATTGACTTCAACTGTTGAAGTATTATCTGGAAAACTTGAGCCCACGATTTATTTAGTCTTAGACCATCTGTCTTCTTGGAACACATTTTAGAGTTTCTTCTTACAGTGTAAGCTTGTGTTCATGTTGTGTTGCTGTTGTATTGATTCATAAAGAGGGAGAATGTAAATTTTTTAATTCTTAGCAGTTTACTTGGCAATCATGGCATCCATAATGATGTATTAATTGCGATTGTATTTTTCAAAGCATCATCTGTTTGTGGGTATGTATTACTATACTTCTCCTTTTGCCCAGTCGTCTTGGGACTAGACATTGCCTGTGTTCATAGTGAAAGTCAGCTTGTGTTCCAGGGAGCTAAGGTTTAGCTGGAAAGAACAAGTACTAATCCAACGACTTAAGTCATCTTGAAATATTTATAGAAGGGAGTCTGATGTCTGCTTACTAATGACATAGCCTGCACTGACAAGTTGTTTATTATGAGTTTGAAAGGAAATTAATACAAACATCATTCTCTTCCTGATTTATTTCTTTATCACATGTCAGTTCACTGAGAGAACGGTGAAAAAGGAGGTGCTGAAGTGTGAGCTAAGCATCAAAATCTTTGGAAATGAACTTAGCTTCTTGGATTGTGAAGACTTACGAAAGCAACTGAAACATTATTCTTTAAATCTGGCTGAGTTGGCTGTCAAACTTCTGAAGGTAAAAGGAACCTTTTTTTGCTATTTGAAATTAAATTTCTTGAGAAACTACTATCTGACAGATGTGTAACAGGTATAAAATATTACTTATTTCTCTAAACTGAACTCTAAAGGACACCAGTATGTATTTGGTTTAAAGAGCATTCAATAAATTAGGCAAGGTCTTGTTCTGTTGTCTGATGGTTCCTTATGTCTTGCTTTTCTCATTCAAATCTCCATACTTAAATGAAAAATAATTATTTCTTTAACTGGGATAGGACTAGTCTCTAACCCATGCCCTGGCCAGATGCAGGCTTTGGGCTTCTTTCTACCTTATTTACTAAATCACCTGAGTTAGAAACACCTTCACAGCAGACAAATGTAAGGGGTAGCTGTATCTTGAATAGTGGTTTCATTATGCAAAGTAAAATTCCCGTTTATGTTTGTTTGGGTTTTTTCACCACAGGGGCAAGAGGTACATTTTAATAAAAGGCTCAGTTTGGCCACTGAAGAATTGCAGTTTCCAGCAATTTCAGGCCTTCCTGTCCAGCTGGCAGTCAATGCCTCAGCAGCAGTCAACATAAAAATCAAAGGGAATGCGGATTTCAAACAA
The DNA here is from genome assembly GCA_013400055.1 of Nycticryphes semicollaris. Taxonomy (NCBI): domain Eukaryota; kingdom Metazoa; phylum Chordata; class Aves; order Charadriiformes; family Rostratulidae; genus Nycticryphes; species Nycticryphes semicollaris. The sequence continues at coordinate 1,849,688 of VXBJ01005545.1, forward strand.
CAGTCAGATTTCTTTCTAAATGGATATATCAAGCCAAGGTAATAACTGCTGCAAATCTGTCACTTTCACATATTCCTGATGTCAAGTAGCACTTCCTGATGTGAATGTCTGTTGTAATCAATTTGGAGATTCCTGAAGAACTCAAGCAGTCATCAGCCTTATATTGCTGAATGCTTGCTATGCTATAAGGACAGCAGTGGTTTCCTGTCCTGCCTGTCTGATTTTGAAGTCTGTTGCTGTGCTTTTCCAGTACTGTTTTAAGCTGACCATTCCTCCCTATCTAAAAATCAAATTCCAAAATGCTTGCATGCAGATGATATTTTGAATGCTTTACTTGTTAAAGGGATGGCATTTTGGATTTTTCTCAGGATCAGACATGCAGTTACAAGGTTAGGGATCTACAAGCCAATGGGTAATTTAACCCTGTATTTCCTTGCTTGGCTATTGTAGCTTTTTATACATACTGAATACATTTAGTAAACTTCACTAAATGCTGTACAGATACCATTACACTGTGATACTTGATACAAATTGCTTTCCCTTTCCTGATATTTCATGCAGAAGTCTGAGTTCAAATCCTTTACTTGGGAGATAGAGTAAAACTGTACTTTAATTCATTTTACAAAGTGTATTGTCTGTGTACGTATATTTTTTTCAGTGATTTCCTGAGACACAATAGTTGCTGTTACTTTAATAATACATAGTGCTACAATATCAGATGCTATGTATTTATGGAAGAGGATGAGCAGCCTATGGTTTAAGTTAGGTGCTTTAAAAAGAAAGTGCTTTTCATAGAGCAATGTGTATGAATCTTTCAACAGTGCGGTTGTCCAGCTTTCTGTCAAAATGGGAACTGTGGGAACTCTGGGACAAACTGGCCTAAGCTGGTTAGCAGGAATGAGGACGTCTACTAGTCTTGATGGGGGAATCCAGGTAAAAAAAGGGCAAGAGCTCAAAGTTTTCTTGAACACTCCAGAAGAATCTATGGAAATAATTAATTTCAGGTAAGATTAATCAAGGACATGTTCCTAAAAGAGTAAATGCGATAACTTCTTGCGTCAAAACTTAACTGTCAGGGTCATTAATTGAGTAGAAATACAGTTGGTCAGAAAACAAGCTGTTTCAGTCTGACTCATAGTCCAAATCTGCTATTGAGAAGAATAGAAAGGGGAAATTATTCTGTGTGTTTTACATTGTTTATCATAAAAACGTACATTCAGATCAAAGCCTTACAATAGAGGGTGTAAATGAATTTTTTGTACTCCCCTATTACTTCCTACTGAACATTGGTGCTGCTTCTGGAACTTTAGTGTCCAAAGAATCTAGTTCAGGATATAAAAGTAGTGGAGAAAAAGCTTATCAGTGCTTCTACAGATGGTATTTAGCAGAACACTGGAATAATTTGGAATATAATACTAATGAGTATTATACCTTCTGGTGAATTTTTAGTTAGGTTCTTTAATGTTAGGTAAAAGTTACATTATAGAATGCCATGCCAGTAACTGTCAGATGTAAACCAAATTAATTACTTCTGTTAATGCAAGCTAGGCCTTTTAGCTTTCTTTTTTCTGCTGGCTCTCTTTTCATTGGACTCAGATTTGATAAAAGTGTAAGTAGAAGGCACATACTGTAAATGACATGTCAACTGCATGCCTTAGAAATGACAGCAGGGGAACTCAGGATTTACAGTATGTGGATTGTTATTCCTATGTTTTTCTCTTGATTTGGGACATTGTGGAACTGTAGAATATGTGGCTTAGAAGAGTGCTAAAAGGCTCTGGGCTTCATATTTAAACCATCCCTTAGGCTGTAGGTAACTTATTGATTTCATTCTGTTTCTGTCAGCTAGGATGGATGACAGACCACAGTGAAAGTCAAAATAATGACAAACCTGTATAGTGCATTATTTGAACAAAGGATTGACTGCAGTGTCTATTAGATACTGCATTAACTCTCTTGCTCAAGCGCAGAGACCACAATTCTTGTACAAGCAGTTCAGTCAAGTTCTGAAAGAACTGGAATGAAACTGATGTCCATACATAGCCTGGGGTGGGGGGAAATGTCTATAAGCCAGAAAGTGAGTGGAGTTACAATAAGCTGACCATATCAAATTGCTCAGAACGGAGAAATCTAATACTGACTGTGAAGAACTGCAGAAGAATCTCGAGATAGCGACAGATTAAACATTGAAACTGGATAAAAATCAGTGCTAAGTAGTAAAAGTGTAAACAGTCTGTAGCAGAACTTCATCTTGTTTTTCCCGTCTGGGAGAAGATATAACTGAGAATTTTGTTCAAATATTGCTGTAACTTCAGCCAATTGTTTTTAAGTGACTGTTTGAAATTCTTGGTTGTAGCTCTAAACTTTACTTCACAATGGTGGATGAGACAAAAGATACGGATGCTTTCCAAGACCATGCAGAAACCAGATCTTGCACTAGGGAGGAAGGTGAGTCTAGCTATTATGTTTGTCTTAGAAAGCGTGATAATTTTGAAATACCCCTAACAGGTCATTTTATTCAGTAGAATTTATTTTTTACATACTGGTTCTAAAAGGTCTTCTGTGCTGTGTTCATTTGCATGTTTTCTTTGGTTGTTGCTCTATCTGAATGTTCACCTGTTGTGTTTTGCCAGTGTCTGAGATTATTGGCTGGCAGATGTGTTCTGAAATGTCATATCCTGACTCAGCTAGGGGGTTGGCTTTCCCCCTTCCTGGACCTTTGAGAGTGGCTGTCACATTAACTAAGCAGGACAGAGGCCTGCAGCAGTACGTTGTGGAAGCTGCATATAACTATATTCCTCAGGTACCATTATGGCATGGTTTTCTTTGGTGGTAGTTTTGCTTTACTATGCTGATGAAAGAGTGCTGTATCTCAGTAGTACATATTCAATTTAACTGGCATTCAAGTTGTACATTATTGTTATTTCTATTCCCATTATAGTGGGAAAATATGCTGAAAACAAATTACTGATCCTGATAGTAGGTACATACTATTTCAAAATAGTATTAATTATCTCGATAGTATTAAATATTTCAAAACAGTGTAAACAAATCATTTGGTCAGATAGACCTTTGGTTAGAAAAGACTGATAGATCTTGAAGTAGAGACTGGGATTTTTGATTTGGTGCCCAGTACTAAGCAACCTGGCCTCACTTTGACAACTTGTGTATCTTTGTGACAAAAGAAACCTCAAGACCCAAATCATTAATTGATATTAAATACCTTGTTTAAAAGCAGAAGTTGGGCTTCTGTGAATTCAATCCAGAACACTGTCAGCTGTTTCCATATGTTTGTTTGGGCGAGCTTAGGGAAGGAATGCTTCTCAACCTTTGTAGGGTAAGAAGTCGTGACATTTTCTAAAATTACAGTGCAGGTGTTTAACACAGGCAGTGACTGGAGTCTTACCTTCTATCACAGCCCAAGTATTCTTTTTACTGGGATAGTATTTGGCCCTTGACTGTATTCATACGCCCCTTAGTATCTCTGTGACAGTGAGATAAAAGCAATAAGCAGAGTAACTTTCCCTTCATTATTTTGTTTTTTTTTTTACTTTCCAATAAAAGTAGAGAGGGGAACATCCATTCTCCTCTGCCAGAGAGTCTGAGGTCTGTAGGCAGGGCAAGGCCGAAAGCGTCATCTTAAGGCACTTGTTGTAGGTTCATGGCGCATTGTACTGCATTCCATGGCTGACATCACAGTGTAAGGCCTTAAGGCAGCCCTGCCAAATTCTGCTCACTTAAGCTGAGTAGAGTTTAAATTTATAACTGGAAATGTGGTCTGATTTTCCATCAGTTTTGGCAGGATTCGGGGTAATTTCAAGAGGAGGTCAGTGTGTTGTGAGATTAAAGGTGTTCAGAGAGCATTTCCTCAAGACTGGCACTGGATAGGGAATGGAAAATACGGCCTTGGAAAAAAAGGAATTTCTTGCTAAAAGTCTTGAAAAGCAGATAGGTGAAAAATCACTATGGTGGTGAAGGTACCTATGACTGTGTAACTTAGTGTGATAGAATGCTTTGTAAATGCTGTGACGATTGCAAATGTGGTTATCCTTTTTTTTTCAGGAGAATTCGTGGATCCCAAATGAAGCTGTCCTTCACTTCTTTATTGGGACTCCAAAGTCAGATGTAAAAAGGGATATTGGTGTTGACCTAAATTTTAGCGCCTCACAGAAAAAATTCAGAATCCAGTTTATGCAACCTAAGAAAAAAATGGAGATTGATGGTAGGTTTTTCAACTAAGAAGCAGATTGTGAGTTAATTTCCGTTAGAAGAATTAGCAGAATTATTAGAATTAGCAGAGAAATATCAGTACAGTTCACTCAACAATCTAATGCTAAAACTACATTGTTATGTGATAGTCATTGAGTTACTGCTTTAGGTAACACCCATTTCCAGTGGTTTTTGCATCCTGATTAAGACTATTTTGCACAGTCAGAAGTTCAGTACCTGATTCACAAGCTCATGTTAAAGAGGAAAGCTGTTACCAGTGTAGGTGAAGTTAAGGCTGTAGAACACAGTGAATTGTTCTGTAATCTTTTACATATGCTGGACTGACCTTACTATTCCTGAATTTTAGTTTGCTGTATTTTGTTAGTTCTGATATGAAATTACTTGTTGCCAAATTAGTGAAGTACTGTCTGTGATACTGCTGTGCGTTATAATAAAAAGTAACATTTCAATCACAGTGGAACATAGAAAACAAAGCCAACAAACACACTGATGAAATATAAACTGATAAATATATGATCTATAATAATATAGGCAATATATTTCAGCTTCTTTAACATGCTGGACAAATGATGTTTTGTTTTCTATGGTATAATACATCAAACCCACATATTTAGAACTTGTCCCTCTGTATTTTTTTTGGGTTTTTTTTTTTTTTAAATCCTAGTTATTTTCCAATGGGTTTCATGGAAGATTTACCTACATTGTGCAAGGCTTTGTGTGCACAGTGTTCTGAGCTCATGAAATGTCTTCACAGCACAACACAGCTTACAAGTTTTAGCACATGCCTAAAGGAAGTGTATAAATCACTCCCAGAACTAAGCTGGTTTGTTGGAGACAACTTTTTTGCCTCTTCTCAATTAGTATTCTCATAACATTCTTTCAAAATGAAATGCATATTCTCAGGACGCTTCAATGCCTTTGCAAATTCTGTTCCTAAGTTGTTTCCTTTGCTCTGATAATTACTGTGTTTTAATTTTGAAATACTATTGTTTACAACAACAGCAACTATCATTTTGGGTACAATTTTATGAAGCATCACTGAAAAGTATACATCCAGAAAAAGTAAATGGTTTTATTTTTCTCCAAGGAAGAATTGAGTTTTCTAAAAATTCACGAATTGGGCACCTGGAACTGATAGTAGATGACCAAGATGTATATTACATTAAGGTATGTTTTCAGGTCACAAGTTCTCATAATGGGATGAATACTTAAATAAAAGCACAGAAAACAAAGGCAATGAAAACCACACATACTGAAAAGTAGTTTTGTGAGCAATCCATCAGAGAAATTACTTCTTTTTATTACAATATTTGTGAAACAGACTTGGTGCTAAATCACTGTGTTTCAAAAGGTTTTTAAGGCATGGCTTCTGCAGGTAATCTAAAGCAATTTTTTCACATTCAGATATACTCAAAACCATACTGGGATTGCTCCCAGTGTTGAGTCAGTAGAGAAAGATCATTGAGGCCGGTGGACTTTGGCTCATTATGTGCACATGTAGTCACAGTTTTTCAGGCCTGTATTCTTACCATGTGTAAAGACCCTGAGTAATTCCAGGCTAATTTCTTCACTTCTCTGGACCTGTCAATGTACGAATTGGGCTTGTTTTTTTAAAGCACTGGGGAATGCCAGTGCTTGAACTCTGAAATGAAAAAGCAAGCAAATAGTGCTGGTGGGAGTTTGTCACTGAAACTCTATTGGCACTTTGGTTTATATTCCAGGATTTGAACGTTTTTTTTCATTATGCAATTGATACTCATAGGAGATTGCCATGTCTTATGTGGGCCTCCAGTTGGTTTCAAATACTCTGCATTTTCCTACAGTGAACACATTATTTAACAAATTATTTTTTTTCTAGAGTAATATTTCAGCAAAGACTTTTTGGATGTTTCCCGCGAACTCAAACTCTTAATTAGTGTTGCATTTATTCCCACCTAAATCTAATTACCTCTGTGAGACTGCCAGTATTTTCAGTAGCACCATATTTTTTTTTGGCCCAGTATTGTAACATTCTTAGTGATTTCAGTCATTCTTGAAGTTGGCAGGGGGTGAAGGAAATAGCATCTCGTATCACTTTGATTTTTGTATAACGGGAAAAAACAAATCCATCCTTCCTCCCTATCATTTACTAACAGCAAGTTTTATGGTTTGGGAGGTGGAAGGGCATTTGTTGAGTGTATAGAAAAAAAAATCTATTTTCTTCCTCCTCTCATCTCATTTCCAAAATGCCCAAGTTGATACTATTCCTTTCTCAAACGCTAATCAGTTTGTACTGTTGAGTGCCCTGGGTTTTGGTTTTGGTTTTTCATTTGTTTGTGTATTCTAGGGAATGACAGATTTGCAGACGCTAAATGGAGAGCAGAGGTACATGATCCAACTGGAGGTAAAGCTGGTAAAGCAAAGCAGTCCTATCATTCTGTCAGGCAACATCACTAAGCAACTGGGCAAGAAGATAGGTTTTTCGGTATCCCTGAATAATTTATTGAAGGATGCTGCATTTCTTTCAGGTTAGAGAACAATAAGTATTTGCCATATAAATGTATGTTCTACAGCCCTTAGCTATTAGCATTGCCAGGTTTTGGACATGTATTTCTAAAGTTCCCTTCAAATCACTAAGACTGCTTTTAAAAATTATTATCATTGATAAATTAGTACTAGTATGTATTCCAAAATAATAGGAATTATAAAATACATTGTTTTCTGTTTTTAATTATTGTTTAATTACTGGTGCAGTATTCCTTTTACTAGCTAAAGTAACTTCATATCCTACCACTGCATAATCACTTCTCTTTTCGTAGCATTTCTGGAGAAAAAGGTTGATGATAAGCTGAGCCAATACTCATTGGAAGGGGAGACTTACCTTCCAGGTGTTCTTGGAGTTCACATCATTGGTCTTCTCCAGCAACGTGAGGACTTATGGTCTCATGGTTTGAAGATAAAATATGGACTTCTAGGTACAGTGAAAAAGAGGGGAAGTAAAAGCATTCTGTCTCATTTTCTGCAAATTATATGCCTGCATGATGAGGAAGCTCTCTGAACAAGAAAGATTCTGGTTGATTCATTTTCATTCCATTCTTAATGTAAACTAGCTGTTTCCAATTGTCTGAACTTAGAAACATCTTAAATTTTAATTGAGAGTAAAGTAAACAAAGGCCCAGGCTCTTATGTGCAAAGCCTGTGACATGGTTGTTCCTAGGATTTTCATTCTTCTGGAAAAAAATAAAAATTTGCAATGCCTAATGCATTTTTTCCAAAGTTTTACTGATTGTTTTGCATAAACAGCATGTCTGTCATCTGAAGTGCAAAGCTAATGACTGCTGTTAGGTTGGGCATACGTGCGGCAGGAAAATAAAGGTGGGTGTCGGAAACAGTGTTTTCACAACAATGTAATCTGTAAAATGTGTCTAGATTTGAAGAAGATAGCAAAGGTAATTCTTGAGCTAAACTTCATGCTAATGTAGTTATACCAGTATTGGTACCAATCTTCACAAACTTTGGTCAGTACCTTTAGACTGCAGAACATACTGCCAGATGTTTTGTATGAATTAAATATTTACTTGTCTTTTACTTTTTACCGAGGTAGTATTTTCATAGATGCAAATCACTTCTCTAGCAAATGCAAGCTTACTCTTCTTAAATGCATGTTCATTAAGTATGTGCTTTCCTTTGGATTCTTAGGATAAACAACAAGTATTGTATCTGTAAAAATAGATCTCACTTTAATGTTTTTGAAAAATAGAAACTTCGAAGCAAGCACTAGATTTATACTATTAACATTTTGAAAGTTTATTTGAACAGGTTAATTTTGTGATTTTAACTTCAACAGGAGAGGCAAAAAATCTTCATCATGAATGCAGTACATGGCAAAAGATGAAAGTGGAGACAGGTGCACACAGCATCTACAAACTTGATATTGGGCATGAATTTCACTGTGTACAGACTCCGACCTATAATCATAAGGTAGAGACACAGAGCAAAGCACTTGTGTGCTGAGTACCCCTGTGGCACTGCCATACTGAGAGGCTTGAACAGAGCAATGCCCAAGATGTCATTTCGGGATCAGTCTTTTTCTTCCCATCTTGTTTCTCTTTGCTTTCTGTGTAGACAAAGGTATCTAATCAAATTGATAATTTATGCAGTCCATTACAGCTGTGATGGAACTCTCCAGTGATGTAACTTTTAATGTGTTATTCACAGAACTTCTACAGAATGTTTGTTCTGAAATTTTTTGTTATATTTAAAAGTATGTATTATTAAGTTAAGGATTTATCTTGTATAGCAAAGTCAGGAACTCTCTCTGCTTATTCATCCGAAGTTGTATGTCTGGAAAATAAAGCATTTTACAAAGTTTTATATTAATTTTCAGGTTCAGACTTGTATGCTTTCTTAGAAATTTCAGTGTGTGACCCCTTTCATGCAGAAAAGCAGATCTCTCTTAAAATAGCTCCTTTACAGATTGCCTGAAGACAAAGTTTAATTTGAAGGTGAATGACCATTAATACTGGGTATTTGTTGCAGAACAGGGAGCTGGTTGAAAAATAAGCTTCTGAATTAAAGAGAGATTTTGTATCCTTACGCATTTGCTTTTGGTTCAGGTTGGGCTAGTGCCAAGAACTGTTAGGATTTCCCATGAAGCAAGATTTTGGCAGCCTTTGCAGTGGCACAGTGAGTCCATGTGGGGCAGTCCATCAGGAGTTACCTGAGTCCAGTTACCTTAGATTTTGAGAACAACAATTTGACTAGCAGCATATAGACTAAAAGTTTTGGGCATTGTACACTGAATTTGTATCCTCTGCTGAAACGTGATTTTTCTTTGGAAAACTTGCAACCCTTTCTGCTTTAGCCTTGCTTGCTTCTTGGGAATATTTCTATAGGCAGTTAGCAGCAGTGAATAAAAATAGAAAGCATGGTTTACAGGAAAAAGGTGTGTTTTTGTTCTTTAGGTTCACTTGAAACATGAAGCGAGTGCATCTTGGCTTTCTTCCCAGATGGAAGTAAACTATGGGAAACACTTAGATGAAATAAACAACAAGAAGAAATTGGTGATCAGCCAAGCATTTAAGAATAGTTCCAGTTCATCTCTAGTCAACTATTTCATGGAGGTAATCATGATTGTTGAAGAGTAAGACTATCAATTCAAACTAAGAAAAAAATTGGGATTAATTCATTTATTAAGACTTTTTGGTTTTTCCTGTGTTATGTAGATAACACAGATATGTCAGATATCCAGACCTAATAAATTTGCATTAGGTAAGGTCTTTACCCAGGCACATAGAGATCACTGATATTTAAAATAAACAAGAGACAGCCAGTAGATGGATTTTTTTCAAATACTAAAAATGTTTGAGTGTAATGTGTTCTGAATTTTTTGCAGAGATTGTGCATATAAAACGGTTACAGAGATTTATGAAGGTTGCTTTACTCACACCATGTGGAAGGAGGGTGCAGGTTATATAATAACTCAGAGTATGACAGCATTTAGGTTGAAGTTGTACGGAATGCCGTAGCTGGACTAAGATCAGAACTGGGTTTTTGTGGGGTTTTTTTGTTATACATACTGATTTCTGCCCTGGATCAGTAAAGAGTTTTCCTGTGAAGTAAAGGATAATTATAAGCCTCACAGAGGATTTATGGCTTTTATTGAAGTACGTTTTATGGGCTACAAAAAGAAAGAAAATAATTATTATCTTGTTATGTTTTGGTTTATATGTAGAAAGTTCTTAGAGAAGCTATAGAAACTATTCCTGTAAATTTTGTGAAATCTCCTAGAATTTACAGGCCTGTTATTGTCTTAGAACAAGCAATAGTTTTCTCAGGTGGGTTGCTATTATTCTGTTTCCATTCCATAAGCATAGAATTAATCTGTGGTCTCAGCATAGAATGACCTAGAATTAGGATCTTTTTTTTTTTTCCCAACAGAGTAAATGATCTAAAAATTAGTGGAATTTTTCATTTGTGAATCTCCAATAGATGTAACAAATGTATATGAAAGAAATCCTAATCCGTAATCGGTCTGCATGCTTGAAAAGCTATAATGTAAATGGCAAATATGCAGAGCAGGGGCAGTAGCTGTGACCTTCTCATTGTTGTGTGTGTTTGTTAGCTTAGCTCTCAAGACGGGATTCTGGTTTTATTTAAATTTGCTTCACTTCTTTTCCAGTTTACCATGCAAGTCCTGGAAAAACAGGTCAATTACAGAACCCAGCTGCAGCACTCACACAGCTCTCAGGCTTATTTGCAGAGCAGCACCAACCTGGAGGTGCACTATAATGACCACGTGCCATTTGTGGCTGGGCTGCAGTGGAAGGATGCGTCTGGAAATGGCCTGAAGAAGTGGGAAGGTGAAATACCACAAACCATTTCCAGTCTGTGATTAGCAAAGCAGGCATTGAAACTTGCTACGGGGATTTTGTGAGGTAGTTTTGCATGGGTCAGAATCATAGAAATATTGGCTGGAAGAGAGAGACCCTGGAGGTTAGCTTTGTTCCAAAACCCCAGCGTTTTACCAGTTTTGTTGCAGTTAGAACCCAGGTAGCTTGAAGTCTCACTTTTCTTTCAGTTTTAATATATGTTCTCTCCAGGTGGATTAAATATAGACACCCCATGGCTATATCTGTATGCAGCTCACAAACTTTATCAGCCTCAGCATTCTACTTATTTATTGACTACGGAGCTGACAGCTGGAAAAGCTCTCTCCATTAAGAATCTCGTAGTGGAACTGTTCTATAAAGATCAAGACAATGAAAAGGAAGGGAAGGTTCACATTTACACGCCAGCTACCACGTACCTGCAGGTTAGTAACATGATGCTTCCTATAGTTTATGGATTTGATGATAGAGCTTTGTGGTAGATACCCAACTGAACTGTCATCATACTGGAATAATACTTGTTCAGCACGCTATGTGAAGTAGCTTGTTTGAGAAACTCTTGCAGTGTGTGCCAGGTTATGAGAGAGGACCTTGAAATGCCTGCTTACATCTGTGCTTGAACAGTGAGCTGTTCTTCACCTGGGCCAGCTGAATCAGTACAGCTGGGGTCTCTTTATTAGCTTTGGAAAGATGTTAGATGCCACCACTACTGCCCCTCTTTGGAACAGGAGTCCCGTCACTCCCTGCACAAAGCCCAGATATATGATGGCAGAGTTCTGCCTAGGAGTGTACCAATAATAATTACTGTTTTAAAGTTCTCTCTCTGTCCCTGCCATGAGTTTCAGGAAGCAGGAAAATTAGATCATCGTGTAAGAAATATTTAAAACTTGTCCCTTAGTGATAGGAAACAGCTGAGAGTGTCTTTCAAGAACAATAGCTAAACTTCTAATTTAAGAGCCTGGTCATTACAGCATTCAGCTAAATTTGAGGCATTAAAGGCAGCCTCTGCCTGAGAAGAAGGTACTCTTCTGGAGAGTATCCTGCATATAAAGTTCATGGACACTTGCTGCCTTTTGTTACGGACACTGTTTGTAAAATTTCCCATGAGTATTTGGAGCTCTATTAATACTAGATTTCTGATCTTGTAGAAGAACAACTTTGCTACTGAGGTGCTTTTGCTGCTACTCATACGGAATAGCACCCATTGTATCTCTACAAATTAAGAAGTATCTACAAGTAATTCTGGTATGAACAGAGGCAGTGGGAGAAATGGTAATCCTTTTGCAGGCTGGGGTACTGGATAGCTGAGTGGTTCAGAACAATCCTGAGAAATGAAAGGTTATTTCTTCTGTTGTGACTTACAGAATGATTCCAGTCTCCCATAAAACTGGTGAGAAAACCTTCCACAGCAGGTTCTCAATGTGATAGTCTTCTGCATTTCCTATTGGAATTCTTTCGCTTTCTACATATTAAACGTTGACTGAGTGGAATCAGTGTGCCCTGAGTCTGATTTATTTTAGACTGTGCTATGCCATAGAGGTTTAAAACTGAGTTAATCACAGTTGCTGTGCATTAAGCAATATGATAAACCTCTGTCACTATGTGAAGTGTGGAGAAGCTTAACTTCTGGTCTGCCTCTGTATAAATGAGGTGAGAGCCTGGCATTTTTGCCTTTTCTTATTTTATTTTTAGAATCCATTACAATTGCCTACATCTTTAGCTTAGGTTTCTGTTTAAGGCATTCTTTCATTCTAAACTGCAGCTTTCCCTCATTACATCACTGGTGGTTCAGGCACAGTGTGGAGGATTGTGAAAAACATTCTTGAATAAAAATATGTTTGTCAGCTATTTTCTTTTCAACTATTTAGCTTTTTCCCTCTCTCTTGCTTAGAAGAAATAAACTTTGAGATATTTATGTCAATTCATAATATTTTGGTAATGGAAAAGGTGACATACTATTTCTAATAGTTCTTAAAATGACTGTCTCCAAGGAAATGTGTTCTTTCCGCTTCTGTGCTGTACTGCTGACACAGTAGGAATCTGTCTGTCATAACTCAGCCAGACTAATGTGCCCATGTGCCCATCTTTGTTTTTAATGCATCCACGCTTAATCGTCTTGGGAGAAATGTTCTGCATAGCTATAGTGAAATGATATCTCTGTGGAATCGGCTTGTGAAAAATGAGATTCATTTGGAGAATAATGAACAAGTCAAATATCTCTGCTTTAAGATACAGAATACAAAACAGGAATTTAACTTCACAGCCAGCTATCAGAATCTGCCAATGGTATGAAAGAAATACAAATACAATTTCTTTGATTCAGCACTGTGCTTTTCAGGTCTGCCACCTTCCTGAGAGATGCTATTGCTAGCGTAGAAACTTAAACAATTCTAGTGCTGCTTCTATTTCTGTCTGTTCTGACAACCTGCAATGTAAAAATAATTTCTGAAAAGAACCCTTGTGTGCTGTAGTTTTGAGTACTTCTCGCCTATTTGGGAGGCCAACTACAGCCAGAAAGTCAGGGAGGAGAGGACAGAGAGACTATACGGCTAGAAACAGAGCTGTGGATGGGATTACTTACATTTTGATGCAGATGTTTAGCAGATGTGGAAGATTCTACTGTCTTGGAGAATCAAAGTATTTGCCTGCTAGTGAGCATAGTAACAGCCTGGGTTTATAAGCTGTTTTAGTCTCTACATCTCTTCCAACCTTAAACTCATTTTTGCTTTGCTTGATGACTGTAGCATTGGAAGTGTAATCAGCAGTTTGTTGTCCAAAGAGACGCTGTGATCAGTTACTCTGGTCAGTTCCTTGCAGGACTTCTTAAAGTGTTTTTCTAGTTGTAGTATTCCATGCTTTGAAAATCCAATCAGTTTTGGTATATCATTGTACTCCCACCGGAGCTAAAGCTTGCTCATAGTGCAAACAGGTTACACTCAAGTGATACCTTTTAGGGCATTGGTCTTCTGCTGAAGGGAGATTTCAACTAATGTCACTTCTAATTCTGTGTAAATGGAGATCATGATTTAATCTGAAGCTGAAGAGGGTTGATCTGTGAAAGCATAGCCTTGCTGCAGCCTGTTGAACAATGTGGTTTCTGTGTTGATGTTCCTGAATATGAATGCAGTAAATTTGATGCAATTGTCCTTTCCTCTTCTGGTCTCATGATCTGAGTGCAGCCAAAGAAATCAAACTTCTCTGTGAAGACTGTATGGAAAGATTATAAAAGTCTGCCTGCCGTGCTGCAGTTTGATGGTCAGATAGAAGAGCTGAAGAAGGAGAAGAGGCTCTATCAAAAACGTGGAACCCTTAATTTCAGGTTCAGTAGTTTTATTATTCCAACTTTTGAAGAATGTTTTGACCTAACTTTAATGTGCGTCCTGATGCTCTTGGGGAAATATTCAGGGCTTTATGAAATGGAAGTGCCACATGCACAAATCCTGTGCTTGCTCACGTCTGGCTCTCGGGACTTGCTCAAGCACACCAACTTCCTGGGCTGGTTTTTTGCATACCTTAGCTTTTGCCCTCTTTGAAAGGATATGGGTAAAGTTGTCAATGGCATCAGGCCATGTGTGCTGTGGCAACGTGTGTGGTGGCAACTCTATTGGCCATGTACCCTCCTCTCATGAAAGTAGCAGGAATTACAGTCTGTCCAAACTTTGAAGTGGTTAGAAGTTCCAAAATCCAGATCTGATTGTGCCTCTTTCTGAAATTTCTCTCTTCATTACACGTTATCAAGACACAGCCTGAAGGCCTTGGTAAAAATGTATGTTCAGACTTGAGACATCTGGGTCATTTCTGTGTCTTTTCAGTAATGGAAAAAAGACAAAAATAAAGAACAAAGTGCTGTACCAGATACCTTACCATGTATAAAGGCAGTCTAGTGTCTGCCTTTGTACAGACATTTAAATAAAGACCATTGAGCATTGCGCTGAAGTAGTGAACTGCTCTGAGAACTATGTAGTGGCTGAAAATCTGTTGCATAGGATTTTTGGCATTCAGATATTGTTTCTGCAGAAAGCATAAAATACGATTGATAGGTGAGATTTTCAAAGCTGGTATAATTACTTGGACAGTATAGCTATTTGAAATGAAGTCTTGGCCATGCAGGTGTATAAAGTATATGCATGTTACAATTTTAGAGCATCAACCTCTCCCATGCTCTTCTATGCCTTTCCTCAATTCTGGATGGAAACTGTACCAAAATTTCTGGTAAATGTGTGTCGTCTGTATGAAGTTGTAATTGTGCTCTAGGAATTTCTTAGACGTCGTGGTCTTGAGTGTTTTTCTTCTGTAGCTGACACCCTGATGGCATCTGCAACTGAAAATTTTGGAGTTCAAGTTGAACTCTGCATGATTTATTTTGTAGTAGCCTATTAAGATCTTTCACATTTTGCTGATTTCTTCTTTTGTTCCAGGCATCCTTTTGAGGTGCCCGTTCTGCAGAGTGTCCTTCTGCAGGAGACGTTTACTGTTGACGAAAATCAAAAGCACTATTCATTGGAAACAAAAGTTTTGATAAATGACGTGGAGGAAACAGTTCAAACGCTAACACTTGGTTACCAACCTGAAAACCCCTATGTGAGTTACACAAGAATTTACTTTACTCTGGCATATCAAAAAAGCCAGCAAATGAGTGACTTACTGTATATATCTTATGTTCCTCTTATGTTTCTTGCCTTTCCTCTCAAACTTTTTTTAGCTTTGTGCTGGCTTAACTCATCCTTACAACTACAGTTTATTCCCCAAAGATGTTGAAGTATGCATTTTAACTCAAAGTCACCAAAATGTGAGTAAATTTCCTATTAAATTCAGTAAGAAAGGGAGATTAATTACCTGTTTATTTCCAGTTTATTGTCTTTTCAGACCTATCTTGCACGACCAAAAAGTTCAGAGGGCAATGATTTGGTTGATGTGCCCCTAATACAGTGTTTTGTATGGTAATATATAATAATTTGTTGTGTAGTAATAGATGATAATAATACGTAGTGTAATAATACCTAATATTTTAAAATATTGTTATGCATGTATATTAATAACAACAGGTACTGACGAGGAATGGATTCAGGGCGCTCTTCCTTATCTCGGTGTGTCTATTCATCTTTCCTATCAGTGCAGTTATTTTTTCCTGCTTTGCTCGTTTTTTTTTCTGAGCCACAATGTAATAGGTTGCAACTCTTTCATTTTTCATAATATGTAGGGGTGACTTTTCACCTCTTTCATATATACAGGGTTAATATTCAGTGCAATTGATGTAGTCTCATTCTTAACACATAGGTGACGCATGGGCTTGAGGCTGCCTTGAAGGTCAATAAGGAAGCGGTGTTCCGCGTTCTAGGGAGGTATCAGGACAAATCCAGTGAGGCAGATTTTAGACATCTTTTGCAAATGGATGTGATACATTCATTCCAGGTATTGATGGTTTTCATTTGTGGCATTTTATTTTTTATGTCTTGGTGGCTGTTTTATTGCATTGCCTTAGAATTATAATTGTTTTATGCTTATAAGGTTCCTAGGTCAGTAAAGTTTTGACCCTGACAAAGACCCTAGGTATCTCAGCAGATCAAGTCATAATCTGTATCAATAATGTCATGTAAGAAACAGACTGCATTTTTGTTTTCATACCTTTTTAACCGAATTTGGTTTGATTTTCAGCGTCTTTGGGTAAAAGTGTAGAATTTTATACACACATTTGCTTGTACACGTTTGCCACTTCATGCTGAAAGTTCAGATGTGATTTGAACGCATGATTCCCATTTGATTTATGGGAATGCAGTTTAACAGTTTAACTTTGTCAAATAGATTGAGTTGCCCCAAACTGTGGGCCTAAGCGGGGAGCTGTTTTCCAGGCAGACTAAACTGGAACACTTTGACTACGGTGTGAGCATAAAAGTCGTCATCAACAAGAACGTGTCTTCACAGGTCAGTTCCCTGATCATTACAGTCTTGTTGCTTGAACTTGTGGCTTTTACTGTTGATACAGTCAGACCTGTGTTGAGTCTCTTGCTTGTCACATGCATTAGGAGTCCATGTCAGCCTGGGAGCTGTTTAACTTTGTGCCATAAATTGCTTTGCAACTACGTTCAAGCATGGGAACACAAATGTGTGTGTAAACTACCAAGTTGGTCAACTCATGGAATTCAATGAGTGTAGTGGTGTAAATTGTTAGGGAGATAGTTAACTTTTTATGGTTAGGGTTTGTTCTTGCTATATGGCTAAATGTAGTTGGAATAGGTGGCTTGTGTTTTGCCTGAAATTCAGAAAACTCTGAAAGTCAAGTTAAATTTTACTTTAAATTCAACATTTGTTGAAAGCTCTAACCTGGTGGTAGGCTAATATGCAAAATCAGGTGTCATCTGTATTTTTTATTACCAGAGCAAAAGGTTCTATCTCTAGGGTTAACTTTGTCCTGTGTGGTGGTGGAGATAAAGAGAGATCACTTACCCATTACTGTCACGAAAAAACGGACTCAACTTGGGCAAAATTAATTTAATTTATTGTCAAATAAAAATAGGCGGTGAAAAAGAATGATGAAAAATAAAAACACCTTTCCTGTTCTGTTCCCCCTCTCCTTTTTCCCAGGCCCAACTTGCTGTCTGCAGTTTTATTCTTCAATCTGATGTTTCAGTATTCTGTATTATGATTTGAGACCCTTAATGTCCTGTTCTTCCTTTTTCTACGTTGTAGGCCCTGGTAGTCCTTAAGAGTTACAGTGAGAGCAATTTCAATGGCTCTCTTTACCTTCGTTCCAATGGAAGGGACGTGTTGATGCTGGAGGTTGATATGAACAATGAAAAGAGCAAGAATGCCAGAGTTGTTGCATTGAGGGCTTTCCTCCATCAGACAATCCTGACAAACCCAGAATCAATACAATTCCAGCTCAAGGGCAGTGTATTTCCTTCAAGGTAGAGAAATTATAATCTTGGTTAATGGAGCTGAAAAGTGTTCTGTGATATGTATTTAAATGTAACTATTTTCATACAGCTGCAGCAGAAGCCACTGAGCAAAGGCCGTTTCATGTGTTATCCCTGTTAGTGAAATACTTCTGCTCTTTGTTTCATAGGTTGGTACAATAAGTTATGTTAATGTTTTCTAGTTGCTTTCCTAGGGCTTTGTATACAGAAAACTTGAATGAACGGGTAGTACTATTATATTAGGTTTAGATCAGCGGTTGGTTTTTTCCCCCCCATTGTTTGTCCTCTTAGAAGTGCAAGCTGTGCCAGTGGAAGAGGGCACTTCCCAGTGTTTATTACAAAATTTTATTACAAAGTATTGTGGAAATCTCTGAGGTGGCAGGGGTGGGAAATAGGAATTTGACTCTCCCAAGTTTCAGCTGTCTTCCAGCTGATTTCTCAGATTTCAGAGATTGACCGCACAAAAGCATGCAGTGAAGGAGTTGATGTATTTGCAGACCCCCTGAGTGATTAGCAGTTGAGGAGTTTGATGGGAAAAGGAGAATGAGGAGACAGAGTTACAGCAATCAGAAGTTACTACAATTTAGTTGAAGCTCATTAAATTTACTAGTAAAAGATTCAAGATATTTCATGTTCTTGCAATTTACTTGCAGTTCTGAGCTTCCAATAGTACATTTACTTGTTTAAATACCAGGGTAGACTGTAACAGAGCAATTTATTGCAGCTTACTTCACAGGAAGTAAAATAGAACAGTTAAAATTTCTGGAATGACAATTTATTCAGGATTTATTTTACAGGGAGATAAAAGAGAAAAAGGTTGGGTATTTCTGGGGAATTGCTAAAAAGATGTACTCTGTACAGACTTCAGTCACTGAGTGATTAAATGAAACTCACTTCCCTGAATTACGTAGTTAAATTATTTCCATCAAGTGGATTTTCACTGAGAGTTTTATTCATCAATAGTCTATATCAAGAGGATTCCAATTCCTAGGATGGATGCCTAACAAAATTAAAATGTGATTGTCTCACTTCTGGGTATTCTGTGTGGTATACTTGAGTCTAGAAAGTCAGGCATTTCAATAGACAGTTTGTTGAAGGCAATGTGAAAATTGTGTCTCAGTCTTACACTTGAAACACTGAAAATTGACGTTGTTGTTGCTCCAGCAGGTTTCCCTAAAAAGCTATGCTGTGTTTCTCCAGCACTGTTCAACTCAGGGCTATGAGACAAAGAAATAACTGTTGGTTCATTTACCAAACTCAAATGGTGGCGGCATTTGAAATTACTGTTCAAGCTGAATTCTCAATGCTGCTTTTAAATAAGTATTGAAGAGAGGTTTCATATGGTGACAGTTGATTTCCAACTCTATCCAACTCTGTCTTTTCCTTTTAGTAGGAAAACAACAAGAGCATCCAAGAAATTTGAAGCAAAATCGTTCTACCAATCTGTGAGACTTTACTGAGTAGCTTTATAAACGTCTGGTGAATAGCATGCACTTTTGCAAGGCATCTGATTTACAACACTGGAACAAGTACCCAGAAAGTCTGTGGAATCTCCATAGTTGGAGATACCCAAAACCCAACCACGTACACTCCTGAGCATCCCGCTCTCATTGGTCCTGCTTTGAGTGAGAGGGGCTTTGTCTTGATAGTCCCAAATTAAGCATAGTAATAATATCTTAACTAGCAATTTTTATCTCTGGCTTTTTAGACTTCTGATGTCTTCTGAGATGAAGCTTAATGAAAATAGGCTTCACGTGGATTTCATGGGAGCCAGGGAGCAGAAAGTTGGTTTTGTTTTGTCCCTAAATGGAAGAGTCCAACACACGTTTGCTGGATTCAAGGCCATACCTCATCTTCTTTCTCTGAATGGATTACTGAAGTGCAAAAACAACATTCATGATGGTACTTTTTTACTTTGTGCTTTGCTCGCATGTCTGCAGCTATCTAAGGAAGCTTCTTAATGTATTCCTTACTGAACTGCATATAATGCAGGAGAGATAGCGGGTGGCATCTTTCCTATGCAGGTCTTCTGAATTGTCAGAGGGGTTTGAAGAGCTCGGAGGGATTATTTAGTGTGGAGTTACACAAGTAATAGGTCATAGTCCTGTAAATTTTCTTTCAGGAGGCAGTGCAGCGTAGTCCATGGCCTGAAGGCACAAGCAGCTTGGTGAATAAAAAGAAACAGCTGCCAGAAATAATATTGCATAATTTGTTTTAAACACAGATACTTCTACTAGTGGAAGTATTCTCAACAATAAACTGATTAACTCTATAGATTTGGCTGAATTATCTGTTACAATAAATGGAAATTCTTTTACCTCTTCCTGGTGTTAAATTAATGGTTAATTTATATGTTGCTTATAAAATTCTGCTTATTTCTGTCCCACATTACTCTCTCCACAGTAATAATTTCTGCCCATTACAGGTAACATCAATGTGGTGGTCAACAAAGCACTGTATGGACTCCATCTCAGGAACAGAAATGTGTTTGGGAATACAACCATACAGAATGTTGCTTTTGCTGTGTTTCAGAATGGGAGTCAGGCATTCCCAATGGAGGCAAAACTGAAAGGACACCTGGAGCTGAGTAAAGAGATGAAAAGGGGGCTAGCTAGCTTCCAGATGGATGAGGAAGCCCTTTCTGTAGATTTTTCCAATATCATGAGTCCTGGGCATAGCAGAGTCAGTGGGACTTTCACACATAATATCAGCTTTTTAAAAAATGCAGGTATGAAGAGAACTCTGACTTGATGGTGTCGTATAACAAGGTATCAAGGTGAATTTACGTAAAGGAATGCAGACTAGTAGAAATAGATGAGTTGGATTTGCTCACACCAGCACAAAATGTGATCTAGTCTTAGAACATTCTTTTTAATATTGTTGAGAAAATACAATAAAATGTATACAGAACTATTTAAAAACTCTTTGAACTGCTGCAGAATAGATTAATTCTTTCTTGTACATCTGTATTCCTGCATGTTGATCAGTTCCTCTATGCATATTTTTATGCCTATTTTGATTTCGGACCAAATTCAAATATTGAAAGTCATTGAATGATTTGCACTTAAGACTAAAGTATGCCAAGCATTGTTTCTTAAGCAAAACCAAGGGTTTTCATAAACTGAAGTTATCAATAATTTTGAATGGGTAAATTGCCTGTGTTCCTTTGGATGGAAGAAAACTTGTTTTGAAATTTTCTAGCAGCTATTGGAGTTGGACCCACTGACAGATAGCCTTTATTAAGAAAAGCAAACATCATTGACTTCCAAAATGCACAGCACATTTTAATTTAAAAATCCTTTTTAATATGAATTTCTTGTGATAAGTAATGTCCTTTCTTACTATAAATATCAGTAAGTGCAGCTAACTGGATGATCACACTTTAAAAAAACTTTATGAAAAACTATAGAAGGCTTCTCTTAATCTGTAATACCTGTTTTCTGTATTTTACAATGACATGCCAGAAGAATTGCATTGATTTTGTTTCTTTCTCTATCAATAGGATTGCCCTTGGATGGCATTCTTACTGCTGTGCATGACGGTGGCACAAGAAATCACACCATCACTATATCCCTACAGAGTGGCAGTGAAAGGATTACCGCTGTGTTTGGGGGTCACAGACTGTCCACTGAGCCTCCTACATCCCAGCTATCTGTGAGTTTAAAGCACAACATCTCAAAGATAAAGAGACATGGCATCCCTTTTATTGTGGAAGCTGCTGGCTATTATGAGGTAAGAAAAGTTCTGCCCGTGATTAAATATCTGACAACCATTTCTAGTAATGGTAGGTTATTCCTGTACACTTTTTTCTGAAAGCATCTGCATTTTTGAGCTGTGCTAAATTATTATGCGAAATATATGTGAAATATAATGTGAAATATTTAGCTGTGCTAAATTATGTGAATTCATATTATTATGTGAATTGTTATGTTTTCTGGCTTCTTGTCACACTGTGTAGCTGTAATCTCAAATCTTGGAGCTGAGTCTAGACTAAACGCGATGCTACATTCAGTCTCATTTAAGTGAAGTGCTTTACTTCATAGGAACAAGAGTTTTGTCCAGTTTTATTTCACCCTATAAATGGCAAGTGAACAGGCAGCCCTAATGTATGTATCTGTCAAGTAATTGTCAGTGAGCCTAGGTGCTGTATTGCATCTGGTACTGGATTTAACTTGTCATCCTTTGGGTGTCTGCTAAAGAGTGGAAGACTGTTGAGCATGGGTTTCCATTTGGCTGTCTCTACCCAAAGAGGCATCGTGGGTCATGTTTCCTGGTACAGTGTTGCTTGGCCCCTCTTCTCTCCATCTGCATTTCCACTACAGATCTGAGAACACTGTGTAACTCTTTTGCCTCAGGAATTACACTTCCATAAAGAAGGGTTCAAATATTTTCCTCCTTCTACCATATGTTGGAAGGTTTGAGTCAACAGCATTTGTGGTGGGTTCAGCGAGACACAGGTGTGTGGAGGAAGAACTCTGTACAGTTCCCCTTGCCCTAGTAGTTTCACTGCTTTTAGCATGTATGTCTTCGAACTGGAATCCTTCAGGGTACTGAATACTCATAATGTTGTGGAGCCCAAAGGATGGTACACATCATTTGGAAGGTCCAGCATAACAGGAAAATTTCTATTTGAAATGAAGCCACTCTGATGAATTTGCACTTTTATTTTGCCAGTGCTGCTGCCCTGACACAGACTCTGACATTTAAGCATGATGAAACAGACTATGTTTTGCCAGTTGTTGCTGGGATATTGCTGTTTGTCTCTTTCCATGATTTGGTTTCTTTTGTGGACAGAATTTCACCAAACGGATTGCTGCAGGGATAACAACCACAGTGGAGATGGAACAGCTCAAAATTGAAATAGAGAAGAAAGGCACTGACAAAGCTATCGAAGTTTCTCTTTCACTTCACCATGATGTGGGAGGACTGATGGACATTGTTCCACGTGTGCTACAGGTTAGCAAAAGTCCTGCTGTATAGTGTATTTGATGAAGCTTTCTGCTGTTCATTCTCAGCTCTTTAGATTTACCACTTAAGAGCAAACTAGCAGGGCAGATGAGAAGTGAGAGGGATTTTTGTCAAATGAGGCCAGCACAGAAAGCCTAAAAATTGTTTACTTAGCAATAAAAAGCAGGTTTTCAAGATGTGGTGGGTAACAAAACATTTACATCAGGTCAGGCATGTAACGTGCACGGTAACATGCAGTCCTAGCTTTTCCATCTTGCTAAAGCAGGATGTGCAGGGGGGTCACATGGCTGTTTGTGGGTGCAGTGGGGCTGACAGCAGAGTGAATAATAATGGCAGTAGTTTTCATACAGCCAACAGCACTTCCCAAGGACTTCATTTTCTGCAACGGGGGGGAACACAGTTTGAGACACTGAATATCTGCTTGTGACACTGGTATTTTCCCTGCAAAACATCAGAAATACCACTGTCTTCATGCTCTCAATGCGCTTTCTTGATAATGCCAACAGGTTGCTTGCAGTGGAGAATCTGCTAACGAACAGCTTTCTGGCCTTTGCAATGGAGCAATTAGATTTCATCATTTTGAGGTACCGGCTTAATTTATAAACTCTGCTGTCAACAACATACTGTCTTAACTACCACTAAGGGAATCTAAGGAGTGGAAGGTGTCAGAGATTTAGAAATGGATTTGGGTTAGCTCCAAGTTCTGTACAAACTTTCTGGATATTTTCACTCTATTGATACTCACAGATTCAAACAGATCAGATTACTTCCCAGTCAAGAATTGTGTAAGTCCGTGGCGAAGGTTGCACTTAGTTTTACCATCATGCACTGGAATCGGAATTGTCAATAATTCTGAATCAGAATTTTCAGCAAACTGGCATTCAAGTGATACAGATTTATGTCTTCAGCGCACAGCTGTGTGCCAAGTCCAGAACACAAAGATGAGATAGGGGATGTTTATGGGTCCAACAGGTGCAATTTTAAAGGCAATATTTGCGTGTCTTACAGCAGAGAGTCAAGTCGTGCATCTGAAGAGCTCAGTTACAAGAGCTTGCACCTAGCAGAAAAATAACATCAGGAGATAAGAGGTTTGCACCAGACAAAAGGCAAGAGTCACAAAAAGGTGTCAGCGTAGTAGAGAACTAGTTGTCTTTTAGTACCATGAGCATTTAAAAATGGTATGTGGCCTGACAGGAAAACAAAGTTGACAATGGTTTTTCCTGTAATTTTTCAGACACCAACAAGAGTGTCATTGAATGGGTCAATGTTTACGAACAACTTTACTGTCATCTACTTTGGACGTGCTGCTTTTCATGACATGTTTGCCTGCCTGCAACTCCACTCCACCGCTAACATCCAGCCTCATTTAGAAGTTGACTTCCAGCATTCTTTGCCTTGGCTTGAGTCTCTGGGAATTGCCAGAGAGAACCAAGTGAAGGTGTCAGCCATGAGAAGTGACAGGTATAAGGGTGTGCTTGGCATTGTCCTTGGGCCTTGCAGTTTAAAAGCTGATGGAGAAGTGAGCCTGGCAAGCAATGAAACAGATACAGAATGGGTACTGACTTTTAGAAACAAGTGCATCAGTCTAGAGGTAAGCCTGGATTGTTTTCTGTATGGCGTGATAGTTTGTGCATTTCAGATCATTATGAGTCACAGAGAACTATCTCCTGACACAATTATTTTTGGAAAGGACCATTTTGGACATTAAAGTCGCTCCAGCAGAGCAGTGAGTCAGAGCATTTGCAGAGGGAATGTGTTTGAAGACGAGAATGTGGAATAATACAATGGCAGTTGTTACTGCTGTTGCCATAAAATAGTTGCTTAATTATAACTTTTTAATTAAAATAAACTTTTGTCTAGAATCTAATGAAAAGCATGGCCTTTCTGTTTGAAATTTCAGAGGTTTTCTTCAGGGCTATGAACTTCTGCAGTACTTACGTAAAGATTCTTGTAGGATCTGTTTTTTTCCTCTGTACCATTTATTTTCAGTTTCTGTTTTCTCTTGTTTCTCAGAGAAATTTCTGATTTTTCTGTAAAACAAGCTGTCTTGTATGGTCCTTTCCAAAAGCATAATGGTTCAGAAAGAAGAAATGTTTTCTCATTAATTAGAAACAAATTAGGAATACAGTTGCATTACCTTATGTGCTTTAAATAGTATAATCTTTTCTGTTGCAGAGGATGGGATTGCCTCATGCTGTAGCCTTTGGGGGATCATTTCAACAGAGTATCTGCAATTTTGGCTTGTTAATGAACTTCCAGTGTGATGGCAGAACAGTTGATATACAGATAGACACTTCCTGCGAACAAGAATATATGCTCCAAGGGATCCTCAGGCATTCAGTTCCCTGGCTGAGTCAGCTTGGGCTGCCTTTTGAAAACTCTGTCCTGTTATCTGCAGCCACAGACTCCACCACTGAGGGCGTCGTGTTGCTGCAGGCTGGCAAATGCAAACTTAAGGCTAGAGGAGATCTCTGTATTCAGAATAAAGCTGAATGGACACTGGAAACAGAAACAGAATGTCAGCTTTTGCAGGTAGCTCTTGGAGATTCTTAAAGAGAGATTTGGGATGAAATGCAGACCGTGTAGGGTTTTACCTAAAATAACACTGTCTGAGTGTTGGAAAGGCTCACTAAAGACACACCTGCTTTACAGCATTAGGCAAAGAAGTGCCTAATGTACAGCAGTTTTATTTTGAACAATTTGTCAGAAAATAAACTTTCTGGTCTCTCTCTTTTATCAAAGCAGAAGTTGTGAAATTTCTCTGGTGTTTTCATTTAGTCTCACTGACCACATAGAAAGAATGACTTGTGAATTGAGGGATTATTTCCAGATTCTCATAGGCATTTTTGTTTTGCTTTTAACTCCTCAATTTTAACTTCTTCAACTACAGTAGCAATATAAAACAAAAATGACAGGAAGGTCTGTGTCATCTGCAGTGAAGAGGGAATGAAAACCACCTAAATACTAGAAATGGCAGAATTGTCAGTACTTTTTGCATGTGCTTTGAAAGAATGAGAGGAAGTATTTCATTTAGGATATTGCACAAGACAAGCTTGAATTTTCAGTACTAAAAAAATAGGACAAAATTGCCATCTTACTGCTGGGAGGCAGAAATATGGCAGTGCAGAGATTGCAGGTTTTGTCGCTGATACTGCAACATAAAATCTCCTTTCTCATATGCTAGAGAGAGAAGAAAAAAGACTCAATAGTGACTTATTTTAAAGCATATGTATAATCCAAAGGATTATTTATATTTTTTTGTATCTTAATAGGACCTCAGTATTCCAGCTCAGTCACGGATCACAGGGACTATTCAGAAGGACAAGTGCCAAGCAGAATTTCTCTGTGTCCTTGAAACAGAAGGCAAGACTGCCCATCTTGAAGTGAGAGCAGCGTGCAAGCCAAAGATTACGCTGGAAATTCAATTCAGGCATGACCTCCCTCAACTGAAGGATATCCCAAAGGAAAATAAGCTGTCCATTGCTGCACAAAAGCAGTTAAAATACCATATTGGAATAGGAATGAAATCAGGTGCTTGTGAGCTTCAAATGAACGGAGACTTTGACCCTGAAAAGAAGCTTCAGTGGAAAATGTTTATAGAAAATAAATGCCAAACAATTCAGGTATTGGAAGGAATTTTTTTGCTTTACTCTTGGATTTACACATCTAAGCCAGGATCTTTGAGCATACTAAAATAAAAAGAAAATATCTAATGATTTCAGTGGTAGCAGAGAAACAAGAAAAACATTCTCTTATTTTAATGTTGCATCTTAATTTTGGAGCCAGTCATTCACTGTATTGTTGTATGGTATAAGCTAATTTTTCTGTGAATTGGTACCTGCATTTAATGGACTTGCTTGTGCTAGCTGTGAAGTATTTTTTTAAAAGCATGGTTGAGAAATCTGCAGTGTTCCAATCTTCAGAAATAATGAGTATTCAAAGTTGTCTTTGGCTTTATCAGCAATAACAATTTCTTAGCGGTTTGACAACCAGACTCTGAAATAGTAAATAGATAATCTTCAGGTCAGGAAATTTTCACTCACCTTTACAGAAAATTGAAATTGGTAACAAATAGATATGAAATATACGAAGACCATTGGGGAGAGCACACAGTGAAAAAGGCAGCGTTAAACAGCAGTTAGGATTTCCTGTGAGACCTCAGCTGAGAAATATTTCAGGGAATTTAGTTGAAAAACAAACAGTGACATTTTGAACAAGCTGGTTTGGACGGCCTTAGTGAGTCATTTCTCTGTGGCTGTCATCCCTGGGCTGAACCTTACCATTTCCAGTGCCTGACCAAGTACCACCAAATCACAGCTCCTGTTTCGTTAATGGGAGTTCTCTTCTGGTTTTGGTGGGAATCTCACTATAAACTTGATAGGTCTGAACAGCAACTAGTAAGATAAGAAAAAAAAATTGCTGCTTTGTTGAAAAGATTTAGCCAATAGTGAAATACAGTGAAATCTGGAGCTCTGTGGAAGATCACCCCATATCACATGAACATGCCATTGTTTGCAGTAGGGTCTAATTTCTATCCAAAGCACAGGAGGTGAAGCCCTGTCTCTGGGACAGCTGACGTGGTTGGCATCAGGTGTTCTGGGAGTCCCTATCTCTGAAGGAGTCCACAGCGTTGCTGCCTGGGAGGAGCTGTGTGACCTGGAGAGCAAGGTGGCTTTTCAGAGTTTCCCAAGTAAAGAACAGCATCGTGCTGTGACTTCTCTCAGCTGGTTAGTGTAACATGCTGAGCTCCTTTTGCCTTTTCATGGAGGATTAAGAAATGGAAGTTTTGCCCTCATTCTTGCCCAGTAGTTTGTTTTCCAAGACCAGACTGTTGTGTTGTAGGTAGGTGACAAATTCTGCAGCAGGATTTCCTGAAGTAACAGTTCTAAATTTAGTTGGACTCTGCAGACTTTTCCTACTGAAAATTTGTATTGCTTTTGGAATTCCTGATACCACATTGCTTGGCTTCTGATCCCACGAGTCAGCGTTATATAGGCAGGAATGGAATGGACAGGAGAAGTGTAAAGAAAGTTTGAGTGTGACATTATCACAGGGTAATCTGTGGATTTGCTATGCAAGTCAGAGTTAAATCTGAATATACAAAGATGAGATTCAGCTTAGATATTTCAGTTCCTAAAACAGAACTGCCATAATTCATCTGTGTGTACTGTCTGGTTTCTCTGGATTTATGGATGCTTTGGGCCGCTGGAGCAATGCCAAGCATACAAAATTAATTGACTTTTCACTTAAGCAGCAAGACCTACCATGTTGTTCTGTGTTCTGTTTATGCACACTCACTCACCAAAAATATGTCTGACACACTCAAAATAAAAGAGACAAAATGTGTAAGATGTAATAAAATGCTGTCAAAATTTTGGAAACATGGATTTGCTAGATTTACAGCTAGGTGCTAGTAGAAATACCGATTAGATATAAAAAGTTCCAGGTGTATAGTATCTGTTGGTAAGTATAAAAGTGGTGAATTTTTTTTTTTTTCACAGGATCTTGGAGCGCCAGTAAAAATTGATAGTTCAGGCTATGTTTTGATGGATAAAATGAACCTAGATTCACAGACATTGATCACTGTTGATGAAAGTAAATTACAAGGATTTCTCATTCTGAAAGTCACTGATGTAAGTATGCTGCAGACTGCTAGACTGCATGTCCATATTACTGAGTGACATACTCTAAACTATTCTACTGAGAACAAATAGTCAAACTGTAGTAATAAATGCCAGAATAAACATAGAAACTTTGAAAATCTGATACCTGTAACGTGCAGTGAAACAGATGTTATAGATTAATAGGATACAGACTGTGGCATTCCCTGAATCATTTCCTTGTGTGTGTGTGTACACGTGTATTTTTTTATGTTGTACTATTTGATGTTCCTTATATTAAGGCAAATACGATAAGACATGCAAACCCCCAGATGCTGGTCTCACTCCAGATATACAACAGGTACTCCAGTATAGCCCTCATCGTTCATCATGAAGGTACACAGCGATACACAGGAAGAAAAAGGATTGTAATTTACAATCATCACTGTGATTTACATTGCAAGTAGGTAGTGATTGAGACACTGCTGTTACTTTCTTCAATAAGACAACCGCACAAGAAAGGCTTTGAATTTCTTGCTTTCCTGCTGACAGTTACAAGTTTGAATTCTCTTGTCATCAGTGAAGGACAGAACTACACACAGAGAGTTCCTTGTGGTCATTCTCTTTCTTGCCATAACTGGTAATTTCTGTGTAACTGGTAATTTCTGTGTATTTCTGTGCCATAGAGAAACAGGTAGCTAGTGGGAGTTCTTTGCCACCAGAGAGAAACACTGATACCTTTTTACCTCTTAGCTGAAATACTTTTTTTTTTAATCCCATCTTGATTATTTTTCTCTTTCCCAGTGTAACTTCCTTAAGTTCAATGCAATTTGCTTTCATTAGTATTA
Source organism: Nycticryphes semicollaris (assembly GCA_013400055.1). Lineage (NCBI taxonomy): Eukaryota > Metazoa > Chordata > Aves > Charadriiformes > Rostratulidae > Nycticryphes > Nycticryphes semicollaris. The sequence continues at coordinate 1,878,616 of VXBJ01005545.1, forward strand.
AATATAGATCAGTCAGATTTGCTAAAAGTCTGATTTGAGCTTTGTATCACAGCAAGCTTTGGGTTCTAGATGTCCTTTACTATATATGCTGTGAAATATTAACAGGAAAGACAAGAATTGGATGCAGTGCTAACTCACAACATCCAAGGAGCTGCTGACATCGGAATTCCTATGAGGATGTTAGTTGATGTGATATCGGAAAAAACCAGTGATTTCTATAAAAGACTTACTCACTTCTGTGTGAACGGCAAGCAAGTAAGTGCCTCCTCCATATTAGTAAGATGTGAGCTAGAGGTTTAAGTGAACTAATTGATACAGTAAATGTTGTTTCTCCATTTGAAATGGCTGTTATGAGCCCTTATAAGAATACTCTGCAGGGGCTGGTTTGTTTTTAAAGGCCTTAATTAACTGAAGGTTCTATCTTTCACTCACTCCGGTGCAATCACTTTTAGCAGCAAATTTAACATCAGCAATGATCCATGACTGCCATTTGCAAACTGTATCAAACCTTTCCTGTTAATTATCTTCATTTGGTGCAGCATATTCCCTGTTACAGTACAAAGTTGAGACTCATAAAAAAATTAGGTAGTTCTTCACCATAAATTTTTCATAGTTTTCATAGTTTTACTCTAAGCTGTAATTAGTACAATAATTACAATTAATTAGACTAGTTTCAATATCAGAGATATGCCACAGTTAACTTTTGTGATGTTTTATTTGGACTTGAACAGATTACAGAAGAACTGAGTTTTGTCCGGAAATTGGATGTTGTGTCTTTTTACTACAAACTTACTCATAACATAGAGGCACTGAAGACTCTGCAAATAAAAGACAGGACTGAGTTGCAGGTAAATTATCAGGCAATGAGAGGGGAGACATGAATCTACTCTGGAGTCATGCCATGATGGAAACAATGGCTGTAGAAATCAGATAGCAAAGAGCAGAAGGTGTCGATGTGACTTTGTGCTTTTGCTATTTAGGTGAATATTTTGGGTCTCTGTCAATGAGAGTAGAATTTTACTCATTCATTTGTTAACTTTGGTATCTTTATCATCTTTTCTGTTCTGTTATACCATCTTGCATAAGATCATAGCACAGGTTTCAAAATTGCTTTAAAGACATCTACGTTTTCTTTTTCTCTTTTTTTTCTGTCTGTCATTATTTTCTGTAAAGTTCAGGGTTGGGGGGAGTCCAGATGCTCCCTTTGTTCTTGAGGGGAGTCCAGAAGCTCAGTTTGTTGTCAAGGGGTTGGGAGAGTAGCGTGCTGGACCAGAACTTTTCATAGCAATAGGGGGCTGGAGGTTGGCTGCCAATGTTGGCTCTAGCGGCAAAACCAGCTCAAGCCACAGCTGAGCTTGCAGCATGCACTGCACAAGGAGGGCAGTGCATTTTAGCTCATAAGCCTACACTGTCTGATAGATCTGTGGTGTGCCTTGTATAGACTAGGCAGAGGTGAGTACTGGTATGATTTTACACGATACATTCCAAATGGTATTTTCCTCCCAGACTCTCATTACTTAGCGTTTTGGGGGTTTTTTTTGATCTGAGTTACACAAGCATACAGCACAACACTTTTAACTGTTTCTTAATCATGTAACTGCTTGAATAGGGTTAAGGCATGGCCGTACTGGAAAATGTGTTAAAATGTTGAATTTAAAAATTAAAGGGGCATCTGTAATTATGTTGTGTCATAAAATTATACAAGGTTAATTTTTTGAACACATCTTTGAGATGATAGTGCCTGAACCAAGCAAAGAATCCTGACTAATGGGAGCTTCACCTTTTACAAAGCTCTCCTTTCACAATTTACCTTTGGTGCACACAGGCTATCTTGAACCTGAAAATGATCAAGAGCTTTAGTATGAAAGTGCATTATGGTCCTCACCTAACAGTTCTCGAAGGACAAATCCTGGAGTCTGAAACAAGTACCAACGTAACTGGGAATTTCCATCATGCGTGGCCATGGCTGCTACAAGCCAGGGTCCCATCATCTTTACAGGTAGGTTCTTTCTTTTTTTTTTTTTTTCTCCATTAAAATGATTGTCCTTTATTACAATGGAATAGCCCATGGCTTGAATGAAAATACTGTTTTGTAAGGTACAGGATGGAAGCTGAGATTTTCTGATATTTAGAAACTATGGATGGCTAAAACTTCAACTACTGCAGTAGAAAATCTCTTTTTGAATTTCTGGACCAGATTATTCCATTCTGATCAGTGTTAGTACAGTGAATATTGTTGATATTGTAACTCTACAGGAGAATAGTCTCAGCACATTGCATCAGGAATCGGAATGTTGCTCCTATGTTCTTTAATAGGAAATTTTATACACTAAATACTTGTTCAAGTGCTTGCTATTTTTAGGGAAGTATTGGAGTACCTACTACCTGGTAAATACTGGCAGTATGCATGGATCAAGGATCCCTTATATGAAGGGAGACATGTTTTTGTGGGATAAAAGAGAACTGAATGAGTATTTGACATAAATCACTGAGGCTGGCGTGGTTTGAAATTTATTCAATTGAATGGACTTTATACTGGAAAGTCATAGATGATTAATGAAAGGCTTGAGATATTTTTTGTTAATGAATCGATTTTTGACATAAGACTAGCAAGAACAGTAATTTGTCTTCTGTTTTAAAATTAAATATTTTAAACCTTGTTTCAAGAACTGACATCTGCATGTCACTTTTTAGATAGATGTGTTTTTTCAAGGGAGAAACACAACTCAAGAGAGATATATGCGGATTGCAGCTGGAGAAGCATCAATCACATGCATAATAAACTCCTATTACGTTGCTCAGCAAGTAGATATCTTTTGCCAAAGTGTACATAGTAGTGAGGCATTGCAGGCAGCTGGCTACCCTAAGGCAATCAGCTTGATTCTCGGTTTACAGAAATCAGGTAGGTACCTGCCATTCCTTGTAGGTTTCTTGTAATACTGCAGCCATAGCTCTTTGAGGGTGTTTCAACTATTCCTTTAACAGCTACAAAGTGACTAAGTTTTGCTGGTAGTACCTAAAAAGGGGCTTTTCCCTGTATGTAAGTAAAACTGTCATTCTTAAACTGCATCTGTTATTAGTTACATTACATCTGGATTTTGAATTCCAAGTGGCTTTCAGAACAGCCTCCAGATCTGTCACTGTGTGATTCCATACATGTCTGTGACTTTGTCTTCTCCTTAAAGAGTTTTGGGGTTTCACATCTTTCATGTCATTTTTATGTCTCAGCAGTCTGTATTTTCTCTTTCAAATATGACAATCTGGTAGAAAGCAGAGGAAGGGTTTTCAAGTTGTGTTGTTGAGCAGTGTTGGTCTGCCATAGCTAGAACTGAGGGAGTTGAAGCTAGAGCTGAAGAGGTCCAAACAGCTCGGAGCCCTTCTCTAGAAGTGGTCACTACTTGCCCAGTGCTATAGCTGGCTGTATAAGCTAGTCACCTCTAGCTGCAAAAACACATTACTGTTGGGAACTGACTTGTCTTCGACACTTGTACGTGGGTACACACAAACTGTGTCTACTCAAGACTTTGTATGCTAACAGATATCCAAAACACTTTGCACTCCAACCACAGGCCAGAGCTTTTGTCATCCTGACATTGTCATGGTGAGTGTCTTAACCCGAAAGCTAGCTGGATTGATTTTATGCAGGCAGTACGGAAATTCCTTGAAAATAATCCCCTCAAAATGGCTCTACTTTGTTCTTGCTATTTAGAAAGCAAAGCCAAGAGTATCTGTGAAGTCCAATATGATGACAAAGATTTAACTGTGACTATAGATGTTGACACAGACTTTGAGCTCTGTGGTATATTTGAATTCATGGCAGAGGTGAAGCATTCGATACCAATTCTCCATCATCTGGCACTTCCCTTCTTTCTTAAGGTAATAAACCATAGATCTTTTGTTCTTTGATGAGAGCTGTCATCTGTGTTACACTACCCTGGATCCAGAGCAATCCATGCCTCAGTGAAATTAGTCCAGGTTTATACAAGTGCAGATTACAGGGGACATGGCCCAGTTTATCAGAATTCCAGTTTAGTGTAAGTACACAGCTAACAGTCTGTTTCCAAGGAAATTCAGCAGGTAACATTTAATTAATCATTTCAGGAAGGCCCTAATTTACTGTCACTTCCTATCTGATAGGGCTTACTGAAGTTGAAAGTGCTTTTGGTAGAAATCAGCATCCTTCATACCTGGAGAATTCCTTGGCTTGGCATTTGTAGCATAGATAACTAAAATGTTTCAGTGTTGAATAAACTCAAATAATTTGTATTCCCAACTACTTGATAGGATCAACAAGGTCTATACATGTTCATCCCTTGGCAGAAAGAAGTACTAGTTGAAACGTCTTATTTTGGAGGGTAGTACACAGAACAGCACATCCAAGTCATCCATCCACCTTCTCTTCAAATAAGAGGATATGTAGCTAGGATACAAAATTAAAGGTAGACTTTTCTGAAAATAAATGTTATCTCAATATTAAACCTGCATATTAAGTGTCAGTATTTCAAGTGAATATTTAATGGCATGTTATTAAAAGGTACTAGATACATCCCCTACTTCTTCCTTCTTAATCTTTAGTGAAATGTCTTTTGTCCTCTAAATATATAAGTGAAAAAAAAATCAAGACAGAGGTGCTAATTGTTTAGGTGCTTTTATTCTTGGAAGGTATGAGTGTAATCATGGGACTTCAGAAATTTCTGTTCCCACGGGCTTTGGCAACCACAACATGTATTGAGGTGTAAGTGTGGGAGGCAGTGCTCATCTTCCCCAGAGGGATTCTTTAGCAATTTCAGGATAAAGCTGTAAAGGAACCAGCAGCTGTGGGAGGAAGAAAGTACCCTGCAGTAAAAGATTTGTGGAGCTCCATCTGTTTTATCGGAAAAAGGAAAGGCAGTTTCTTTACAGTATGTGGAAAAGAAGAGTAGACAAGACATAAACAAGAACCAGTGGGTCTAGACTTGAACCAGATAAAAGTGCATCGAAAGTAAAGCTAATATTTTTCAGTAATGCAAATTAGTAGCTGTGGAAACATCCTCACAGAAAAAAAAAGGAAGACATCATACATCTCTTAATGTTTTTGGTTTAGGTCTAGAAAGCATCTAGAAGGCCTGTCTGGAAGATAAACTTCAGTCAAGGTGATGGTGTTTAGTCAGTCAAGAGTTTGTGCTCAGTTTGGGTGAAATTCTGGGTAGAAGTTATGGTATGTGATTAATTTGTGTGTTTGTTTTTTCTCCCCTCAGGTGACAATTCAAGAAGTTCTGACTAAAAACAAAATTGAAGGAGCTCTGAGGCTGATCTATGAACAAAACACCAACTTCTCCTTTAGCATCAGTAGGAAAAAAGACCAGCAAGGGTAACAGTGTCATTCTGAGCGGTGGAAAAATGTCATTAGGCCATTGTGATTCCATGCAAAAAGTTTCTGTTTTAGTCACTGGTGAAAGGGATTATAAATCTTGGATAAAATGTATAGTCACACTGACCGGTCTGTATAACTCAGCAAGTTTATGAAGGGCTGCAGAGAGAGCTTTTTGCCTGCCCCCAGAGTGTCGAAGTAGCAGACAGTGAAATAATCCAGCAGACCCTAGGTCTGAGCCAGACAAGTACTTAATAACATACCTTAACTTGATATAGCTGCTTAAGTCTTACTAAATAGTTTTGGCACACTTGAACCTTGTAAAATCCAGGAGAGTCACTCATCTAAGTCTGTATCAGTATGGCTCTATCTGTAGTATTTCTGTCCTCTAAAAATTTTCGGAGTTCTTTAAAGAAAGTAAGAAAGTCTGATAATCAGTGTCTAAACAGAAATACTTGGTTTAGCATATAAACAAAACTGTAGGCTTTTGAGGGTGTTTAAGAGATGTAGTATTTTCAGCCTTGGGGTATTTCAGATATTTTTTCTAGCAAAAGACCTTTGCACTGAAAAGTCTTGTAAGTTTTATTAAACTAATAATGGCAAATTTTAAATCTGGAAACCATGACAATGCTGGCAAAGTCCGATTCCAAAATACCTCTCCCATTTTTAAAAAGCTGATGCATATACTATAGCAAGTAAATTACCAGCCAAAGTAATTTCTGACCCAGTGGGCCGTGTTCCATCCCTGGGATGCATACGCAGATTTTTCACTGAAGTCAGAGATGGCACTGCTGTTTGGTCTCCGCCTCTGTATGAAAGCATCAAAAAATGCAAGCTGGGTATGTGTTCAGTGGAAGGTACTGTCATTTGTAGCTCTAAAAGCTCTGACTTAAACAATGACTCAGAAGTGATTGTTCAGATGAACTTGTGCTGTCGGTGAGAGTGGACTTTCTGAAATGTTGAACAAAAGTACATTTCTTCCCTTTAGTGAAGAATGGAATATAAAAGCGCTCCAGACTCATCCCTTCTTTCTACGGTACTTCCCCACTGCAGCAGAACTGTCTTCTAAGGTAACTGTCTGCCAGATGACTGCTGCAGACATCACTACAAATTAGACTTGTCTAATGTTTTAGGAGTCAAGCTGCATTTTTTCCAGTACTAGATTCTTTTTCTTGTCGATGAGGATGTTTTCAAATATGCTAAAAATCTCACCTTACTGGAACGGATTTATTCCATTTGACGCTGCTTCCTTGCATCTGTATTAATTATGACTTCTAGTAAACTCCTTTCAGGATCATTTTAAATTATTCTGGCTTCTAAGAAAAGAGACTGGGCAGAAAGCAGTTCTGGATGTTGGCTGTTTGCAGTGCAGAAAGACACGATGGCAAGGATAAGTGCGGAAGATGAATGGGGTTATTTGTCAATCAAGTGCTATACAGTTACTCCTGCTCACATAAAAACTAATTGCTTATGTGTGTTACTGTGCACTGCTTTGTAGCTATGTCTTCTAGAATGTGAACATGAGACAAATGAAGAATCAAGATCTCTCTTTGGTCCCGAGGACTATAATATAACGTACTGTGAGAAGAATGCAAGGACAATATTTGTTTATTTTCTTTCTCACTCTTTCTTTCTTTTTTAATTTAATGGGAACTTGAAAAGGTAAATTACAACATGAGTGAAGCAAAAGGCAATCTCTACCTCAGGATGGAAAAAGGGGATTTCAATGTTACAACTAAGCTAACGTTCACTGGAACCAGCTACGCTAATGTCATTGAAATAGTCCAGACAATGTCCCAGGTTGGTATCATCAACTCAGGGCAGCAAAAGTCAAGCTGTAACGGTGCCGTGTCTGCGTCTGGCATTCAGGACGCTCGCTGCCAAACACTGAAGGTCAAATAGAGCTCCAGCTGCTCTGAGGTGTTTTGCCATTGATTTCTCCAGTAGTGTGAGCAAACATTCAACTGTAAATTAGTTGGATGTCCAATGGCATAACCTGTTGTTCTATTTTATGTTTGCTTTTTCCTATAAACAGAGCACTTAGGTAGGATATACAGATAATAATAATATATTATAAACTGACCAGTTGCCCATTTCTATAATGCTGGTACCACACATTTCTCTTTCAAAATAAGAAAGAAAAGATGTCATAGATATTACCTTTTATGCTGTGTACTGGATTTATTCTGTAATAGTGAAGCTCTTGATGTCACAAGAATTATTCAGTGAGATGAGATAAAAATTCGAAATACATTATAAGCAAAGACTTGTTGTAAAGGGAATATGCAGTTCTTCTTACATGTTGTTTTACGTGAGAAGCTGACAGTGTAGAAAGGAAGTCAAGTAGAAATTAATAACTGCTTATACGAAACCATTTAGTTTTAAGCTATCGTTGTACTAGACCTTTTTTAAACACATTTCTAAAGCTAAATTCTGTAGGACTTTACAGTGTCAAAATTACACACTTAGCTTTTAAACTTTTCAGAAAATATGGTATTTAATATGCTTTGCCTTCTTTTACTTTTAGTTAAAAATTCTTCCAAGGCAGTTTGCATTTATGATGATTTACCAAAAAGGCAACAGAACACGTCTGCTGAGGTACGTTGCTCTGTGGGATGGCAAAGAGATCAAGGTAACAGGCAATTACACTGGACTTTTCCCAAAGTTGCTTGGAGGACATGACATTCAGGGTAGGTTTCTCAAGTCTTTTGCCAGTGTTGATAGAAGAGTATAAAATAAACTAAACCACATAAATCTGATTTCAAAATGCATAATCAAATGGTTTCAATCCAGGCCTTCTAAGATCTTGTTTGCTTTAAATTCATTGTGAGTCTGGCTGTTGGAAACATCTGCTTCAGAACACTCTACTGCTTTGTGGATACGGAATGTAAAGCTTAAAGAAATATTAATAGTACCAGGGAAAAGATTGGCGGAGGGAAAAGTCACCAACAAATTAAAATGTCTTGTTATTTTACAGCAAATTTCAGAACTGTTCTGGATTAAATGAAACATTTGGGTTTATTTTTATATTTGCTTTTGACTATTTTGCATATTTAGTGAGAAGCAAAGGAAACCTAGGAACTAGTTTTGGATTAGGTACTGTTTGTAAACAGAGATGAGTTAATTATTATTATAACAATACTATTAATTATTATAACAATTATTGCAGCTACTTTGATTCTAGCTGGGGCGCAAGGATACTTTGCTGGGAGGGGGCTGACTGCTGTTCATGGCTGCATTTGGTTTCATTCAGAACAGTGATTTGAATGAGAAATCCTAATCTCTGAGATTTTCCCTCTCTTCTTCCTCATGGTTCCATTTCATATAAAATAGTTCCATAGTTCTGTGCCAGTGAATGTTTTATTTTTTTTACAGACTCAAACAACTTTGGTAGGAGAGAGGAGAGAATACAAGTAGTATGAGCAGCAGTCGACTCTGCAGTGTAGATCAGGGTCTTGGTTCTGGATCCAGTTGGAAAGTACTCCTTGCAGGAGCAGTCAGGGCGGTGAGGAGGAGCTTTATAGGACCTGTAGTCTTACTGTACTGTGAGGTTGCCACACATGAGGGGTACACCTGGACTTGGTAGCCAGGAATCCTCCCAGCTCCACAAGTGCACGTGTAGCTTGAGGAAGATTGTGCCTCAAACACACAGTAGTCTGGTGGTCAGGATTGCTTACTATGAAGTGGGTACCTAAATGCAAATTTCTCCCAGTTGAGAGAAGGAAGGAGTTTGAGGTGACCCACGTCTCAGATTTGTCCTTCGGTCACTACTAGAAGTGTAAAGAGACACATCCCACAGATAACTTTTTTCCTAAGTGTTGCCCAAATATCACCTTGAATTCAGAGTGTGAACCCATTTCATTTTAAGTTAATCTTTGTTTATTTTTCCGTTTTCTTCTTTCTTCATCTACTGGATATAATTTTATTTTTTGTTGTATTATTGTCCCCCATTTCTAAGGCTTTTTTAAGAAACTCTATTAAATCTTGTTACTCCACTTTACTGGGCACTTGCAAGAGAGCACTGGTCATGCTGGCCACTACACTGAGGTGCTAAACCCTTATGTTGAGGCTGTGTTGCCTGAAAACAGAGAAAATAACTCCACTTCCTTATTTGACAGTTGTTAGTTGCTCCTCATCCAGTGCAAGGTCATCTCAGTTTCATAAAGATTACTTTCCTTCCCAGCTGCTCTTGCTGGAAGTCACTTTGGGTATAGGTATTAATCTTTTGGTTACTGAAGGTAATCACTGTTCAGCTGGTAAGTCAAGGACTCCTGTTTTCCCTTAATGTTTCTTCATATTCAGCAGAAGCCAACACACAAAAGTAACTTTGGCTGTTGTATGGGTGCACCTGTGTGTACAGGCAAAGGCCATGATTTCACTGGGAATCAGCTGTTACCCTGCTCACTCTGGGTTAATGCATCCTATGCCTTTCGCTTTATTAGAAAAAGAACAGTCATGATTTGTGGTGGGGAAAACTTACTTGCTTTTTTCCCTTGTAGTGGAATTTTTCCATCCTCTCTCCATCCCTTTCCCATGGCATGCCAAGGTCAACTTATATGTGAAGCACTCATCACGCAGTCACCAGGATGATCTTACTGTCATTTGGAATGAGAAGGACCAGGTACAGCAGCCCAGAGCAAATACATGGCAGGGAATGCAAGCAGGAGGCAAACTGTCCCTCTTTTGGCTGTGTCTGTGGAAGATGAGCAGCCAGGAATCTTGTTGGAACCATTTTCAGGCCATGCTATTTTTCTGTTTGCAGTAACCCCACAATGCTTGCTGCATAACCAGCGGCAGTTAAATGCATATTGGTTCAAAGAATAGAGAACTGGTGAAAAGCCGTTCCCAACACTTTCCTAGGACAGCTCCTGAGAGTAGGTGAAAAGAATAGAACAAATGTCATGTTTAAAGTAGCTCAGAGGGAAAGAAATAAAATCTAAGACAAATGAGTGTGAGCATTATTGTGAGGCTGAAAAGGATGAAGAATCTCCCTGTTGCATGGATGTGCACTGTCCTTACCCACACAGAAGTGTGACATATAACTGTGTTTAGCATTTTCAGCATTACTCATTCAATTGAAGCTCTTGTATTTCATGCTTCATTATCTTTCATTATCTTTATTAGTGAGAATGACAACACTGGCACAGTGTAAATCAGTTTTTATTTTCTTAAAGTAAGTCAGCATTAATTTTTGAAAATACAAATTGTAAAAAGGGGAGAAGAACTTTAGTTAAGTTGATTTCCAAATGTGGCTAAATGGGGAAGCTTACTGTCTTGCAACTGTGCTGTCTTTATCTGTGTGTCTGAAATGCAGCACTTTGGCTTATTTTCTGAATAAAAGAAAGACACAAGACAGCGTGTTACCATACAGAAACATAAATGTGCCTGCAAAAAGAGCTAGATTTTCTTTAGTGTCTTTAAGAAGTGCTAAAATTCCAAAAATTACTTTTGAAGTTGTATAGAATATATTTTTGTACTATTACTTAAATGCCCACAACTGTTAAAGTCGCACAACTGTTTAAATGCTACTACTATTTCAGTTGCCACAAAACCACTTTGCTCCCAGTGACATTACAGAATTCAGTTCCCGGTTCTGCAAATGTTTTTTCTTCTGCTTCAACTTGGCAAGCTGCATCTAGGCACTCTGCAGCAGTGGAGCTCACATGCCTAAAGACGACACCAAACTTAGGCATGGTTTGTGATTTCAGTGAAATACAGAGAGTAGTTTTACTTTCAGCTGTGCCATGTAGGAAATTCAAGTAGGTCGAATGTCCTCATTTGAACATTCATTTGCCTCATTACTTCAAATAGGACTATATAATGCACAGGATTCATCTGAGGAACAGGTACGGGGAAATCATACTGGGTGTATGTGTGAGGTCACTGTGTGAGAGGTGTTTTATTTCACAAGTTCCTTTTACATCTGTTGATGTGGATCAGGTGTCGGTGTCATCTTCTCTGAAGTTTGGAAGAGACCGTATGAACTACAGAGCCACCGTTGCCCACCCATTTAATTACACTCTGAAGCAACTGGAGGTCCATTCCCTGTCAGAAAGACGAGGCAGAAAGTACAACCAGCAGGTGAGATCATGAGAAAGGGCTGCAATATACAAAACCATAATACTGTATTTACTGTTAGTGTACCTTTCATCTCAGAGAATTGCAGAACCAGATACCACCCTGAAAAATGTAAAGAGCACCAAGTGGTATTATATCCTTGTGGCCAAGCCACAAGCGTTTCCTTTCCTAAGCATAACTGTTGCTGGCTGACAGTATCTGTCTTCCAATTTTAGCTTTGACCCATTTTGGATGTTAAGAAGCGAAAAGTGCACAGGAGCCAGCCTAGCAATGAAAATGAGGCAAATTCTGTCTAGAAAAGGGATGATCAACCTCCTATTACACACACACACACACACACACAAAAAGGCAAGAAACCCTTTGATAGCCATGTAGAGCAAACCTAAATTTTTGGACTGTATAGGAATTTGCAATGCAAGTGTGAAAATGCGCAGACTAGAAAAGCTTTAAAACACAGTGTGACGTGTACTTACAAAGCATATATGGGGAAAAAGAGGAAGAACTCCACAAATCATCCTTCAAGATCAAAGACTGCAGAGTATTTTCTGTCTGAAAATGCAGTGTGTGAGCCAGGATGCTCCAGCTGCTGAGGCTGAAGCCTTTCTGCTCAATAATGAGCTGCACAAACTGTGCAGTGTTCTGTTTGTCCATCTGGAGTCTTTTTGGTACTCACAGTGGTACCACAGAGTGCTTTCAGGTTGTTTTCACTGGGTAGTCCATATATATCAAGCATTGTATTCAGAAGAATAAATTCTCTTGTAGTGTCATTTTTTGATGGGTGTCATTACTTGCTGTGCAGTGTGACCCAGTGTAGGTTCCAGAGAAGGTAATGGAACGAATTCATAGAATCATAGAACAGTTTGGGTTGGCAGGGACCTTAAAGATCATCAAGTTCCAACCCCCTGCCGTGGGCAGGGACACCTCCCACCAGAGCAGTTTGCTCAAAGCCCCATCCAGCCTGGCCTTGAACACCTCCATGGAATGTGCATCCACAGACCTGTTCCAGTGTCTCATCACCCTCACAGTAAAGAATTTCTCCCTGATACCTAATCTAAATTTCCCCTCTGTTGCCTCAGTTGTAAAAGTGTGGTTTGTGTAAGGCCCTGAGCTTCCAGGCCATATGGATTTCGATGGGCTTTTAACATTGTTCTGACACAGTTTTGTGTTTCTTTTTTTCTCTGCTGGGTGGAGAACATTCTGCTAGATCACCTTGCAGGTTCTTCTGCTAATTCTAGTCTTGCTTCACTGGACAAATCCTTCTCTTCTGGTTTCAGCTGCAGCTCCGAGGGAATGGTGGGCAGCCTGCTGACATCCGACTGGCCCTGGAGGATAAATCAAAGGTGAACATCACCGCATGGCGTGGCTGTTTGACACTGTCTTCAGGGCAGGTATGAGTCTTTGACTCTACAAAGGGATGGGTGTAGCTAAATTTCTGGGTTAGAGTGTCAGAGAATGAACTTTTTCTGCACTTGTTATCCTATGAAAATCTTTTACTTGAAGTCAACTTTTTGTGTCTCAGAGGGAAAAAAAACCTAACCCGCTGGACAATTCTGTTTCACGTTGTCAGATATGTTTTGTATTTGGGATACAGCTTTCCCTCAGGACAGAGTCAGCTGCTTCTTGGTAGAGATTGAAGCACTTGTTTACTGATTCATGCCATTCAGATGTTGTCACGGGGCTGTATTTTTGCCCAGCAAGCACACTCTAGTATAGGTTGAACACATATTTTAGAAAATGACTAATCTGTTTATCTTAATTTGTTTCCCTCTTCCAGCTTCAGAGAGTATTAAGTATGGAACACCTTCATGCATGTGGGTCTCTAGAACAAAGATCAGCATTGTTTAACAAATATCTAGATCTGAACTGGGATGACAAAAAATTCAAACACAATTTAACATATGAGGTAAGAAAAGACAATTAAGAAAAAATGAGCTTTTACAAACTAGAGGACTCACTTGTGCCCTAAAACTGCTGAGTTAATTCTGTAGGATGGGGGCTGCTCTGATAAGCCCAAAGCTTTGTCAAACATTGTCAAGTGGAAATGTTACATTTTGGAAATGTTGCATTAAAACTCTGAAGTTACTAGAATGAAAAAAAAAGCCAGCACAGGGACAGGATGAGGTTGAGCACTGGGATAAAGTGGACACGGAGTAGTGTCTTAAGACAGTGTTCTCACATTTTAACTTCTTCTTGGTTCATTGCAGAGAAATCAGTCCTGGTATCCTGACAAATTTCAGTTAGAAGCTGTTCTGGAAAATGTTTTCCTGACTTCATGCACCAAACAGAAGATTCTGGGTAAAATAGAAACAAACTACTCCTCTTGTCTGGACTATTACATGAGCTTTGAGCTCTGTGACCTTCCAAATGTAAGTCTTGCATGAACTTACTGAACCTACTTCACTTTAACTGTAATTACGGAGACTCAGTTTTCCTCAGCAGCAACTTTTCATGAAAAATGCCATCCTTCTGTAACTTAACAAACGTAAATAGAGTCTTCTGATGGGTTGAGGCAGAAAGGTTGTGTTTGCCACTGTAGTATATTCTGTAGTTCCTGTTACAAGTGTAATCCTTCCCGCTTCCTCTGTGTTCTTGCTGTTCCTGCCTCGAAGATCTTTTAATTACACATTTCTGGAGGAAATCAAAACAGGCTCACAGGTGATCAAAAAGGAAACTAGAGAGGAATAAAATATTTTCCTTCCCCTGTAGGTAAAAGTTTATTGGTTTTATGCTGCTCTGCTGGTAGTGATGGGTTTTTGAACCTTAGTTTAACCTTAGAGTTGTCATTTATTTAATATTGCAGACATAAGCCAAAGACCCATTGACCCATCCGTGATCTTCCTTTAGGTGCACTCTGGACCCCAGAGATGCTGATAGATACTCAAAACAAACGCAAAACTTCAAGCTTGTAAAAAATGTGGTCTCTTTCTAGTTTCCAGTGGCTAAAACACATGTCAGTTGGTTTCCTTGTTTACTGTCAGAACGTGTCACACCCTGTTAGCAACAGGAAGCAGCAGCCAAATTTTGATGCCAGTGAAAATTTTTTCCGAGACCAAGATTAAGAGCGTGTTAATAGTGCAAAAAATGTACATGCATGTCACTTCAAAATCAGGTGCCTCTCTATTCTTGTGGATCCTTTTCTTCAGAGGCATGCAGCAAAATACATGGCTAGAATAGTTGAGAAGCATTAAAGAAAATGGACTTGTTTTAATAACATATAGTTAGAATTCAGCGTTTCCTCTTGTCTTAGGCTGTAATCACTGAAAACGCTTTGTTACACCACAGAAACTGAAGACGTAATGAAATAAGACAGTGCTGTGAGAAAGGGGTATATGCTGCTTTCTGAAATTACAAGTTTTGTTCATCACTTCATTGTCCAATTTCACAAGAATGCTGGTGTTTTATAACCTCTTACTACTCTGTGAAGAGCCCATTTTTTTGGAATAGTTAAGTTTTACCACCTGCTTTGTTCATACACAGGTAATTGTTTTCTCTGGAAAACACCAGCTCAACAAAGATGACATCATTTTGCAATCAGAGGGCAGATTCCACTTCAGTGATCATGAGGGAGATGAGGGGTTGATTGCAGTAGCCTTAAAAAATCAGAGTTCAGCTGATGTGAAGAACTACTCCTTGGAAATGGAAGTGAGTTTTTACTTTATTTTAGTGGCATTGGGGGTTGGTGCACTGGGGTTCGGCTTTTTGGTTTTTAAAGGTCTACTGCCATCTGTCTTCCATACTGATCAGGTGCAGCCAGTGGCTTGAAAGGAGCAGGCAAGTACAGGCAATGTAAAATACTCCTGGTTTTTTAGTTCTCTTTTCAAAGGCACAGTTGTGCAATGTAGATGCAGTATGATCAAGGAAGGTACCAACACTAGTTATCTGCAGAGCTCAGTGACAAACACAGTAAATGTCTACCAACTGGAGCATGTAAAGGTTTTCAGAGGACATGTGTTTTTGTAGTTCACCTTCTTCAGCCCAACTGGGGGCTCTGATGAGGCATATTTTTTGCACCATAGGAAAAAATAAATACAGAGGGAAACAAAATGTGAGACTTATACAAAGTGTCGTGTGCCAGAAAAAAACCTGGCCTGAAGAAAGGTACAGAACGGCCAATATGATGCTCACCCTGAGGCAAATACCTTCCTTTTTCCCTCCCCCTCTATTTCACATTTGCTCTTTATTTTCCATGACACGAATAGGGTGCAGAATGTGATGGTGGCAACAGAGAGGGCGAAAAGTAACGTGGTCAGCACCATCCAAACCCTTCATTTGGTGGAATGTGAGTAGTCAGTCATAATTAATGGAGACAATGGGCCGCCCCTTAACAAAGCGATGATGATTTAATACCTAACAGGCTAAGACAAGTACTGAATTGTTTTTCCCTCTCTCTTTGGAAAGAAGGGAGATGGAAGAAGCATCAGCTGTTCTACTTGGATTTTCGCTATTCTTTCTTTTCAAATAAATGTCACAATTAGCAGCCTTACAGTGTGTTCTTTCATTGCTGCCATTGAAATGCTGTCCACAAGCCTTGTGCTGTACAGTCCTTCAGCTCTTGAGCCAATCATCCTAATGCTTCTGCCTCTCTTAGGAGTACTACTCCCATGGAGTGCTCAAACTGGAAAACACTTCCCTCACCACTTACCCTTCTGTGGGAAGCACTGATACTTGTACGTCATCTCTAAACATTCATTAATTTTGTGTGGTGGCTTTGAATAAATGTTTTTCCTTTATGGCTGCAGTTAAGAGCCTTTGAAGATATTCAGCTGGGCCTGACAGGAACTGCTACTTCCTCATCCGTTCAGAGCCAAATCCTGGTGGAGGGGTTTCTTGATCAAAAAGAGAAAGTAAAAGTATCTGCTTCTAAAGGAAAGGAGTGTTTCCAGTACTACATGGGGTATTTGAAAGGTACGTACCTTCTCAGAGGATGCTCTTAGTCATTTGATTTAGTTTTAGGTGGTCATGCAAAGAGCAGGGAGTTTGACTTGATGATTCTTATGGGTCCCTTCTAACTTGAGGTGTTCTGTGATTCTGTGATTCACAGGTGACACTGGTATATTCCACACTTCTGCAGTGGTATTTCTTGCAGGCCTCACTTGTAAGTGCTGTGATGTTTTTAGATAAAGACCATTAGTTAGTGAGTTACTTAAGTCACAGTTTTGTAGAAATGGTTCAGCTCTACTCTCTCAACCTAGATTCTGTGTGTATTTTGGTTTCTGCTTAGGTTGTCAGCACTTACATAGAAACAACTTGTGTGTGTGATGGGTGGATGAGTGACTGACACACTTTCATTTACGGTCTAAGCAATTTTGAAACATCAGCAACAGAGGACAGTGGAAGCCAAAAGTAGAAAAAAGCCTGCAAATCACTGCAACTCAGAGACTTACGTAGATTTCTATTAATCCAGTGCTGCCTTTGCAGTATCAAATCTGTATTTTTAACTCATTCACAGGCCACACAGAAGAGAAAAATCAAACGCTGACACTGATAGAGTTTTTTCCTGTTTATCTCCTCTTTGTTTTTTCAACGAGCACCTAACACACAGACCCTGAGTAATTAAAAAGCTGACTTTGAAACAATGTCTATCAGTGCTATTCCTGTAAGCAAAGCTCCCCTTTTCATTCTGTAAGGTGATTTGGAAGAAGGAATGGAAGTCAGTGCTTGTACTGATGGGCAGCAGATGGCTACTGTTAATACCTATCTCAACATCAATGGTGAAAGGCAAGAAAACGTGGGACAAATGACTCTGGCAGCTGCTAATGGAAGCTTGAGTTTTCTGGCTCATGGATGTGGGGATCCGGTTCTTATGGCTGAGGTGAGACCCTTCGGTGGCAGTTAACTTCAGTGTGATTTTTCCAGAATATTGTTTAGTCCTGCCATTTTGATGGAGCATCTTCCAGGTAGGCTTCAGGTATGAATTTTGGTGAGTAACCAGGCAAAAAGAAGAACTGCGCAATTTTTAAACTGCTAATGACATCATTTTTCACTTGGGTGTGAAAAGATACCATGGTGAGAATTAAAAAATTCAGTCATACCGGAACATAGAAAACAAGGGACCCTTTCCTAAAGGGTGTGTCCTGTGAAGAGGGTGAGTAAATCAGGCGAGAGCCACAGTACTGTGCCAGGGCTGCTCAGGAGCTTGGTTACCAAACTAAGATTAGAATTCCTGAATGTGGTTTCACGTACTCTCTGCTTGAAGGAGGCTCTGTGGTTTTTGTCCCTAGACACTTCTGTTCCATTTCTAACCACTGAATAACACAGACGTCATTTCCCCTGAGAAATGGGAGGTCACTGTGGATCATTACAGGCATTTAAACTGCTACAAACGTGGAGTGATTTGGACCCAGCACAAGCAATTCTAAATCATAAATTCAAGGTTTTCAATCATCTTCTTACAGTACAAACTAAATGAAATTGGGAGCCTTGTGAAAGCCAAACTGATGGAGCAGTTGAAGAAATTTGATGGATATATGTGGAGATTGAGGAGATCTGTAAGTATCTGTACAGCATCTGTGAAAGCACCACAAAACTTTTATGCAGTGTGAATTAAAAATCATCTGTGTGTAGTTGTTTTGTTTTGCTTAAACATTTGAATGGTTAATCCTGCAATAACCTGCAATTCATATGTAGACAAAAAGCCTGTTTCATGGTAAAGATCTTGTATCTGCACCAACACTTGAGGAGTTAAGAATTACCTTGGAATGGAGTCAAAGCTTTGCTTGTTCTCACTCTGTATTTTGATAGTTCTTCTCTTTTGGGAACCACTGCAGATGCAGCAAGTTGATTTTCTGTCGGACGCAGTGGGCTGGCCTTCGATGGCCTTGCAAAAGGCAGCAGGATTCCTCCGTGGTGTGGGTAGAGCTGTCACCCAGGTGTGGAAGCAAAGTGGAATCAGGCAGATACTGAGCAGCAAAGTCCCGCTTTACCTGGATAAAATTCAAGATGTCGTCCAGCAAATGCAGAATGAATTGCAAAGTAAGCAAAACCACGCAAAACAAGGGGAAGGACAATGTCAATGCAGGGCAAAACAAACCTGAGTATAAAAGATGTTGAACAGCACAAATGTTTCTATTGTAATCTAGCAAAAAGTGCTGACCTGACTTAGTTTACAGAGTGGGAGCCTTGATGCAATAAGCTCTAGGTAACCTCAGTGCGACCAGAGAGGCCTCCTCTTGGACACGGGAGTCTGGGCTCAATCAGATGAGAACAAGAGCCCTAATTCCTAAGCTGAAGCATTTCCTCCCAGGGGGCTGTTCATAGCCATCCATGAGTTCTGAATGCTTGTACTAATGGGATTTCGCTTAATCTGTTTTTAACAAGGCTATCCAGTAGCCTCTAACTCACTGTTCAGCTGGACTATGGCCTGTATCGCAGCTGTGGAGAAGTGTGGTCAGCTGTAATTAGCTGGGAGCGCCTTCGGTTCTCACAAGATTAAACCTTCACTTTGGGCTACTTGTCTCTAGGCTCTTTCCACTCAAAAGTGGGATTTAGTTGATACACTGGGTTAGAAATCAGTTGTGACCAACCGGTCCTGTTATTCCTTGAGCATGTGCAGGCTGAGCTGTACAGCTCTGATGGTGTCACACAGTACATTTATTGTGGAAGGCAGCAATGTATTTATGAGGCGCTTGAGCAGATCAGGGTTATGGCTAAGTACCTCTTGCAGTTTTTCATAACACTGTCCCCGCACAGGGCTGTTGCCCCACTGCTGTGAAAACAAAGTTGCCTTTTCCCGTTTTCTGTGTCCCTTCTTCTTACGCTGGAAGCTGTGGGGAACCACGGAAACAAACAAAGGGCCACTTTGCCAGAAAGTGTTTTGTTACTTAGCTAAGGTTTGTTTCATGTAACGCCTTTGCCTCAGAGCCACTAGCAACTTTGAAGGATGCCTACTACGACGTAACCTTGAAGCCACTGGATGAAGTTTGGCAGGAGAAGACAGATGAGTACATGAAGAAAATCCAGGCTTTTTTACCCAAGATTGTAAAAGATGTGTGGCTGATGCAGCCAATCCAAGTGGCATTAACGGCTGTGAAAGCAGGCTTGGATATGGTCAGTAAAACTCAATTCTCTGTTTTTAATGGTTTCAAAGACAAGGCCTACAAATGTAAGTCTCAGTTTAACTGAGGCTTAACTTGCCCATAGGCCAAACTGTGGGTACACAAAAATAGTTAAATGTTCTTGATTATGGAAATAGTGTGGTTATCCTTCCACATAACAAGCTTGTGCAGAGCTAATTCACTGTTCTTGAAATACTTGTCCTGCTTTGAAAGCAGTACTTTTTCAGCTAGAAGAGAGATCGTTTTTCTAGTTTCGGTTGAAATTGAAATCACAGCAGCAGGTGTCTGTCATTGGTGTAGCTTTTCCTTTTCTGCCATAGAGAAGATGGATTGGGATTCCAACAAATAATGTACGATTTTGGGGTCTTCTAGTTTAAATGCAGAGCATAAGAGAATGTACCACGATGCTGATTTATATTAACAGCACTATCAGTCCTTTGCAAGCTACTGAAGCGTGTAACATAGAGTACACCAGTACTTCACTGAGTTAATGTTATTTTAGGAAGGTTATATTTCTGCCCATTATTTATTGCTGCACTTACTAGCGACTGTCCTCTGGACATTAGCCTCCAAATGACAAGACGCTCTCAAGTGAGTGACAAATGCGAGAGAGGCTGAAGTACTACTTCACTGACTATTGATTTAAAACTCATTATCAAGTACAGACCCTGCCCTGAAGCTGTACAGTTTTGTGATCGTGTTTTCTGGCTCTCCGACAGACTACGCAGCAGATGCTCAGGTGGGCAGAGGCCATGTTTTCTAGAGCTGTCAGCAAGATCCGGAAGCCTTTACTCAACCTTTACAGTTTTTCAGCCAGGTAATTGCTGGGTTTTGCAGGCTCCCTGCTGCTGGGCAGTGTTCTAACCTGGGATGTGCATAGTTGGTCTTCACATCAGCTTGTGTGCTGAGCCTGGTGGACAACCACCCGGCCGTGCTTTGCTTTGGGCACGTGGCTTAACACCATAATGTCCATTTTTGCTGCATTTCAAAAGAAGCTACTGAGCAGCAAAGAGACCAGCAATAACCGTGTGAACTGGCCTTCTGTGGCATGGTGTGTTGCAGGTCTTAGCCATTGTAGAGCTTTGTTTTGCCATTCTAATCACACTGCAATTCTTAAGAATATTTCACTTCCACATTTCAAGTAATAAAGCAACTGCATTTCACCAGCTCGGCCGATAAGGGCATGTGCTCTTTTGTTTGTCTTCCACAGGAACTGTTCCGTGGCAGTAAAACTGCCAGTACTTCCTAAGGCAGACCACTCCCTGCATCTGGCAAATATTACTAATTATCTCATTGAAGAAAAGGTGATGAGGCCTCTCCAAGACCTATACAATATCAATATTGTTGCAGAGTATTACAGATTCAAACGGAGGATGATGGAGAGTCCCTTTGAATGTAAGCCCTTTCAAAGTGCTGCTTTGTTTTGTAACTGGGTCTATTTCCACTTAGTTCTAAAATGTTACCAATTCTATTTGGAATATTTGTTTATGGAGTATTTAAAATCAATAATTTTCCTATAAACTTCATATTGTGTTTTACATTTTCTTGTAAAACAGTAATTGTAGGTAGAATATCAGCATTTTGGGCAAAGCTGACATGCAAGAAAAATACTTCTACTTAATATCGATGTGACCTTTGCACTTCTCTACACTTGCTGCTGTTGAGACTAGAAATCAGCAGGTGCCATTTATGTGTTCTATCTGTTATGCTCCTGGGAGTTGCTGCTCTGGTTCAGTGCCAGTCGTACGTCTTGGCCCTGCATCTCGTCATAGAGGTTTTGGCCATTCTTTGAAACTGGTGACTGCTTTTATTGACTCCAGGATGAAAAAGCTCAGTCCTGCCAGAACTTCAGAGACTTATAGGTATTACCTGAAAAAGCATTGCTCAATGCTGGAAGGCTGCACTAACAGTCCCTTCAGATAATGGCTTTTCCAGAAAGAGCCATTTTTAATGACTTCCTCCCAGTAGGCAGACACAACGGAGGGCACTGAAAGCAAGTCCTAGTGGACCAAATAGTGAAAGTGATCTATCAGCAGGGTTTCCTGGGCTGCAACTGCTTGATGCTCTGGTTTGCCAGGGTATTTTCTTGAGACAGGTAATACTCTTGTTGGTTTCTTCTTAGGCCTGTATAATGTGTATGGGGGGACTTACAAATACGACTGTGAAGTAGCGTAAGTACAAATGAAGATTCTTGTTTGCTCAAGTTTATAGGTATCTCAGGTGGATCTGTAATGAAAAAGAAATCACTCAATCACTTCCTTTCTGGAGAATTTTGTTGTTGCAGAGAAACTTGTAACTAATTAAAATGTAATAACTGCTTGAGAAAATATTTTAAGAGTGTGCCAGCCAGGAGCTGTTTGCATTGCTGTGCACAAGTAGTAGCACAGCACTTACCACTCTGTGGAAAACTCACGGATGTCACTTCTGAAATGTCATTCTCTCTCTAGATCACGCCATGTTAATGGGGACCAAGCATCTTATGACTTTTGATGGGAGAATTTACGATTTAGCATCGAAGTGCAGTGTACTTCTTGCCAAGGATTTTGTTCACGATACTTTCACGGTAATACTAAATGAGGAAACTGGTAACTCAAGATCACTGTATGTGCAGCTGAACCAGACTGTGATCAGTATCTATCCGGGACTGAAGGTAAGGGGGGAAGTCAACCATTCTTCCTTTCCAGACCACAAATTATCTTCAGTCAACCAACAAAAGAAAAAAAGTCTTCAAAATATTAAGGCTCAAAACATAGATCAAGAAGATCATAGAGAAGAACAGCTCTCAGATATAAGTGCTAGAAAGTAACCACTTTTTAATCAGGAAATAAAACCAGTTTTAATTCAAGGGCTGCCTCTCCGCTCTCTGTGTAATTCACCTGAGCTGCTTGATGACCTTTTCAGCTTTCCTCTTCCATGGCCTAAGGGAAAGGCAGTTAGAGCAGGCTGGGGAGCAGACTGACCTCAGTGTACCTGGGAGGCTTTGGGCTTTCCTGATCTTTCGCAAGTTTAACACAACCCCCTTCTTATTCCCCAACTCTGGGCTGAGCAAAGTTGACACCTGCAAAGCCAGACTGACCTTGCCTGTCACTGAACTCTCATTGTGACATATTTGAAATTGTATTTTTCTATTAAAACATATATCCAAGGTGTATAACTTTTCCTCAATGGAAGACAGCTGCCAAGTACTGGATCAGCCCCTTGAGATGAATAGCACTACTTCAAGGAGAGAAACCAACAAAATAGAAGTGTCTAATCAGAAAGGAGTCTCTATCTCTTGTGACTTTCAGTACAATCTCTGCACTGTCACTCTGGCTGGCTGGCACCATGGTGAGTATCCATCATACAGCCGTGAGTCCTGTTTTCTGTATCTCTGAGCTACCATAGCCTGTAGTGGATTGTCTTTCACTTGCTTTTCCCCTCTTTGTTTACACACACCCTGGAAATGACGCCAAGCATTCCCAGGTACTGCCCAATAAAGCACGGTATGTGCTGTTCCAGTCAGAACAGCAAGTGTTCACCTCAGTTGCTATTGTTCTGGTGCAGTTAAGCAGATGGAAGGGGGGTGGGTGTGTTGCAGTCAGCCCAGCCCCAAGTTCTGCCTGAGAAACATGCCTCTATAGCAGGCTTATCTTGTCAAACCTGCAAACGGTGCACAGGAGGGAGGCCTGAAAGCTCCCAGGGCTTTGGTGTATTTGGAATATATTCCTGTCGGTGTCCTGACACCATTCTGAAACTCAGACCCATGAAAGTAGCAGAGCATGGATATGAAGTCTTGATCTGGTCAGGAGCAACAAATGAACAGTTAACAAATGAGATGGCAACACAGCAGAGCTCTGCTGGACAGAACGCTCAGAGCTCAGACACAGCTTCTAAAATGTTCCTGTGTTTGCGTGTACTAACTACTCTTTTACACCATTTCAATTTCATTCCAGGTATTTCAGCTGGGCTTTTTGGTACCAATGATAACGAAGCTGGAAATGAATGGATACTTCCCAATCGCTCCTTCACTGACAACATGGAAGAGTTCATGCAGAGCTGGCAGGTAGGGACCTGAAGGGCCACAGTTTGTACCAGGGAGTTTTCCCTCCTCGGAGTTTTCTTTAGAGCTGCTTGTTGTAGCTGGGTATGTTGAGCCTCTTCACTGTTTTTGTTCTTCCTGCTTTTCACTTTATCAAGAAACAAAACTTCAGAAAGCAGTAACTAGTAATGTTCACCATCCCCGTACCACTAAGTGCTGGGACTTTTTTGGAGGGTTAGCTGCTACTGAGTCACTTACCAGCTTGCATAAAAGGAGTTCCTGTAACTATCACAAATAAATGTAGTAATTCTTACATCAGGAACATTATACCTCTTTACTTCAAAGAGACTTAAGCTTAATTCGTGTAATTTATCATCAGCTGAAAATAATCTAAATCCCTTGAAACCAGATTTTTAGAATCTGTTAAAAAAAAAAAAAAGAAACCAGCACCTTATGACTACTAAGATTTGGTGACTCTTCCCCTTACCCTCTCTCGCCAGAAGATGTCCGAGTTCTGAGCACAGAAATCCTACTGTTTTCAGCTTTATGTCAGTATTAAAAAAAAAAAACAGAGGATTGCTTCAAGTGTCTTGTACTTTTCCTTGCTGTTGGAGAGAGAGATATCTAACAAGTTTGTAGCGTACATTAATGTTACTAATGGGGCGGGATCATGACAGGACTGACTTTATAATTTTCTTAATTGCTACAAATATTAACTTCTACTCTATTCATAACAAAAGGAACCACCTAGTGCAAAACTAGCCAGTGAGGTTGAATTAAAAATAATTAAATTAAACATAAAAGCTAAAAACTTCATGTCATAAACCAGCTGGGAAATGATGTCTGTCCTCGATGTATTGTCCAGCACAACGGCTGTGCTGATGCTGTTGATTGGTCTGTTCCAGTTGTAGGTCGTGGCATCCTTGCAGCGCTCTGCGCTGCCACCACAAATTCTAGATGACGGGAGCTGAACTCTGCTGTTCGCAGCCATACCCCGTTCAGACTGACCGCCCAGTGCTGCTGGCACACATCACTCAGTGATGGCCAATGGCCAGAAATACAAACGTGCCAAGTCAGGAGTTCATGCAAAGTCTTAGAAACTCTGCTGCAGTGGCAGGAAGAGCCAGTACGGTGGAAGTACCCAGTTCAGGCAGTGTATTCAGCTGTACTGGTAACAGTCCATCCTGAGCAGCATTTCGAGCACAACTGTACGCAATACAGGAAGCAAAAGCAGAGTCAGGTTAAATCTGGACAGGTATTTTGGCCTCTGCACTGCCAGCGTCGCCTCACACCAAACTCTAAACTCAGTGTGTCAGCAGCCACACACCAAAATCCTTCAGTAAGAAACTCAATAGGAAGAGGAAACAGTGTCTGTAACCGGTAATATTTGAGACATAGATTTGTGCTTATGATGAACAGAAGGTACCTCTCAGTATTGATGAACAGTAAATGTCCATCAGAGCAGTGTACTGAACTGCCTCTATCTTCCATCTCACCCTGGAAGTCAGAAGAATCCGTGCTACACTAATGTACCAAAAAAAGCCCACACAATCCCAACTTGAGTAATTCTGTTTTCCCAGGTGAGCAAGTGCAGGCCCATACAGAAGAAAGTGAAGCCGTGTCCAACTGCAACTAAGCAAAATGTCTGTAAAGTGTTTTTTGAAGAATCACATTCATTTCTTAGGAACTGCTTCAAAGTTGTAAGTATAATGTCACTCACCGAAGGACTGTGTCACTACCCAACCGTTACACTTCAAAGGAGCACACATAATTGTTGCAAGGATATAGAAGTTCAGTTGTGGTTAACTTTAGAAGTAATCAGAACAACAATCCAGACAGGAAAAAAAGGTACTAGATCACCATAAATAGAAGCTGAAGGTCTTTGACACCCACAGAATAGTGACGTGACTCTGCACCACTCTTCACTGTACAGGTGTCTACAACTTGACAATACAAATAAACCTCTTAATACTAGGTGAAGAATACAGGTTTGTGGATGGTCCTAACAAGGGCTGTGGGGAGGGAGACACAAATCAAACTTGTTCTCCAGTTCTGCTGCAGCTCTTTTACCAGACTGCCATCTCCAGGAGGGGCAGAGGCTCGCCCCCTGCTCCTCTGACCACTGCCCCTGCTCTCACAGGTGGACCCCGAACCCTTCTACAGCATGTGCAGGTCTGACGCCTGCCGCTCCCGGGCGCTGGAGGCTGCCTGTAGTTTAGCAGCAGCTTTTGTTCATTTGTGCAACCGAAACTTTGTCCCTGTGGAAATTCCTCCCCAGTGGTAAGTCTGGTTTCGTTCATCCCCAATACTCTGACTGCGTTGCTCTGGTAGTTACCTGTCTGTTCTTCAAGAGACA
This sequence comes from Nycticryphes semicollaris, assembly GCA_013400055.1. Classification (NCBI taxonomy): domain Eukaryota; kingdom Metazoa; phylum Chordata; class Aves; order Charadriiformes; family Rostratulidae; genus Nycticryphes; species Nycticryphes semicollaris. Next base: position 1,904,472 of record VXBJ01005545.1, read on the forward strand.
TGAGAAAACAGAACTACAGCAGAAGTGATCCTCTTCCTGGAATTATTATTCTTGCTCCTTGTCTCTCCCACCCCTTCTGCTCTTCACACAGAGGGACACCATAACCCATCCCCTTTGTACGCTAATGGCTTTCTTATTTCCTCCCAATTTACTGTGTAGAAGGAGACAGAAGGATAGTTGCAGAATATGCCATGATTGTCCCCAGAAGTTCCACTTTTCAGATACTATTTTTGTTTCAAACCTTTTTTCCTCTGAATAATGCATTTGGATTCCTATTAACAGCAACAGGTATTATACAGACACACTGAACATAGTGACCTATTTTTGGACCTTTTAGTCTCTGTTTAATAAAATCTGTTTATCTTTAAACTTAAACTAGAATTTCAAGGTTATGAATACTTGTATTTTAGTGCAGCTGTCAGCTGTCATACTCATTACTGATACACTTGCCCAACTTAATACACTTGCCTAAGTAATAAGATGTAATAATATTTTTACAAGACTGCAATGGGAACATTTACCCTATGGATAAATCATGGGATCATGCAGAAGATAGAATTACGCTTTTGCTTGAAGTGAAGCACTTGAATTTACATTTCTAACTTTTATGCTCTGTGCTTTGCTAAGGCTTGGTAATGAGAAAACGGGGGTGTGTTAATATATGCAATGAAATTATATTCATTTGCCTTTATAAATGTATTGCCACCTCAAAAGAGTAGAAGAGTGATTTGCTGATTACAAACATATTTGTGGTGTGCTTAAAAACACACTATTTACAAGTATTTGCTGAATTCCCACCTACTAAAGAAGGGAATAGCTGTCATGTGTCTGTATCTGCCCATTAGCCATAAAAGAAAACCCAAGAAAAGAAGACTCATGTATATGTAAGTGCACCCACAAGCGTACGTTCCCATCTGCGGCACTAATGCCACATGCCATCATCTGCCTTTGTGTGCCCAGTTCAGCCAGGGTGTAAGCAGAGGCCGACCATGAAATTTCTGAGGAGTATCTTCTAGGCAGTGAGTGGCTTTAGCTCCAACGGTTTATATAAAACTCCTCAACATATTTGTGTGAAATACAGAAACAAGTTTTGGCAAATTTGGGTCTGAACATTCAGTTGAGTTGAAAAGAGAAGTTTCACAACGGCTCAGTGGCCAACAGACTGAAGTCTGCTGGTGCTGGTAGTTTACATTATCCCATTTCTGAGGAAAGGGATTGGAATTTCAGTGGATCACAAGCTCAGTTAACAATAACATGCTATTAAAGCATGCTCTTAAACAAGCAGAGTATACTGGGCTATGCAGATGAATAAACATATTTAAGACAAGAAATAATTCTTTTCTGTTCAGATTGTGTTATTCAACCAGTTTTGGACACCATGTTGTAGTTCTGAACCAGCTGAGTGAAGCCTAGAGGTGTCTTGGGGAGGGGATGGGGGAAGGAAGGGCTGAGGACAGACAGGAGTTAAGTTCTTAAATCCGTAAACATACTAAAGAGAAGGAAGTGAAACAGCTCAAACTGCAGTAAGGGAGAACCAGGCTTGATACTGTGAAGGAGTTTGTCATGGCCAGGTTAGACACGGGTGGTAACCTCATGAGAACATGAGGCCACGTCCTTCAGCAAGAGCACTGCTTTCTAGAAAGTCATTCTCACCAAGGACCTGACATTGGATAGTCAAACTAGCCAAAGCCCATAAACTGCAGTAACGATGCCACTCTTTTTCTCCAAAGTGTGAATTTGTCAAACAAGATAGAAAGAACCCTACACTAAACTGAAATAAAGATGTATCTAAGATAAAACTGTATCAAAAATGCTAGAATACTTTTCCCCATGGCTTTTTGATGTCATAAATAAATCTGATGCCGTTTTTCCATTCACAGATTTCTGTAATTCAGCACAGCAGCTTGTATTACACACCACTTTTTACTTTCTATCCTTGCAGTACCTCCTAGCTACTTACTTACCTGGATTTCATCTCTTCTTCCTTCCAGCTTGAGCCAGTTCTAGATGGCAGATACCAGCCCTGAAGGTGGAAGAACCCTTTCGGCACCCAAAATAAACCAGCTATTTTAGGTGGACAAGCTAGAAGCAATAGTAGGGAGAACAGTAAATGAATTAGTGCTAGGACTATGAATATAAGCTTCTCACACAGAAACATCTGAGGGTAAGAGGAATGATTGCAGTACAGAGGCAAGAAACTAGAAGCAACCAGAACAAACTGGACTGAGCATTATCAGTTACTTCAAAAAAAAAATCTGTTCAGTGGCAAAGTAGCCTCTTGACAAGCCATGAGCCGTAGCACGAACACATTGACAAGGTGACAGATGGTCTTTCCCAGCTCAGATCAGCACAAGTGTTCTGCTTTCGGAAAGCAGCGTATCAGCTTTGAACCTGTGCAGAGATGCCGACTGCTTTTTTCTCCAGAACTGAAACTGAGCTCTGCAGCAAATTCTGGAGAAAGTGCCCTTTTTCCAGGGAAGTGACCCAACACGCAAGAGGGCTGAGACACAAATAGAATGGTTAAATAATTGAAAGCATTGAATCATTTTTATGCTGGTTCATTTTTCCCTTATTAATGTGTACATTGTTAGGTGAGAGTCAGCCTTCTTAGGCTCTGTTCTGCAGTTTCACATTCTCCCTTTAGAACCCCCTTCTCAGAACTCAGTTTATGTGTTGGGAAAAGGTGACTGGTGCCTGTCCAAGAACTAGTCGTAAGGTGTCACAGATATTGGGGTGTCTCGCAGCTGTTAAGTTACTTTCTATATTGTAAGTCAATTGATTTAAAAAACGCATTGCATTTCTCCCCACAGCATCAGGAATGCAGTTATTCCTTAGTAAAAGGTAACACTTCAGAATCCTTCCAATGTCTTTGCATATTGTGCAAACTTGAAATAATGGCATCCTGAACAATGAAATACTGTGAATAAACGTTTGACTTCCTTATTTTTATGCTGGAGTATGTTTTTACTGATCACTCTGAGGAATAGAGTTGTACTCGCCTCCAGAGTTGAACAGGCTGGGTTGAAATGGCTCCTGCAGTTCACAGAGACAAAAACAGCAGCTGGCCTCAGCTCTCCTGTTTGCTGCTTCAGGCTGTGCTTGCTTTCTGGATGCACACACTGCGGTTTTATACAAATTCTAAGTAAAATACAGTTCTCACACTAGTTCTGAAAATGCCTGCAGTTGTTAGGCTTTCTGCACACGTGAGATACTGCTGTGTAAAACTTGGTAGAAAGCAAGTCTTCCTGTGTAATAATTTTATGACCACTTACCTACAGAGAAGAGGTGTTACATAATGAACTATTTCTGACAGAGAAGATTTGTACCAGTTACTGAGTAAAAAAATGCATAATCTTCTCCCCAGTCACGTAACACATTCTGACCACACTGAACACCTTCCAAAAAATAGGGAGGTGACAGCTGCAGGAACAGAATGTCAGGAAATAGAGCAAAAGGTTCAGAAAAGCTGCCGTGGTTTTCAGGTAATTTTTAGGGACACAGGAGAGAGAGGAGTTTAACAGTGTGCTAACTACACAGCAACACCAGGATGGATGCAGATACTGGGTCTCCTAGAAGCTGCATAATACTGTATCATAGGGGATACAGAAGCCAGTTAACACCAGTAAACACTTTAAACTACAACCATTGTGCCTGGCACACTGAAAGACGTCTGGAGATGGTCCCGGGTAATGCAAATGCACAGTTTGCCTCTGGATACTCATTACAGAAGCAAGAACTCCCATCAGCCCCTCCAAACTACACTCACAGCCCATGAAGTTCAGCTGGAGCCCGGGGCAGGGCATGCTGCAGACTGGTGTGGCTCAGTGAGGAGCAGGGGGGGCCATCTCCTGGGGCAACACGAACATCAGTCCCTCTAGCCCTGCTCTCCTAAGGACTGTCGCTGTGGTCAGTGGAGTGTTTGGGGACAATAGATACTGCATCAGACCAGTAACAAAGTTCTCAAAAAGCACTATTTCTACAGAACAGGGTGAACAGAACAGAATAATGATCTGGGGGTAAACAAGAAAAAAAAAAAGAAAAGAAAAAACCCAACCAAAGGTGATTTATAGCTTTCATTAATAAAAATCACCTCTCCACTTTTCTATATTGGCAGCTATGCTTTTCCGGTGTGCCAGACAGGAGTACTGGTGTCAGTGGAAAGGCAATCTCTCGCATTCCTGTTCATAAAGTAACTATCAACCAATGCACAGTAGTTTGTCACAGGTCAAGAAGTTCTTCAAATGAACTTTATGAAACCTTTACTGAACCAAGGAAGCCATCCATCCCAATGATGTTGGACCATGCCTTAATCATGCTGCACAGCAACATCTCCTCTTGGGAATTCGAAAATGGAAATAATAGATCACCCACCCTGCCTAACAGGAGTAAGATGTCTGTCAGCTACGTTGTAAGGCAGCTTGTATTAGCAAACAGGCCACTAACTAGGGACAGTGACCGAGGATGATGTGGGGAAGCACATGCCAGCAGTCCCTGAGGCTGGAGAGCAGCCGGCCTGCCTGCTGCAAACTGACACACTTCCGCAGGGAGCCTGCCAAGAGGAGGTGTGACACAGTGCACAAAGCATCCCTCAAGCCAACTAAAATATGTTTGTGATTCCTCACAGATGTGATCCTTCCTCCTTGGCAGGATTTCACTGAATCATTTCTCAGGTCAATACTTTCAGAATTGCAAACCCAGTATGTTAACCTGTACCACCCCTGGGTTTATCAGGACTAACTTTTAGTATACAAGTAACACCATACATTTTAGAACATCTTGACTGAAGTAATCTGAAACGTTTATGCTTCAGATGAAGCTAATGCAGTGCACAGGCTACACTGTCCTATGGAAAAGGCATAAACCCCACTGAACAGCTACACATCACGCAAATGGCTCCGACCTCACCTCCTGGCTTGTTGGAGAGCAGAACTCCTGCTTCTGTAACACGTGCTGCTCAGAGCACTCAACACCCCCACCTGTGGTTAACTCCGTCTTCCCAAGTGCGAGTATTTTTTAGTGCCTACAACTCGCCTTCAACATGTCCTTTATACAGGTCATAAGCAGATACTCCAGCTCTACAAAGTTCACAGACATTCCTGCACACCATGCAACACTTACGCCCTAAAACTTAGTAGCAAAGTTGCAGTTTTGAGGATCTGTCACAGGCTGAGAAACTTTGACATTCAGAAAGCCTTGTGTTTACGATACTGGTATGTGCTCCGAGATAAATCCAGATTTGTTCCACTTATGACACAACAGACACACTGCACAGAAGTCTTCAAGGTCCAAACACCAACCACTCTTAGAACAAGATCCCCTCCACAAGGCATGACTAGAGAAGCCCCTCACCCTGTAACTGCTCAGTTACATGCTCCGCTGTAGAAGAGCAACAAGAGCGACAGACAAACCCACTTGCTACTGTAGAACTCAAGACATGAATTACAATATGCAAACGGGAGAATTCCCACTCCTCAGTAGAGCCTTACAGCGCCAAACCAGAAACCCAGAGACCAAGTGCTTCAGCCCCAGGTGGTGCAACAGCCACAAGCAATGCCAGTCAGTCCTGAACTCCAAAGCAATCACTACAAGTCTTTTGATTAGAAGCTCAGCGTTCAACTTTGCTAAGAGTACCTTTTGCTTTGAATTCCTATGAAATCACTTTTTAATCTGAGCTTTCATGAAAGCATCCAGTCTTGGCTTCAAACCCCTTGAAAGTTACTGTTTTACAAATGTAATTGCAGGCCCTTCTGAAGCGCTACTTCACGTCATCAGCAGATCCCCTTCCAGCCAACTGCCAAGAAACAACCGCAGCTTTGTACTGATCAAATACACAGAACTTGCTAGGGGCTTGGAACCAGAGTTTGTGCCTGGGTTTTCAGAGAGGTCAAGTGTACAGTATGGAGACAGATACTGAAACACCCTAAATCAAGCAAGGAAAAGATCTAGATCTTGTTACGCTTGGAAATGACTGTTAGCAAGTGAGCAAAGAAACCCCATATGCTTTCACTCATGAGCCTCGGGATGGGAGGTGGTAAAGATGTAAAGATGTAAAGAAATCCTAGAAAAATCAAATCCCATCTTACATAAACACAATCCAAACACAACTCCTCAGATGCACTCAGTGAACGTGCATCACTGCCAGGCAGACTAACAGTAGTTTCACTCCCAGCTACGCAAGGCAGGGGCTACAAACCGTATTTATTCAGCTAGAAATTTACTGCCACTAGCAATGATGCAGCAGACCTTTTAGCTCTTTATACCCAGGGCGTTAGAAAGCATGGCAAGGTGAACTTACTGGGAATGAGGTTCAGGTTACTGGAATAAGCAGCAATTCAGATGGAAAAGAATAGATAAAAACAGTTGCCAGCTAATATGCTGACCACATGGATCATTTCTGAAAGGCTACAGTATTCCACAAGTGGGTTTTTTTCCTAGCATTAACAACAATAAATAAACCCAGACTTATAAAATTCTGTACATGTGCTTTGGCATTTCCTAAGGAGGGGCTCAGAGCACAGGACTTCATTACACAACTGCCTCTGATGTGGTCTGCTTTGGAATACTAAACTCAAGGCTGGACTTGTACGCTGAAATCCAGTCCTTAACCTGTGAAGATGTCATTTAAAGATCTACTTAAAAGACAGTATTTAATTTCCATATGCTTTGAAAACATAGTCCCATGATTTTAAAGTTTAGTTACCACCATTTGATTGTCTTAAATTGTACAGAGTACAATCACAGATAATCTTCCCTTCCTATATGCATTCCTAATTAACTCAACTGTATCGCTGGACAATACAGTCCCAACCTAGAGAGCCAGACCATGTGGATAACGCAATGCTTTCTGTAAGATTCAAATTCTCTTCAGACAAGAGGGGGAAAAAAAGAGTAGCAGTAATTCTGCTTTTTCTTTTCAGTTTGATTTCATAGTTTCTTTTTTTTTCCACAAGAGAAAGATAAAAATAAAATATATCTAAGAATGACCTAAACAACTAAAAACAGCATACATCAGAAAAAGAAAGGAAACTTTCAAAGAGAAAATCACTTTGGCTCAGCAAGCTTGTTTCATGAGGTAGCAGTAGTATTTGCATCTTGAACCTGGAGAACCTATTCCAAGGAATCCTGCATCACATCTTTTTAGGTAATTTCACTTCACTGAACAGGGGAACATTACTGCACCGCTTTCAATATTTCAGATACACAGAAACCAGAGAGCTACCCAAGTACAAGACTCTGCTTGCAGTTAAAGAGACACTTGTCTTACAAGTTTACTGACATGGCTATTACTGGAAGAGAAAACACAGGTGAAGATGTTATTTCCAACCACAGTCTAAGTGGACTGCAACATGTCTTACCTTCATTCCACATATCAGGTTCACTCTGGTAATATTATTTATGTGCAGCCCTCACAGCCAAAAGTACACCGCTATAGGAATGACTATGTAAACACACGTTCCTAGAAACAGCAACTAACATATGTAGAAACATCTAGAATTTATTAGCATAGACATGTTACTCAGCGCTGAGTAAGTGTTCCTCAAATCTCTTGGTATAGTCTGTGAAAAGACAAACATCGTAATTATTACCAATATGCATTGATCCCTCCACTTAACTCTGAGCCCGACTTCTATTTGGGTTACTCCAGCAGTAACTGGTGGTTGTTTGAAACCAGAAATACACAGAATGGCCCCATATTCTGCACCAAAAAAAAAAAAAAAGAACAAAAAAAGAATATTTCCAGTTATTTTAGGCAGAAAAAGAAGTATCTAGGGGATGACTCTGTGCAAATCCTCCACTTCAAGGGTCCACATATTCTTATGCACGGGGTTTTCAGACAGATCTGTCATCTTTATTGCTCGAAGAACAGGCTCAGGACTGCAGGACCGCACCATGCCCATCACCATTACATAGTTCCCTAAAAAAAACCAAACAAGCAAGCATGAAAGCTAATTAACCACCGTGTTTTTATTTTAATTCAGAAAGCAAAATATTTAAAACCAAGTAGTTTAAACAGTTTGAATTAAAGCTGCCAATACTTGCAAGAATACTCAAGGAACGACTGCTTAGAACTGACAAAGGGTTCATTATCCACACAGCCCTTTCTACAGTAGATTTTACTAGACTTTCACACATAGTATGTCAAAAATAGTACACAATTCCTTCTTCTGCCATGCAAGTAGAGGGATGATGATTCAGAAGACTGAAAATTAAGCAATGTTATGATTTTGTAGCAAAATTCCTGCAATGCTGCAGTCCAGCACTTCTCCAGTTGAATTAATGGTACTGATGAAAAGAAAAAGAAAAAAAAAGAAAAAATCCCTATGCTTCTTCCTAGACTCACAGCTCTTCTCTGCAGCACCCCAGTTTGATTAAACATTTCCTGTAACAGTGGAGAACTAGAACAGGCCCTATCCTTATTGGAACTCATATGGGAAGACAGCGGAAGTCTTCCTACTGACAGCCACACATGCAATCCCCTGCTGCAGCACACAGTGCTCCTTCTATCACTGCTCCAGCAGCACAGCTCTTTCAGGATGTCTCTACTACAAATGGTGTCTGTAAAAGCAGGCCCTCCGTGCAGCTGTGCGTGCTCAGTGTGCCCCACAGCCACATGCCATTCTGAACACCCCAAGTAGCCAGACCTGCAAGCCTGTGCAAGAGCCTCGGGCCTGCAGCCACGAGGAACACGCACCGTGACATGAGCGGCCCATCGGAGCCGCTTGAGGCCCATGGCGCGAATGACGCCCCGGGCCGCCCACCCCTCTCACCCACTGCCCCGGACGGCGCCGCAGGGACTGCGTGCCGTGCCCTGCGTGTCCCTGTCTCACCCAGGGAGAGCCATCTCCCGCAGGCCCCTCGACGGCTCTAGGAAAGAACCTATTGAATTACTTCAAAACACGCAAGGGGAGGGAAAGCGCCCCGCAAGCCTCAGGGGGGAGTCCCACCCCCCTGGGCCACTCACCGCCCACCCCCGGACGGTACCTGCGCCGAGGCAGGGCCGCCCCTTGGGCACCTCCTCCACCCCCAGCACGGTGAAGGGGCCGCTGCTGTCCTGCAGCCGGGCCGAACCGCCGCGGGCGCCGCTGCGCTCCACCTTCAGCACGGTGCCCTGCATCCACACCGCCCGCAGGCGCAGCGGCGCCCGGCCCACCTCCGCCCGGCTTAACTCCCACGTCCCGCCGGCGCCCCGCACGGCCCCCCGCAGTTGGGCTGCCAGCACCTTCACCGGAGGCCCCGGCGTAACCTCGGTCATGCTGTGGCGCCGGGAGACCGCCGCCACGGCGGGCGGCCTGAGGAGGACCAGGGGAGGCCGCTGCGCGCGGCCGCTGAGGGAGAGAGGAAGGGGAAAGGGCGGGAAGCGGCGCGCGACCGCCCCCCCCCGGCGGCAGACGTTGGCGGCGCCTCAACGGCCGCCACCTGAGCGGAGAGACGGGGCGGGGGAACTGGGGCAGGGGGAAGGCAGGGACCGGCGGGCGGCCGGCTGCGTTACCTCGGAACGGCGATAGGGAGTAGCGGTCTGCTCGCCTGTGCGGCCTGTTGCCCTTTCGTCCGTCCGAAGAGCGGCGTGGGCAGGAACCCGGTGGTGCTCGTGCCGCCCCCTCAGCGGCAAACCGCGCAGGGAGGGCGGAGGGAGCACGGACACCTTCTCATGTGAAATCGTCCGCCCAGCTGCCTTCCCTGCGTTAAAAACAAGAATAGCTTCTATGCAAAATGTATTTGGCACAGGTGTGCAGGTTTTGATGCACATTGCAGCCAGGTTACTCCGGGGGACGTACCCGGCCCCACGAGCCACCCGTGCGCAGCCGCTCCGCAGCGCGTGACTCGGTGACACGGCTGTGCCAGTCGCCAGCCGGCTCCTGGCCTGCAGACCCGCTGCCGAGGTGCCTCGCCAGTGTTTTAGACCAGCTGGTTCGCATTTCACCTGAATTCCGCCCGGGATCGAGCTCTTTAGGTGCAAACCCGAGTGCAAGATCTGATTCAGTGGTTTGGTTTGAGTAGAAAATACTTTTTGCAGCGTCTCGGCTTCATCTGAGGAGAGCGGCTCGGCAGCCTGGCTCCTGCACTTTGCCCCCACCCCAGGGTCAGGCCAGACTTGCCAGACACCTCCTCCCCAGGCTGATGGAGCCATCCCAGATATTTTTCCATGGTATTTCTTAACTACTTAGCAAGAAATGATCACTTAATGTTTACTGTTTAGTTTAGATCCTCCAGTTTTGTGAGAATAACAGGAAATGCGCATGCTCATTTTCTTAGGGGTGCTTTCAGGATATTGTTTTATTGCGTATACTTATGTGGAAATCTGGAGCATAATGCAGTGGAAGTATAGGCAGCTTTAATCTGGGAGACTTTAATTCCAAGGCTTTAAGAATTTATTTGATGTCTGTTTATATTACAGAGAAGCTAACTTGCTTTGCTGCAAGCTGAAATGATTGAAATGTTGTGGTTTCCTATGGGTGGGTGGGTTGACATTTCCTTTAGAAACCAAGCCGAGAAATAAGCTAATGGGAAAACAGGAGGATGGAACAACATAAAAGAGAAACCAAAGGGATGGATTTCCCAGTTTCCCAAGTTCTGTAACCTACAAATGTGCAAAATGGGTAAAAATGCACAGAGAAGTGATTCCCCTGCAATCATTCTTCTTTCAGGCAGATTTTGTTCTCCATTAAAATAGCCAGTTACTTTAAAAATCCAGTTTTGTTTTGAGTAGCAAAATACATTAAAAGACCTTTTTTCTGCTCACCCATCATGTTTTGAATTATTTATCCGGCCCATCTTTTTTTCCACATATATTTTCTGCTCAGAGACATTCTGTAAATGGGACTTTATTCCTTTTATAGTGCAAGGAAGCAGTTAACTTTTTGTTACCATTTACAGTAAGAATAAAAGATAATATTGGTAATAACAATAAAAACACTGTCGTCTAAGCACAATACAGAATCATATAATCTGGCAACCAAATCATATGGCTTACAGGAATAGAAAGACATTAGATGGTTACTGTATATGAATGCAAAATTTGAGCGAGGCTCACAGGAGAAGAGTATTTGTAATTTATGCCCCTAAGCTGCAGTCCTTTGACAGCATCAATATTTAGTTTCACATAAAAAAACNTTGGCGGCGCCTCAACGGCCGCCACCTGAGCGGAGAGACGGGGCGGGGGAACTGGGGCAGGGGGAAGGCAGGGACCGGCGGGCGGCCGGCTGCGTTACCTCGGAACGGCGATAGGGAGTAGCG
>VXBJ01005545.1:1916311-1931647 GCA_013400055.1 Nycticryphes semicollaris
TTGTGAGAATAACAGGAAATGCGCATGCTCATTTTCTTAGGGGTGCTTTCAGGATATTGTTTTATTGCGTATACTTATGTGGAAATCTGGAGCATAATGCAGTGGAAGTATAGGCAGCTTTAATCTGGGAGACTTTAATTCCAAGGCTTTAAGAATTTATTTGATGTCTGTTTATATTACAGAGAAGCTAACTTGCTTTGCTGCAAGCTGAAATGATTGAAATGTTGTGGTTTCCTATGGGTGGGTGGGTTGACATTTCCTTTAGAAACCAAGCCGAGAAATAAGCTAATGGGAAAACAGGAGGATGGAACAACATAAAAGAGAAACCAAAGGGATGGATTTCCCAGTTTCCCAAGTTCTGTAACCTACAAATGTGCAAAATGGGTAAAAATGCACAGAGAAGTGATTCCCCTGCAATCATTCTTCTTTAAGGCAGATTTTGTTCTCCATTAAAATAGCCAGTTACTTTAAAAATCCAGTTTTGTTTTGAGTAGCAAAATACATTAAAAGACCTTTTTTCTGCTCACCCATCATGTTTTGAATTATTTATCCGGCCCATCTTTTTTTCCACATATATTTTCTGCTCAGAGACATTCTGTAAATGGGACTTTATTCCTTTTATAGTGCAAGGAAGCAGTTAACTTTTTGTTACCATTTACAGTAAGAATAAAAGATAATATTGGTAATAACAATAAAAACACTGTCGTCTAAGCACAATACAGAATCGTATAATCTGGCAACCAAATCATATGGCTTACAGGAATAGAAAGACATTAGATGGTTACTGTATATGAATGCAAAATTTGAGCGAGGCTCACAGGAGAAGAGTATTTGTAATTTATGCCCCTAAGCTGCAGTCCTTTGACAGCATCAATATTTAGTTTCACATAAAAAAACCTAATTGTGCCAAATATTGATAGAAGTATTGTATTCCTATTTGTTACTCTATAATAGGAGGGTCTAATGCTTATTAAGCCATTAACTCTACAAATGAAGGCAAGACCCCTACAAGAGTGTAATCTCTAGGAGAGACTAAAAGGTCCCTTTTAAAACATTTTCCTTGAAGAAACCATGTTATGAGAAGAATGGCAGAAGCACAGCCAATCTGCACCAAGAAATGGATTAGTTTTCCTAAACTGGAAAATCCTTATCTTTTCATAAAATGCAAAGCTATACTGAACTATCTGCAACGGTCTTATCAAAGAACTGTGTCAGCTCAGTGCAGAGACACGTTCTGTGGCTGCAGAAAAATGTCTGATGCCTCCACAGACTTTCTGGAGATGGTCCCACAGCCATCACCCTCTGGTTTAAGGGCAGCAGAGGAAGCTCAGCACACAGTTGGAAAAGGCAAGGACTTGCTGGCTGAGAGGCTGTAAATTACACTGGATTACACTTGAGCCCATTTTCTGAGAGCATGCTGGATGAGACAGAGTTTTGGTTTGCATGGATTCAAAAGAAGAAATCAATCTTCCTCTGCTGGCTACTACCGTAAGAAGCGCCTTCCTTCAAAGCAGTCTCCAAGTACGTTATTCCTCACACTGACATGCACGTGAGGTGCTGTCGCAGTATGGGTAAAAAAAGGTCAGACTACACATAGATAAGATAGTCCAGAGTGTAGCAGGAGCCAGGTCTCCCTCAATTACTCTGGCACTGTTTTGTTGGCCTGGTGTCAAGAGAACTTAGAAAAGAATTTGACCCTAGACCTTCATAAGAACAGATTTCCAAAGAAGCAGCAACTTGAAATTTTCTGTCTAGCTCAGATCTTTTGACACTCTCACTTGACAGTATGACTTAAAATGGAAGCAATTCTTTGCCCCTCTCTCTAATTTCGGTAAAAGGCTATTACAAAATCAGAAAAGTCCTTCTTTTCCTTGACTAGAAATTCTGATATTTTACAGTCTTTCATCCTACCAATACAGTTTTAAAAAAAATCTCTGCCCCAGGCCAGACAGAAAAAGTTCTTCAGTTTTCTTTCTGTTTCTCTTTCCAAGTACTGAGAAGACATTAACTAGTTTTGTTTTGTTGTAATAATTTTTTTTAAGATTTGGAATCCAAGCAAAAGATTTATTTTATTTTATTTTTAGTATTTTCTAAGTATTTGATTTAGAAACAGGGATCCAGAGATGAATGGAAGAAAAGTCACACAGTGTGGAGCTGATAAACACATGGATCGTAATGGCAATGTCTGAATGGCCCACAAATGTCCATAAAACAGATTCTATAGAAAAACTTGTCCACAGCAGGTCAGAAGCTCAGGGGATTCAAATGTGGCAGGGACAGGCCAAGGGCAGCTCTGTTTTGCAAGCTGCTGGCAGGTGCTGTTCTGTATGAGCATCTCTTGCAGACACCGGCAGAGTAAACTGCAAAGTGAGATGATTGTGTCTTTTATATGCTCCATTAGTAGAAGGAAGCAGTATAGAGGAGCTAAGCATGACCGAATAATATAAGACAATACTTTGTAAAAATGCATTGCTCCATAAGAGAGAAGAGGGATCCAAGTGGGATCTGCCTTCCTTTCCCTGGTATTCATATGAAACTTCTCTGAAGGAAAATTTTAGCAAAGACAAGAACTGTCAAGTTTCACCTTTAAGAGATCCACTCTAGTTTATGCTTATTTTCTTATACTGCACACAGAACTACATGAAACAATGAAAAGAATATAAAACTCAGTTGTTTCCTGGTTTTGGTTTTATACTGCCTAAGAGATGCAATGTGGACGTGCCAACATGCTGGCTGAAGTCTGTAAAACCATCCTCATCCTTCAGGGTTTGGGTTTTTTTAGGCTATCTCATCATCACTGAATTTAATTAATTATTTGAAATTAATGGGTCGGTGGGTTGGGATTAATGGGTTGGAAGTCAGTCATATTTGCATCCCTAATGTGAAATTCAGCTGCATGTAATTTCTGCTTTGGGACGGACCAGTCTGGCATATGGATGCTAAATTATCTTTGCTGGGCAATTTCAAAACACCTGGAGCCAGACAAGTCATCTGTTGAAACAGCAAAACTCCAGGTGCAACCTACCAAAGTTTTAGTTAGCAGGTAGCTCCAAATAAGGACATTTTAGAAGTGACTTGGACAAGGCAGGTAAATGTGAGTGACAGACATCGTAATACTACTACTAACAACAAGAAGAGTCTGTCCTCTCCCATATTGTTGTCCTACCAAAACTGCGTGGGAGTTACTCTAAGATAAGATGAACGAACTTTTGTGGCAAATGCTATCATTAGTAAAGCACCCTCCCATGCAAATTTTTCTTGAGAATGTAATACAGAAGCTATACATTGCATGTCAGCATATGTTTAGTGGAATCAGTAAAGGATTACAGTAAGAGTCTTTCTGCAGCTGCCAGGAGCTGCTAGCCACAGTGTGTGGCAGAGAAAAAAACAGCATCTAGCTCAGGCACCACCTCAGAGAGCGTGGAAACCTTAGTTTGTGCAGCCAGCCCTAACACGAGATGTTATTTCACTGCTGTCACCATCACGCAAACTTAACCAGTTCCTGTCATTCATCAGACATCTCTAGTGACAGCAGCCTACAGGCTATGAAAACAGTGCAATGCTCTCCAGCTTAGCTGACTCATTTCTGTTACAAAGAATACTTAGAGGAAGTGCTTAGAGAGCTCCAGTTGCATTCCGCAGAAGTGGGTGTCACCTGTTTATTCCTAACCATGCTATAAATATGCTGGTATGTAACTGAAATAAAACTGCATTCTATGGAATAGAACTATGACATGATGGAAAAAATAAAATGAAAAAGCAATTTATCATAGTCTTTACCCGTATGGCTTGCTTGCTCTGGAAACAGGCTGCAAAGTTGGCTTCCAGATGGGCTTATTCAAACTCCTGCACCAAGAAAAAAAGAACTCTTTTAAATACAGGAAATACGAATGGCATCCAAAGAGTTAGATCTTGGTCCTGACTGAAATGAAGCCAACAGCTAGGAGACTTCAGTCGTTCAGCCTTTCTGACTTAATTTCTCTTCATAAAAGAATTGGATGCTTAGGAGAACTTTAACAGGATTCGACACCTTGTAATCAGTGTAGGGGAATAAAGACCACAGTGGCTTCCCTTGACAGCTGCCAGCTTTGCATAAATATACACTGATTAACATGGTCAGCATCCAGTTCATCCAGTGGAACGAGATCAAAATAATTTTCCCAAAGAAAAGTAACATGAAGAGTGACATTTTATTTTTGAAAATTTAAAATCTGAGATGTCAAATATTAGAAATACACCTTGAGACTGGTAAGTCTGAGAACTTAGAGTCCTTCCAGAGCATAATTTGGCAGGGTTCTGCCATATCATGAAATAATTTTCTGGTGCTTAATAGGGAGATACTTTTACTAATACTTTTACAAATTTTCAAGCAGGCAAGATTTTTCTCAGGCCCAAACAAAGAAACCATGTCTCCCTAGGAGCCTTATCTTATTTAAACTGCAAACATCACTGCTACACCACCCACCACCAATCAAGGTAGTTTGAAATTAATCAAATGTTAGAACAGGATTAAATGTAATGACTCAGGAACTTTGTATCCCACACTCAGCATATACCTGCATTCATCCATAATAAGATTAATATCAACCTACTTGAAGGGGAAAGTTTGAGGTGAGCCTCCAAGGGTTCATAAGGGAGCCAGAGAGAATAGGTCCACATCTGTTGCTGTGTGAAAGAGTATTTATTTTGCATAGTCTTCAGGAGACAGACATTTGATAGCAGGTTTGGTGGCAGCTGCAAGTCCCAGGGCCAAACAGACCAGTCAGCTGTTTTCTAGTCACTGAATGAAAAGGGAATACTCCTCACTATTCCCTATGCTGTAGCTAATGTTTTTCACTTGGAGTACCAACTAAATCAGATGTGATGTGTCCTTAACCAAATTTTGTTTTGAGATCAGAAAAATCTCCATGTGAAATGGCTGCATTTATTGTCTTTGAAGCTGTGACTAAAGCTTTGCCCATGTGATTGCCCAGCTGAAAAGGGTCCTGGACTGGACGGGCACAGGGCACTAGCAGTTGGGGTATCCTCTTTAGAAACTGCCTGTGAGCAATTGGTCTCTTGACTCACCTGGTGCTAGCAGTAACACTGAGGTGAGGAGCAGAAACGGCCTTGGAATGGGAAGAATGCTCCGCAGTGCTGTGCTGGAAGGCACTGGTATCAGCACATCAGAAAGCAAAAGCTAAAATCATAGCTGAAGGAACAGCTCAGCTGGCCTTGTGCTTCTCCGCAGCAGGGAAACAGAGCATGAATTCAGAACAAACAGCTGAATGACTGAAAAAGCAAAGAGGAATTCAACAGCAGTGAAACTTTTGTTTAAAGCCGCTCAACTTCTATGTTCTTACGTAGTTAGATAGACTGGGGCCTAAATAAGCTTGATTTGTCTATTTCTTACATTATGGCATGCATTTCGTAAAGCCAGGTTCAAAAATAGAAGTAGTTACAAGTCCAGACTTAGAATGTATGTATTGCTGTACCATTGCCAAATAGCAGCTCAGTGCCCCAACCAGAGGCATGAATGATGCACGTACAATAGCATTAATTTCCGATGAAAGTAACATTAGTGTATGGGCTACACAAGGCCTATTTATTTCTTAATAGAGATAGAAATCTCTTAAAGAATATCTTCTCTAAGAGAAGATAGAAAATGTTAAGTAAAATCACAGAATTCTTCCTAAATCAGGACATTCGATATAATATGTTTTCACATTCTTAGGCTTCTTTAATTTATTAAAAGAATGAAAGATAGAGGATTGCACAGGCCATCTGGGAGACACCTCATCAATTCAGCTTAGAAAGACCTCTTACGATGCACAGGGAAATGTCACATTTTAAAATATAATTTGAAATTAAAATGTGACAAACTCCCCCTTTTAATTTAAGTGATTTTAATCACAGGTACTCAGTTTCTGTTAAGGTAAGTAATCTACTGGTAGTAAAGATTTTCAACAGCACATTGAGACTCTAGGCCCTGTGTTATGAACTAAACAGGAAAACAAAACGAACCAGAGGAACACACAAAGAAATTGTGAAAAGGACCCACTTCAAGGGAAAATCTTAAAACCACTTCATATGTATGGGTAACCTGACCTTTCTACTGAACTAATGGTTGTGATGAAGACTGCAGTGGGGCAATTATATAAACATTTACTTATTGAATAAAGGTAAAAGAATTATTAATAAATGATATTAAAAATATATTTATTTGACTTTTTGTAGATGGCTAAAATGCATGTAGTTGTGCACCACAATTTTTGTTTCTCAGTGTAGCTCTATAGAGGGCACTCCTTTAAACAAAACAACAAAACTTGGACTTGAAATTCAAATACAACCAGAAAGCACCTCTTCAGGTATTCAAATATATTGAAGCCAAAAACTTAGCAAGCTTTCAGCTTGTCATGAAAAGCAGCAATAAATGATAAATGCAAAACCAGCACGCCTTATTTTCAAAACCTGGCGAGCCCACAAAACCAGGCTTGCAGAAGTGCACTCTATTGCAAAAGCCAACAGTACTTGTTTATTCAAAATAGAAAATATCAATACTTTAAGAGCCAACAAGGAGACATCAGTTCAGTGTGGATGGTGCCTCAGATTCAGGCAAATGTCACATAGTATAAAGTGGCTGTGCAGAGCAGGCATGACAATGTGTGCACATTTTTGCTTGCAACTTTGTAGATTTGACATTCCAAATATCAAGCACTTGTATTGAAATAATTTCAGATTTTGTATAGGAGCATTTGAAGATATGTAGCTCTGCTACAACTTGAGCTGATAGGAATTTCAGGCAGTAGACACTTTAGAACGGAAAAGGACAACACAACCTCAGATTTGCAAGGCAAAGCTCCTTAAGAGTACTTAGGCTTGGGTGCCGGTTACAGCCTCATTTACGAGAAACTGTGCAGGGTGAAAGTGAAACAAGGAGTTTCTTTTTCTTATCTACAGTATTTTTACTCTGACTGTACATTATCAAGATACTTTTAAAAGATAATACAATGATTACCAACAAAAAAAATCCTAACAGATGTGAGTTAGGTATTTTCATTTTCATTGTTTTCATAGATTTTAAGGCAAAGGGGGAATCGAATAGTTGAACATACTATCTGACAGGGACCATTGATTTATTTGCATTCTGGTACCCTCAGCTCTTCCTTTGCTGGGAACTCAGTGGTGTTTCAGTCCACACCAAACCCACAAGAGCCTCCAGCACTCACCAGTGGAACTAAGGAGGCTGAAGTACAGTCAGTATTGTGCTCATGCTGTCATTTGATGCAATCCCTTTTACGTTTATTTCTGCCAAATCAAATACTTGGGTAAACATCTGGGCACTGGAAAAAAATATTCTCCAGGACCCATTCTTCCCTCTATCCAGGTTTGTCAACCATATTGACGATAGAATTCATTGCTTAGGGCAAAAATCTTTCAAGTGCAACTGCACTGGTCCAAATCACTTCCAACTTCCACTGCTCTGCCCTGCCTGGTAAAATGAAGCATTTGGTTATACAGGTTAGATTCAGCATATATAATGGGATAGAGTTCATAAAATGCTTTGGCTGGACCAGTTAAATTACAGTATATGCTACCTATAAAATCAGCACTACTCAGTATCAATCTACTGATTTTTCTTGGGCCCTGTTCTGAAACGTACATAGTGCCTTCTGATACGTGCCACATAGTTTATGCCTTCTTTGGTATCCACCCGAGTAATGGCTGTAAGCAACTTGAAAAATCAAGGCTGGGAGGAACAGTCGTTATTAATAAAATCCCTAAAGTTCACAGTCATGGGAGTGTTAATTTAAATAATGCCACATTTTAGTCAAAGGTGGCAGTGCTCCATGAATGTCCCTTTTGCTTATGGCTACTTTCCCTCCTTTTTCTTATAAATGTCATTCTACTACTCTGGATTCTGTCTGGACACATGATCATCTGGGGAAAGCAGAAATTCCAATCTAAGGAAACAGAACTGAAAGTAATTAGAGAATCTTTTTCATTCATCCTCTGATTTGTAAAACAGATAGATGCGTTTCCTTCTAAAGGCTGCATTTCCCAGCTGTAAAACCATAGAGCTCCTCCCACCAGTACTTCTGCAATCTTCGTCACACAGCTGTGGAGTGTTGCAAACTATTAACATTTGTAAAGAGTACTGTAAAGTCATAAAAGCAGCAGGGCCACCAAGTTCATACTCCTAAACTGTGTCAACAGTTTCAGCTTCTGCTCTGAGTTAGAGCAGTTTGCATGTTTTGCAATGATAATCTAACTTATGGTCTCTAATCTTGCATTAAGCCCATTTTGCTTGATTAAATTTCTGGTACATGAGTAGGAAAGGCTGTACTGTTGCTTTGTTGTTTCATCAGTAAAGTTACAGGCAGATGCTTTTTATCTTTCCTGGTGGCCATTTCTCATGCAAGCACATCCTGAAGAACAAGTTGCTATCATGCTTTTCATTTCACTGGTTTTCATTCACGCTTGTATTATCTGTGCAGAATCATCACATCATGGAATGATTAGAGCTGGAAGGGACCTTAAGGATCATCAAGTTCCAATCTCCCTGCCATGGGCAGGGACACCTCCCACTAGAGCAGGTTGTTCAAAGCCCCATCCAGCCTGGCTTCCAGGGATGGAGCATCCACAACTTCTCTGGGCAACCTCTTCCCAGTGCCTCACTGCCCTAACAGTAAAGAATTTCTTTCTGGTATCTAATCTAAATCTCCCCTCTTCCAATTTAAAGCCGTTACCCCTTCTTCTGCCACTACACTTCTTGACAAGGAGTCCCTCTCCAGCTCTCCTATAGGCTCCTTTCAGATACTGGAAGGTTGCTCTAAGGTCTCCCAGGAGCCTTCTCCAGCCCTCTGATCATCTTTGTGGCCCCCTGTTGGACCTGTTCCAACAAGTCCATGTCCTTTCTATGTTAAGGACCCCAGAGCTGGACACAGTACTCCTGGTGGGGTCTCACGGGCACAGAGTAGAGGGGTAGAATCACCTCCTGCGATCTGCTGGCCATGCTTCTTTTATGCAGCCCAGGATGTGGTTGGCTTTCTGGGCTGCCAGTGCACACTGCCGGCTCATGTTGAGCTTCTCATCCATGAGCATTCCCAAGTCCTTCTCCTCAGGGCTGCTCTCCAGCCATTCTCCGCCCAACCTGTATTTGTGCCCAGGATTGCCACATCCCAGGTACAGGACCCTGCACTTGGCTTGGTTGAACTTCATGCGATACATACGTATGCTTTGCATACATCCAGGTAGATGACATCTGTTGCTCTGCCCCTGTCCACCAAGTCTGTGGCAGTATTGTAAAAGGCCACCAAATTTGTCAGGCACGATTTGCCCTTGGTGAAGCCATGTTGGCTGTCTCCAGTCACATCCTTATTTTCCATGTACTTTAGCAGAGATTCCAGGAGGACCTGTCTGTGTATGTCTGAATGTACAGCACCACAACTTCATAGCTCTAAAGTTGTATCTTCGTGTTGCACCTCTGTATAAACGGGTAGACTGTGCAATTCAGAAAGTAATAAACCAACAGGCTATACATGAAGAGGCCTCTGGAAAGTGACAAGTCACATCCTGGGTCAGCCCTGCTCCTCCATCCCATTCAGGTAGCAGGGAGCTTATGCCTCCTGTTCCCAAGTTTTACCAAGTGCTACAGCTTGGTAGGCCTCTGTGGAAGCAGGTTAGCTCTCATCAAAGAAGCAGAAGATTCCTGTGAAAGTGGGTTGAGACATCTAAATTGCAGACCTAGAAAACTCCTGAGGTTTATCTAAGCTTGGCCAAATGCCTCAGGAGGAAGGAGTACTCCCCTGGCTGCAGAACTGTCTTTGATTACCCACTGCTTGGGACCAAAGTACTTCCTGCTTCCTTTTTTTTTTCCTCCCACACCCTTCTTCTTCTCGTCTTCCTTCAGTGTGCATAGACCCTGCAATAAAACCTCCTCATTCAGAAGGAAAGATATATGCTATATTTACAGTATATTTCTAGGAAATTTTAATTAGTCCGTATTTTCATCTGAAATACAATTACCTAAAAAAGTATTTTTTAACATAAACCACCAATTCAGTATGTTTTTCCTTCCCTCAGTTTTGCTACAGTTTGATTTTTATGGGACAATAGTCACTATTTTTTCAAACTGAATGAAATAATAGAGCTTTGAAATAGTCTCATCCCTCAGAGCTTCATTAAAGACATTTTCTTTGAAGGGTACCATCATCTTTTCAACCTTATCAGTTTTATCCAAGTTTACTAGTGAGATCATTTGTGGGAATGTGGACATTTCAGACTTAAATGTGGGAAATTCAGGCTCAAACCTTCCTGGCACAGAGAGACTCAAGGACATGCTTGTAAAGCTCATTTCAAAATGATGACCTCACCACAAGTCTATGGAAGGAAATATTCTCTGGTCTTCCTGTGAACTTGCTTTAGTTCACAGAAAGCTATTGAAAGCCATTGACCTGCAGAAAGAATGGGACTTGCCTTTAAGCCTGCAGACTGTGGCATTGATTTGAGAGAGGTGAAAACACTGAATTCTGGCTCAGCATCAAATACCACTTATGTAACTTACCTAATAACTGCTTAATGTACAATATGTAACAGCACTCAAAGAAGGCACCAGAATCTTGAGTTTCCCACTCACAGGTGAGTGCTCTAGCTCTTACGCTCCAAGTCTCTTTTGGATAACAAATGCTCTTCCTTGCTTTTCAACGAGAAGAGATCTCTAGTTAGGACACCTTCCAGAAAAGGGAGGAACCAAAGTTTGACTGCCCTCTTGCCAAGCAGGGATGCATATGGAAGAGGTCTCCTAAGTACTCATTAGCTGCCCCAGCAACAGTCTCTCAGCTCATTCCATTTTTAAAGGACTGCCATTCTTCAAAGATCAATTTTTGAACAAGCTCAAGAGTGGGAAAAGCTTCAGACACACCTCTGTAGGCAACAGTTCCTTACTGGCTGCTTGCATGGTATACTGGCTCCTTTGAATCTCCTTTCAAAGAAACTTGGCTCTCAATGTGCACCACAGAGGACCATAATATGGGTCCAACACTTTATCTCAGAAACTTCAAAATTTCCTTGGGTAATGCTCAATGTTGTGGCACATGTCTTTTTTTTGCTTTTAGCCTAATTAATTAGTGCAAGGTCACTAGGACATCTGTTTTAGAGCAGGGCTTATATCTATGTCCTAATTTACTGCTTAGGCTAATGGATTTTCTTTCCTTGCTGGGCCTATTTCCCAATCTGCAAATACAAAGCTGGTCCCTGCAAAAGGCTTCGCAATCCACAACTGACAAGCATGGTTTAAACAGCACATCGAATTGTCTTTCACCTAATGAACTGCCCTTGTCACACTTTAAGGACAAGCAAAGCAGGTTTTTATTATTTCCTGTATAGACATATTACGCAAGTACACTCTAAATGCATGTAATGAGATCACTCACAAAAGAAGTAAATATTAGAGATACAGTGGGGGTGAAGAGGGCGGACACTATGGAAAATAACTTGCATGATAAAATAATCAGATGACAGGATGAATTTTCAACAGACTGAGTACTCAATCAAATGGAGGCACTTGAACACGTTTGCAGCCATCATCCTGACTCTTCTCTAAAGCTCATGACAGATAGTGATAATAACAGAAAGCCACTAATGATCTTTTGAACCCTTAGCCTCTACTTTCTTGAGCAATGAGAAGCTGGAATGCTTTTACCAGATCTCTTCAGCATGTAGGAATGAAAACATGATTTTTCTGTCCAGCAGAGGGTGCTTGGCAGTTAAGTTTTCTAAACACAAAACCAAATTATTTCTTTGGAAATTGAGTAATACTAAAATTAAACTGGCTTTTAGAGGAACTTGCATAGTAGTATAGATAAAACCAGAACTTCCCACAAACAAGAGATTCAAATATAAACAGACACAAATCAAACTGAGTGTTGTTCTGGCTAGCTTTGTTTCCCTTACTTCTCAGTGTGGCTTTTCTATTTCAGCAGAAAGACCTTGCAGTTATACCTGACAGGCACAGTGTGCAAGTGAAAATGATTTTGCTTCTAATTCCTTTGAAAAGCTGAGTCCAAGTTCCTATTAAACCTGTCCCTGTAAACTACTACAGTACATGTGTAGGAAAAACACAGGGATGACACTGAGGTAAACCCCTGGTGGAAGGTTTTCCATGCCACCACGAAGCCGTGTATTTGAAGGCAGGCCATATCATCTGAGTGGTCCAGGAGTTTACAGCACAATTATATAATTATTTGAGGCCACTTTGTAGTTTTAAACAGTAGACATAAGTCTGGGTGTCCACAAGAGCCACTGGCAACCTCACAATATGGGCGAGGCCAAAGCCATGGATGTAATCCAAGGTGGTGGTGTACAGAAGCACATTTAAATCTAACACTTAGTGTTAAGTTGCACACAATGTTACATTAAGACAAAAGAATAACACGAATTTCTCTTTAAATGAAAATCAGTCGGCTAGTCTTCTGGTAAAATTTCCTTTTCATGGTTAATTGGATCTGTCCCCCAACTACTGTTTCCTTACTCAATTTCCACTCACATAGAAGAAAAGTGCAGACAGGTGCATTTGAATACCTGGGAATTATACTCACTTGATTCCTTCTGATGAATAGAGTTTGACTCCATGTGTGAGCACTTGAATGGCACTGTTCAGTGCTGTTTAAAATACAATTTTTTTCATTCTAGTGGGAACTAGCTGCCAATTTTAATTATAGATTCTGGTAAATGCAATGATTTTCACCTCTGTGCCTCCAGATTCTGGTGAAGGAAATATTTAAAATAATGATGCACTAGAGTAACTTAAAATGAAATTAATGCCAGATGTAGCAGAAGGTGCAAATGACTCACTGTGACAAGTAAGGGTGCAACACTTTCCCTCGCCAACGTGAGCACGGGCTGTCCTGTTCCACACGCAGCAGCAGTAGTCCCCGTGCAGGGATGCTGATGGGTGCAGCGCTCTGCAGCAGTCTAGACTCTGCCTCCTCAGTGCCCGCGCTGGCCATTCTGGTGAGCTCTTCTCAGAAGGCAGGATCTCAGCAGCCGCCCTGTGTTTGTGGGGTACAAGAGTCACCACCCACCCAGCCTAGTAATTTGCCTTAAGTGCT
The DNA here is from genome assembly GCA_013400055.1 of Nycticryphes semicollaris. Lineage (NCBI taxonomy): Eukaryota > Metazoa > Chordata > Aves > Charadriiformes > Rostratulidae > Nycticryphes > Nycticryphes semicollaris. The sequence continues at coordinate 1,929,403 of VXBJ01005545.1, forward strand.
AATATTCTTCAAAAAGGAGTATATGGGGAAGAGGAGGATAAGAATTCTGGTCACCTGGTGAAATAAAATTATAATTTAGTGTGGATATCAGGTTGTCTGTTAAACCTTCTCTTTGGAAGTTGAAATACTGTGTACTGACAGACTATACATCACCATATATCTCATAGTAGAAAAAGATGGGCTGTGATGGTTACAGCAGTCCATTGGAAGGAAGGGCCATGCAGCAGGTCACTGTGTTCCCTCAGTCCCCAAACCAGGATCTCAGTTTACAGCACTGGCTCTAGATGGTGATCCCCAGCCCCTCCTGCCTTTGAGTCCCCTCATTCACACCACATCTGCAACGCTTCCACCCATTGCTCTCAGTTCTCCCGTTCTTTGGACCCATTCTCCTCCACATATTTTACCCCACTTCTCCAAACCCATCTCAAAACCTCTCCCTTCTCTATAGAGCTGCCTTTCTTCTCACAAAATAAAAGTATCTAACCTTCCACACCAGAGCATTCTCTCCTTGACCCAGCAATCCTGGGCTACACATCTTGCCCAGACCTTCCCTTTCTGCCTGCCTGGAATCACTCCAGAGCTGCCTTGTCATAACCCTCAGGTACTCCCAGTGCTGCGCCTGCCTTATGACCCATTCCCCAACGTCAGGTCCCCCAGTGCCAGCCACCCCTTGGCTCCCTTTGGCTTCAGCAATAATCTGAGCTCCTTCCTGGCCACCAGCACATGAGGTATCCCCTCCTCACTGCACTTTGTGAAAACCTTGACTCCTGCTTTTCAAAACATACCAAATCCTTCACCATTCACAGCTGTAAGAGCAGCAGAAAGACTTGTCTGAAAGAATGTAACTGGGTGTCAGCTTTCATAAAGCAATGCCTCACATAGCATTGCTGTATGTGGTACTGGAGAGGACTGAGGAAAAGAGAAGAAAGGTGGGCAGTTATGGGAATTTGCAAAAAAAAAAAAAAATAAAGAAGCTACTTTGATGTTAATGACCTGAGTCAAATTATAAGGAGACTGAACTTCCCAGAAAGGAAGTTCACTAACAAGGAACCACAGATAACCTTCAGATGCTAAACTGAAAACTCTGGAGGAGAAGGTAGACTTAATTCTCAGAAAAAAGACCTGTAGGAAATATACTTAATATCAAAGAGAGAAAGAAAGCAAAAGACAGAGAGCATCTTGAAACTAGAAGATGTATTAAACAGAAATTACAGGAAGAAATTAGAAAATATCAGGCTGGAAAGCAGAAAAAAACAGAGTGGAGTAAGTTTTAAACCTGGGTCACTGGGATTTGTTCACACAGATGAGGTCAGATGGGGACAAACTTCCAGCAGTATTATAGAAGAAGCCAAGAAGTAGTTAGCTGGGACTAGCACAATAAATCTGAAAAAAAAAAAAAAAAAGGAAAAGGACTGTGAACTGGAGGAAACAGGCTAGAAATGAAAGAGGAAAGAAAGAAGCAACAAAATAAATACTGTATAGGATACAATAGAAAAAAAAAAAGTACAGAACGGGCCATTCTCGTGGGCCCAGCTCATGGGAACCTGCAAATCTCCCAAATCTCCTTTATTAATTGCCAGTGCCAAGTTTAAAGTCATGTGGGTACAGAATATTTTACACGGAAATGCAACTATCTGTGCAAGTTCAAAATGAACAAGGGAAAGCATTATCTTAATTGCAAAGGATGTCTGAAAGCTACGACCCCAAGAGGAGTAAGATGACATCGGGTGACACCTTCAAACTTAGAATATTCTAGGGCAAGTGAGACTCTGGATGCTGCTGACCTAAAGGCTACTAGACATCGCTACTGCTGTTATGTTAACAGGGGCATAGCTTCTTCCAGCTCAGTTCATCTTTCCAAAGATGCTAATTCATTGAAGGAACAGTAGGTACATTAGAAAATGTATTATAAGCAAACGTGTAATTGTCTCCCTTCCATTCTGCATATTTACATGCATAATGTTTAAAATTTAAATTTAAAAAACAACAATCATTCCTGAGTCTACTGGCATGTGAAATTAGAGTAATGAAAATTAAAATTTTAGGCCATCAAGAGATGCAGGTAAGAGCCCATTTAAAGTATGTTAATGTAAGTCCCAAGAACTTTCACATGAAGGTCTAACAAAGATCCATGAAGACTGACTGTTTTCCAGGCATTGGTCATTGATAATCAGGCAGCTCAACAAGAAGTCGGTCTCGTTGGTCTACTGTAAGATCATTGCCTTAACACAAAAAAAAAAAAAAA
>VXBJ01005545.1:1931673-2084704 GCA_013400055.1 Nycticryphes semicollaris
AAAAAAAGGGGTCATATTGTCAATTCGGTCCCTTCAGGGATGAATTGAGTCCCTCTTAATATGGTGCAAAAAGAGAAGTAAAAATACCCAACCAGAAAAGGGTGTCTGCATTGAGTTCCAAGTGACTGCAACGGCTGAGTCACAGTGGGTTCTTGGACATGCAGGGGAGTTTTAGCAGGAAACCGCCCACCACTTTATTTACAGCTCCACTTCAACTATGCCATTCGACTCAGCTCAGTAGATGATTTTTATCTGTCTAGATGTTGTGGATGCATTTGCACAGAGACACTTTCCAAAGGGTCACATATGTTTAGCGTCAGTTTTTCATGAGGTTTCTATATATTCACTTCAGATGGAAGAAATACTGCCCCTTCTGCCTCCAGTATGAAAGTACCTTTTCTCCATCCACTCTGATGTTTTTGAGTCATACCTGACCTGCAAGCATGCTTTGCATTGCTGAACTGTATCTGTTTAGAAACTAGTCATTGTACACCTTATGAACACAGGCAGCTACAGTGGCACAAAAGCACTCATCTTCAAAATTTGGACAATTCTGGCATCTCATCATTAGTCTTAAATAAGGCGGGAGCTCAAAGATCCAGAAAAGGTGGGGGAAACCACGGTTCTGCCAGCCTATCCTCAACTCAGTGATCTCTACACTCAGCACCTATAGACAGAGTCCTGCTCTCCACATACAGCACATTAGCCTTCTGACAATTAGCAGAACTAAACCAACAGTAAGTTAGTATAAAAAAAAAAAAATGCTCTGGAATGCTACCAAAGTTTCTTTTTATACTTTTCTTCTTTGTAAAATACAGAATTATCTATACAAAACTATGTTAAAAAATGTAATTGTTTGCAAATTCCAGACCTTAAAATTTATTCCTTGTCTTTTCCTGAAAATTCTGTCCTAGTTTTGTAAGAGTTAAGATCACGCATTTCACCAGCACCCCTGCATCACTCGGTGCACAGATGTGTGAGTGGGCAGATTTCAGGTTGCATGAACAAATGTAAATCTGATATTGCCCAGTTTTTCAGTTCTTGGCTTTGTAAACCACATACATCAGTGCAGTGTGCGCACCAGTGTGCAAGACAGGAGGAGGGCTGTGGTAAGTGCTGTACTGAAGTGTAAACTTCAGTTTACAGCTAATTAGGAGAACAGAAGAGGAAATGGTGTAATGATTCTCTGGAACAGTGATGGGGTCTCTGCACAGCCTCATGACTGCTCCAAAATCCTGATTTTAGGGGAAAATGGCTGCTGAATTCCCAGTGATGACTTGTCTCCATTTAATGCAGTGCTCTTTGGTGTAATAAAGCCAGCAGCTTATGATACCAAGGCACAGACCCTCCCGCTTCTTCCTGCCATTGTATTTCCCCAGCCCTGAAAAGGGGACTGGGAGGAGATAAGGGAAGAGACATAACGACAAGAAAATACTTCAGCTGGACCCATTTCTCTCTGTATATACCAGTACATAGAAAGGTTTATGCAAATTAGAATCAGTCACGGGATTTCTGTGAAGTTGCCAGTGATTCTCACTGTATGAGTGAAATTAAGACAGGGAAGTCTCTTAAAGCTGTTTCTGAATAGCTAGTAAAAACATCCAGTTCCATCCAGCAGCAATTGCTTTGGCAATCCACGTTGGCAGCTTTGGGCATTCGGGATCACTTTTTCATGTTGCACAAAACTGTGCTTGTGGCTCGTTTTTTAAAACCAGATTCAGCTTTAGCCCTGCCTTTTCAAGTACACATTTGAGAGATCATCATACGTGGAGCAAAGAAAGGATGCTGAATGAATCACAAGAGATTATCTGTTTGCCAAAGACTCGCAGGATGTACCATTCTTAGTATTTTATGCAGCAAGTCTGTCACATGAAGAGGATTCATATGAGATCTGAAACAACTCAATGAGCCCAACAACATAAAAACCAATGGGTTTACCTCCCCAGTCTCAAGTCTAGCATTTCCCTCTCCCCCTCAGATCACACCCCTCTTACCCTTCCACCACCACCACCACAACCACATGTTGGCATAAAATGAATGGAAAATAACCGCACTCAGACCTGCCTGCCACCCGCTAGTGGAAACTGGGAATTCACTGGAATTCAGGGAACCGGAGGCAGGTCATATGCATTACACCCTTGACACCGCAATTTATCTGCACAGTTGATATTTTAGAGTTTCATGTATATAGTTCAGTTTCCCTGAAATTAACCTTTAAAAAAAGAAAACCAACAAACTGAAACGAAAAAAAAAAAACACACCACCCAACCCCAGAGTCTTTCAGTGGGATCAGAAACCTATTTCAGGAAATGCTACCAACTTTGATGGTAAACGCAGCCACTGAGTGTAAATGTATTCTTGTGTGTGTGTGTGTGTATTGGACTAGTTTTTTATTGAGTTTCATACAGAAACAGCGGAGGAAAAGTATAGAATGCTATGCAACTTACTGCTGGAACCACATTGCTATATACTGCAGACTTATCAGTGGTAAACTATTTTTAGTACAGCCCATGAGCAAGCAAAAAGTGAGGAGATTTATTTTTTCCAGTGCTTGAATCGGGCAAGCTACTTTTTCCAGCCCTGAGCCCTGGAGCCCCCCAGTGCAGGGATGCCTTGGCATTTTTCCACTGACATGGAGCACAGCATTGTCCTGGGCTTCCCCAGTCTGCGGCTGAGCTGCTAGCGACTGTGTGGGAGAAAACGAAACACCGAGAAAGTAAGGGCAAATTACACAAGGAATAAAAAGACAGAATGAAGGGAGGAAAATGGAGGGAGTTAGGTTGGATTCAAAAATTTTATAACGAGAAGTGAGCTTCAAATGTCTCTGCTTTTCATCTCTTCAAAAATAAGTTATTTCTAGCACTAAAGCTAAGGACTGGACCCCATTGCTCTTGCACTTGCAGTTGGGTGCAAGTCTTCTTTTCCGTTTTGCTAAAAAAGTCTACTTGGAGATCTTCACCCAACTGCCACGAGCACGAATCTAACGTGAAGTCACACCCTTCCATAGCCACAGCATACCCATCACATTCCTATTAAAGAACCAGCAGATTCTACATAACAAAATGTGCACCTTGCTCAATAAAGAAAAAAATTCCTGAGAAACACCCTAAGATCACAGACGTTGTACTATTGTTACTGTGTTTATATAAACTACTGTAACTGCAAATCTTCTGAAGGGCTCTGATGAAGCTCCTGACGAGCCTTTAGAAAAGGAAACCTAAACTCAGAAAAATTTCCTCTTGACCAAAGCATATACTGTAAGTATGGACTTGGGAATATACCAGAGCATTTTAACGTACCCAGAGATGCTGGGTCTCTGGCAGCCCTCTGAAGCTAAGCAAACCTCTCAGGATGTGCCAGACCTTGTCTGGAAGTGCTCCACCTTCGCCACATGTAACTCACGGCATGGTATGAGTATTAGAAAGGAAGAGAGTTCTCACTGACTAACTGGAAAATCCATATTCCCTGTCAGTATTTTACCCTTTCCTTATAGACTCAGGGAGAGAGGATGTAAACGTATTTATATGGGAAATCATTAGTGAGAGCACAGGATTTAAATTCACATTCATGTTTATTGGTATTTCTTGATATTATGGTAGTAGATGCTTAATTGCATCAGTTTGCCTATAAAGGTTCTTGAGGGAAAAAGCCCCAACACTCAGCATTTGAAGAACCACATCTGCTTTTTCTTGACAAGTTAGCACTCAGCTAATCTGAATTTTTAAACTGGTGATTAGAGAAATCTAATTGCAGAACCTCATTTTAGATATATACTAAACCAGCAATCACCTGAAGGCTGCATTAATTTATGTTGAATGGGGCTGTAAAATCAGGAATATATAGATCATTCTGTTTAGAAATAAGCCTGGAAAGATGTGGAAAGTCAAAGACAACCTCTGCTGCAGAAACTGAGAGGTTACTCAGGCCATACTCCAAGTCATGGTGTAAGACAGAGCCAGAATGGGACAACTGGAGGAAAAAACTACAGAGAAGCCCAAATTTAAACTCTGTGCATAAGAATAGCACCAGCCACCTTACCAAAAGGTTTTTCTGTGAGTAAAGTTGTATCAGAATGACTTGTGGTTTGAGGTCATCAGATGTCACTACTCTTGCGTTCAATAAGTTTTTGAAGGTCACCTTGGCAAGCTCAATTCAATTTTTGTATGTGACTAAGTCTAATGCTTCCTCTAAACTCATTATCAGACATTTTGCCAGTATTTTGACGTTATTATGAACTGAAATAGATCTGCAATTGAAATATAGCATAGCATTTCTTTCCAGTTTAAGATAACTGATAATAGGACCTCTCACAGTGTCAGAGAACAGAGCCGCCCTTAAAAAGTGAGTCACCACAGACGTCAAGCCTCCTGACAAGGGCAATTCAGAGAGATGCCTCCAGAACTCCAGGAGGAAATCCTCCAGGCTGGGCACTCTTCCCACTTTCATATTCTCAATTGCCTAATTTATGATGGGGAACAACAAGGCCTGCATGCTAAGATACACTAATCTTACATGACATTTCTTCTTCATTAATCCAAAAGTCTGTGTGGTGATGTCCGTATCTAACTAATATAGATCTTTCTAAAATTAGAGAATGCTTCATTAATATCTTTGGATGATGTTTCTAATTTACCACTTTGACAAGAGATGCTAAAAATTCTCCATGTAAAGGACTTGTGTCAGAAATTGCCAGCTTATTCTCATGATTCCAAGAAATCTTGCTGGAGTTTGAATACGGTGAAGCTAATCTATTCTGAATACAGCTTGTCGAGTTCACATCTAAAACTGGCTGAGGTTTGCAAAAATCTGGAGAGGGAGAATGTCTGAAGAAAAAAAAACCAAACAATTCTTTTTCTACAAGAGCAATGATGGTATTTTTTTCTTTTTCCTTTCCTTTTCTTGGCAAATGATGAATTAATATTTGTATTCTGAAGTAGAGTATTGACTCAACTATCAGGACCTATCCTTTCTCCAGGGACAGGGGAGGAACATAAATCTTGCTTATTTCTCAGTACTTTGAAAACTGAGAAATTAGAATTCATATTAGCTATTTCTTGCCTAGATTTTTGCAGATGTATTTTACATAAATAGCCAAGGCCATAAGACAATAACGAAACCTATATAGAGTCTATCTGTGCAGTGGAATAAAAGAGGCACATTCACTAGTTTCTATTTGTTTGGTATAGGAGTTACTAGATATTGCATAGGCCTAATATTTCATCATCATAAGAGTTTGGGTGGTTTATGATTTTGAGATTAGACTGCAACTGTAAAAAAGATCTGTCAAGATAAATTACAGTAATCACAGTAGGATTATGGAGGCCAGAGTATCATGCAGTAGGAAAACCCACAAAATATGGTTTCTCAAGGCTAAGTATTAATAGCGATTTCTACAGATCCAGGCTTGATGACTTCAGATATTAAAAATCCAACCAAGTCATCTGAAAGTGTCTCAGTGCATTGTGAAAGACATATGATTGTCCACCTGGATCTGGATAAGAAGCTGCAAGATGCTGCTATGCCATCCCCTTCTGATTTCTCCATGTGCTACTTCTGTCTCCTGTAACAATACTGTATTGGTCTTTGTTCACTCTAAGGACAAGACCACTTTTTTCCTTTTAATTTGTACTATTGAGTCTCTACATTCAAGGAAATAGAACTGAATCATTTGACCATGCTAAGAATGAATTCTAATCAGTTTCAGTGGACTGAAAACCAAAGGTGAGGGAACATTTGACTCATTTGCTCCACCTCACCCCAACCATAAAAATCTCATACGTGGATCATGCTCATGAATGAAACAAATCAAAAACTGATTCTACAACCTTCAAATTACTTCAGCAGAAGCTCAGCATTTGCATGTGGTTTGAATAGACGGAATAATGGGAGCACTGGAAAGGTCAACACCATTTACCTCCAACAGCAAATGCAAATTCGCAATTCAGCTTTGACCTATGCTTTCTTTGCAGTCAGGATCCCCTTCCCATATTACATGGATATATACTTGCAACGACTCTAACAGTATGTACAAACAGTAACCTTGGCTCCACAACCCACAGCACAGTGCAGTGCCATGGCTGATTTTCCTGTGCTGTGTTACCACTCTCCTTTCGTGGGCCTGGGATCTGAAAAGACATGAGAACAGGGGAATGGAGAAACAGTGAATGTGGCTTCAACAGCAAGAGAGGCAGCTGCTGGGGCAGAGAAGGAGGCAATGGAAAAGGAGCAGAGGTCTGTACTGGCTTAGTTTGGAAAGGATCACTCAGGTCTTGTGGTAGCCAGATTGAAGTAAAATTAGCAATTGGCTCTGAAAGTCAAGGTCTATGTTCCTCCAGACAGCACTGAAACCTCTGTAGCCTAGTAAGTGTACCTGGAAGCCAAACTACCTTCATATGGTTCTGCTTTAAACTATCCAGTTCAATACCTGCAGTTAGCACCAACATTATTTTTAGGGATACAGAGTTTCTCCATCAGTTGTGGAGTATGGACATACATATACACACACACAAGCAACACAAATCTCTCATTCATAGGAAAAAACACTAGAAAGCAGGCTGCTCTTTCACAGTGCTTTTACCAACAATTTGAAGCTTTCCTTTTTTTGNGCTGATTATCAAGCAGGATGTCTAAACTACTGAAATGTAGAAAACCCAAACCACATTTTTGTATGGTTAACTGTTCAGCATTTGAATTCATGAGGCTAATGTAAATCTTGATTTGACTTAGTTAACGTCAACAAAAGAACTTCCACTGAACATCAGACAGAGTCCATTTAGTCTCGGCTGAAGGAAACCAGCATTAACTGCCCTAGAAGAAAGAACTAACATAATTTAAAATAAACAATTCCAGAATAGCCAGCTTAGAAAGAAACTTTACTCATAGCCTAGGACACTTAATTTATTACTTATTTGAAGTATTGCAGTTTGTATGTCTTACAGAGATATATTTCAGACAATTTGGACTATTCCAAGGAACTTATGGCAGGGCAGGGAGGGCTCAGCTCTTATTCAGTGGTAGTTCACCTAACTTCCAAAAGACATACCTTTTCAGCCTAGCTAGTAGACATGGGCACTTTCTCACAACTAATACTCACAGTGATCCTTTTTAGAAGACAAACTCACAAATTTCTATCATCCATGCCAGCTGGATGGGATCCGACTTGTACATTATCTGCAGAACAGCACCAATTCCAGTTCAGGCATGAATTACTAACTCTGTACCAACTGTCTAGCCCTTGTCTACATATAGGCACAATGCTTATCAAGACTTGATAACAAACTGGTGACATCTCAAGCTGTATTTTGTTCTCAGCATAATGACTTGTGTATACTGTGACAACACATCGTTCTTTAGTGATATCTACCATTATAATTAATAGCAGTGTAAAGTGAGTAATTTTTAGAGCCATTTTATCTGGAAGTAAATGACAAAAAGGATAACAGGATGAGCTGTATTCATCAGGCCCACAATTACTATCTCTTAACTCAGAAAATGGTAGTATGGGTGCTGTGGAAGTATGGAAATGGAGATGCGTGAGGAAATGTCTAGTCACAACAGTTACATCTTTTGGGCACGTCCCATTTAAATACATCAAACTCTGACCTGAATACCTAGCTACAGTGGGTGATGGAGGTTCACACTTCTCTCTGTGCTGCTGGTTTCACTGCATCTGAAAGCAGACTCAGAGACAGCGTGGTGTCTAATTTACTTGCAAAATCAAAGAATTCCGATTTCAGGGGTTTCGTTTAAATGAAAATTCAGATTCCGGAGAAGAAAACAAAACCCACTAAAACAGGAAGGATGGTATTGTGGTTAAGTTTCTAGTATGGGGCTCTGAAGATCTGAATTATGTTCCATTCCTAGCCCTTCTGCAGATTATCTCGCTCTGTTACTTTAAGCAAATCACTGAATTCCTTGGTGCTTCAGTTCCCCTTTTCTAAAGATGATGTTGCTGATTTGGTCAGTTTAGATAATAAGCGCTTTCATGTAAGAGCTACCATTTACAATATCAGCACAAGAGAGGCTCTAACCTCAAAACACTAATAGTAAAACATGTGTCCCTATTTACTTGAACTGTTCTTACAAGAAAATAGCAATTTATTAGACTTGGAAAAATATTTTGATTACTCACTCACAAGTGTCTTCATAACATAACACAACTGAGCTGATTTAAGATTCCCATATTAATTCCCATGCTGATCACCCACTTACTATACCAAAATTCTAATTGTCAGACACATTGCCTGACAATTAACCCAGCTTTGTAACAGAGCTGGTGTCTGCTTCTATTTTCAAGAATTAGGAACAAAGCAGAAATGGGGAGTTCCTGCTGATTTTCTAAGCTTTTCGAGTTTTTTCTTGTTCATTTCCAGAGGACTATCCTGGCAGGGGGAGTGAATTCAGCAGGGTGTGGAGTGCCCCATAAGGGAATTTATTCTGGGGAATACCATACATGGTATCACAATCTCCTCCCTCTTGGTTTCACAGGGTGAGGAAAAGCTTGGAGCATAAATAAAGGAAGCTCTGCCTGCCTTATACTGCGTCCAGTAGGGCTAAGAGTGTGGTTTTTGAAAGACAAACTAACAGGCAAATTTTTCATGTATCCCCAACAGATACAGTGCTCTCCTACCTTCAAAACCATCTTCAGAACTATAGCTTTTCCCTTGCTGCCTCCTGGCAGACCTTTCTTGGCATCCATATTTTTTGTGCTTTCTGAACAGATCTCCTCTACTTTTAGCCTTATTTCTAGCCAGTAAGCTGTGCTCCTCCTGCACAAATGCCTCGCAATTCCTCTGAATTTTTTGTCATTTTCCAAGCCAATGTTTACAAAATAGGGGTAAGGACTTCTATTTTTAATAAAACCTTTTGTTCTTTAGAGATTTACTGATACAACCCTTCGGATCACAAACGTTTACTTTCCTGCTCCGAGAAATGAGGGCGAAAGGTGTAAGGGATAATGTCTCTCAATCATTTTCTTTCTCCCCAGACTTTTCCTTTCTTTTCTGAGACCATCAGTGAGGAAGAAATGGAACACAATTTGTTTCTCCATGTGAAACAGTACTTTGTGAAGAGAAGAAAAAAGGCATTTCACAAGGAAGGCTTTACTTACCAAACAGACTCTACATCCAATTCACCTTGCAATAGGCAATAAGTGCTCATTAAGCTGCAAGATGGAGCACGAATCAGAATCATCTAAACTCACAGCAGAGCTTTCAACTTCAGTCGTTTCTCCAAACCTTTCCATGTGTGCCCTGCCCAGCAGCTCTGCACCGGCTCCAGACTGATGCCCTCTACTGGGTACAGCAACCTCATTTGATTCAACCCTGCCGGCGTGGAGCCCTTTCCAAGGCCCCCGACTGCGGGGATTTTAAGCAGAGGGAGAGGAGGTAAGGAAGGAAATGGGAGGATAGGAATGAGGGTTTTCCTTGCAAAAGAAACATGAGTGAGCAAAATTGAAGATACCCCAAGAAAGTGCAACTTGTGGGACCCTCAAGTCTAAACCCCTAGCTCTTCCCATCACAAGATTTCACTCACTGTACGACTCTCCTTCACGTATTACAATTTATTCCCACTCCTCCTAGGCAAGCCTTTTTAAGGCACCTTGTGGAGCACCCCAGACTACTGTCATCACAATTCACGTGGTGATGGTATCAAACTCCTCAAGCAGCAGCCTGATGCATGTGGCTGTTGGTGGCCGATCTGGTAGGCTCACTCCCGTCGCTCTCTTCAGCAACTGGGAGCTCACCTACCCATTTGAGCCCTGCCAAGCTCTGAAGTTTTGCAACTAAATATTATTACCACATTCCTGCTCAATGAGGAAGGCTTTTTGGACAGACACTTTGTCAGCTGCACTACTTGGTACATGGCAGACAGACTGCACGTGCACCTGGAGGATCTTTCTTTCTCCTCTGATCTTACAAAATTAAAAATTACATGAGAGTGGAACAGTTTTCCTGGCACACCTACTGCAACCTGCAGCCAACCTCCATCTCATCTGAGAAGCACTCACACCACTGTGCTGCATAACAGCCATGCCGTGCTTTACTCCTTAAAACCACAGTGGTAGCAGGAGCCAAGAGAGCAGCAGCAGGAAGGTAGCTCGGCCGGGCGCCTCAGGGGCTAGGTGAGGAGTTAGTGGATCAGAGCTGTAGGTTTGGCTCTGATTTACCTTTTTTCGACACAGTTAAGCACTTCAAATCTCTCTTCTTTGATGGAGAGCACTTTGTCTCGTCTAAGTAGTAGATTAACCTGTTAGAGACAAGGCCAGGGTGTACTGCCTGTCTGAACAAGAGCGGTGCCTTAAACAAAACAGCCATTGAAACTACTCGCTGCATGGAGTGCACTACACCAAAGCAAATAGTGGCAAAACAATTCTCACTATTGCATGTTCAAATTCTAAAGTAAGTTTCAGTTCCACCATTCCTTCATGCTTTTGTTTTACACAGAAAAGCAGCTGAGCTTCCCTCCCTCAGCAGTTTATGCCAAATCTTATCTTAAGCTCAGTTGCTCAAAAATTGTTTGCAAGAAGATTCTGAGCACAAAGTAAATCTCTGTGCCAAAGTCTTAAAATGAACGATGAACTCTGTTTCTCCAAATTCATAACTATACTCTCACTTGATGGAACATAAGCAGTAAATTTTGGCGGCTAAAGCATCATCAGAAATTTCCTGGTTCACCTATTGTACACGGGCTCCAAGTCACCATAAGGCACTGTATTGCCATAATGATAATTCAGGCTGTGACGACACTGGATTTTGAAAAGAATATTCAGTCTCAAAGCAGGAAATACATTCCCTCAACTTCATCCCAAAGGACAACTCACAACTCCTTGCCAGCCCTTGTCCTCTTAATCATCTGACAGAAACATTTCATTGTCACGGAACATCATGTTAACTGCAAGGGAAAAACATCCTCTCTCTGCTCCTGATGTAAAGAAGCACTCTGGCTGAAAAAACCCGTATCATACTGCATGCTCCCAACCAGGTGTGCTCTGGAAGCAATACATTCATACATTGATTCCAGATTTAACAGTCAGTGGAATTAGTCACAAGTTTTCTGCATTTTTGCACAGGCCTGTGTAGATGAATTACTGCACAAGGTACCAATTAGGGTACCTGGCCTCCAAAAAGACAAGGAATAATCAAAAGAAAGACTTTCTGGCCTTTTAAATAGGCATTGGTTACTACTTCAAGAAACATCATTTTTTTAAGAAAGCACACTTTACTGGGGCTTGCTTAAGGGAGCACATAAGACACTGGCTTGGTACTGGAGGTTTCAAATCTCTGGGCGAGCACAACAGCATCCCAAGCCTCCTGCACTGGCTGCTGGCGAGGTTATAAATATAGCTGGGGATTTGAACAGTTACTTTTAAATCTGATTGCCCTGTAGAAAACCCCAGGGAAATTCTGTTTCGAGAACTCAAAACCCAGTGAAGTGTCTGCACAGTCCTCTCAGTGGAAGGATCATAAATTTCTCTGAATGCTTTTCGCACTTTAAAATTATTATTGGTCTGCATTTGCGTCCCTTCTTGGACATTTAAGCTATACATTAAGTCTCACCTGTTCGGTCCAGGCTGAACTGTTAGCATTGAGCAGAGCAGCTATCTTCATGTTAAAACTTCTCATGTTGGTTGGTTGGTTGCTTGCTTTTCTTGCCATTTCCCCCCACGTTTTGAGCTAGCTGCCAGGCTAGAGCCGTGCTCATCACCTACCTCTACCGTCCCCTCACCTGCTCGTGCCCTCAGTTCGTTCCTGTGCCCAGCCTGTCAGAGCCAGCACCTCCTGCGGAGCCAGCCTGACCCTGCACCCTAGGACACTTTCTGCACCACCGCTTCGCGGGGGCTGTCCATAAAAAAGGGGGGAAAAAAAGAGAAAAAAACACATTTAGTCGGGGAGACACCACCAGCGGGCTGGAGAACCCGCGAGGGCGTCGGGGGCAGACAGCCCCACCGCCGGGGTTCCGCAGCGGGGATAGCGCCTGCCCCCCCGGGAGCTGCCTCGGCGGGGAGCCCAAGCACGGCTGGGCCGGGCCGTGACTCATTCGGAAAGTGAAAGTGAAGCGGCGGCCACGTGTTTTCGGAGAAGGCAGGGGAGGAGCCGTAAGGCAGAAAATCAACGCCGCCGCGTTAAATAGAAAGCAGAGGCGATGAGCGGGGCCAGAGCGCTGGAGGTGCCGCTCTCCTGCCCGCCCCGCGGGAGCCACGGCTCGCTGCGGCGCCAGGCAGGGCCCCCGCCCGGAGGATGCTCAGCCGGCCGCCGGGGCCAGGACTAGCCGCCGGAGCCGGCTCCTCTCCGCAGCCCGCGCGCATGTTGCGCGCTCCGGGGACGGCCCCCGCCCGCGGCGCCCCGGGCGAAGGTAAGGGAGGGTCTCGGTCCTGCGGGGTCCTCGGGAACCGCATCGGAACGCTCCTGCGCCGCAGTTAGAAGAGGTCAGATTTCGGAGGCACGACAAGGGACCCCTTGGTTGTTGGGCAAGAGCGTGGTGGCTTTGCGGGTTTTTGCCCTTTTTTGTGGTTTTGTGTTTTTTTTTTTTCCTATTTTTTTCCTCCCTTTTTGGCTCAACGTCCGCGCTCAAGACGGAGCTCTCGCACCTGGTATAAAGTAGTGGGAGAAAACAATAAAGCGAACACGCAGTGGTTTTTGCACGGCACCGCTCACCTCGCAGGACCCGTACCCTCGCCCGGCGGTGGAGCGCAGCGGGACGAGCCGGGGCCGGAGCGGGCCGGGACCCGCCGAGCGCTCTGCTCCGGCGGAGACAAGGGACCCCGGTACCGGACGTCAGGTCTGGCTTTCAGGCTGTAAAGACTGGCGTGACCCCTGTTTGCTCTGTGCCCTCCTAGAAAGGGACCACACACTCTGGGTGATGGACGGCTTCTACTAGGGAGCCCTGCAATTTTTAGATCTTGAGCTTAGTGGTTATTTCTCTCCAGCGTGCCCTGAAATTTAATTTTTGTTAACTTTAAATACTGAGCAATAATCCTGGCCCAATAATTGGAAAAACTGACATCGGTTTCCTTTCCTTCTGCTGTGTAAAGAAAGCCCGGTGCTACTTTCGGCATGTTAAATTATTTGCCAGCTTAAGGATTTTACAACCTTCTTTGCTGTTTCAGGAGGTAATATGACCTACATGAAACCAAACATCAAGTTGTTAAATTGGCACAGACAGGAATCCAGCTGTGTACTTTCTTTGAAATCCTCATTAGCATGTTACCCTGAACTGTAAGATAGCTGAGGGATTCATTTCTGAGAATACTTCAAGGTTTCTCAACAAGCTGCTGCTGCAGATCTATATCTGACTACAGGGATAAATCCTAAAATCTATGCTTGCCAGTAAGGTCAAGGCAGCTGGCGGAGATGTATCGAACCACACTGTCAGAGGTAGACGTTTCAGGCCAAACTCATTCCTGGTGCAGCACTGCTAATTCCTTTGAAGTAACACGAGGGATGAATTTAGTCCCTCATACTGAAAGATATATCAATAGGAAGCAATTTAGATTGGGCCACTTAAAGTGCATGTAATACAAAAAAGAGAGAGAGACTGAGGAGTAATGCTTTAAGGGTTCATAGAGGTTGATTTGTGTAAGCTAGTGAGGTTATAGCATTGCTATCCCAAGGGAAAGTTGGGAGAATGGGAAATTGCCTTTTATGGCTGAGCCTCAGGTTAACAGGAGAGAGGAAAGTAGTTTTAGGATTACTGTGTAAATTGGCAGTCTTACAGGCTCCCCTTCCAAGTTACACTTCAGTTGCACAATGGCATCTATTCACCTCACCCTCTTCCCCAGTTATCCAGAGACATGCCCAGCTGTAGAGTTCACATTTCCTTCACCCTCTTTCTTTCTTTTTCACACAATGCACCAAATAATGTTGTCTGAGTTCTGAAGTCTCAGTTGGGAATGGGGAAGGGAAAGAGGGAGGTGCAGAGAAATTGGTAACTTGGTTGTAAAACCTTGTTGCTTTGTTCTCTAAAGCTTGAGAACCCGATGAAGCACAAACAAGATAACTTCTCATTTAGAGGGTCATTTGACTCACTTTAGGTCCCAATATGCTTCTGTGGGTTCATAGCAGGGAAACTGCATTATCCTCTGAAGCTGTTAATAATCCTCGCTAAATATTTTTGGGTCTTTGGGCTTTGCCATAGCGATAGACTGCTAATCTTGTCAGAAAGCGAGCAGTCATTTGCCCAGTGTAAATTGGCAAATGAATATTTTATTATTTTATAATGGGTGGGAGGCATGTGAATGGAAGACTTGGTCATTCAGAGATTGCAGCCGCTTTTCTCTGGGGATCTCACATTGTGTCTCTCTTTGGCATTTCAGAATAGCTGCTGGAAAGCTGCCCTGCCGTAGCCGCTGACGCTATGGAAGACCACATCCGCTGGTCTAGGCTGTAGGATGGTAGCGCACAGCAAGGTGTCAGCAGATAATGCAGTTGCAGCAGACCCGAGATTTCTACTTGACCCTCCGGCACGGGATCGTTCACAGGCCCGAGGCTACCACGGCCCCGGCCGGCCCAGCACTGTGCAGGCCCACAGCAACACGCACTTCCGAACTTTTCGCTCGCAGGCGGATTTCAGTAGCATCACTCGAGCAAGCAGCCTGCTGGATGCCTGTGGCTTCTACTGGGGACCTCTGACTGTCAGTGCTGCCCATGAGAAGCTGAAGTCTGAGCCCGAGGGCACCTTCCTCATCAGGGACAGCACACAAAAGAATTGCTTCTTTGCCATCAGTGTTAAGACTGCAACTGGGCCCACCAGCATCCGGATAAACTTTCAGACTGGGCGTTTCAGCCTGGATGGCAGCAAAGAGACTTTTGACTGTCTTTTTAAGCTGCTGGAACATTACCTAAGGTCCCCGAGGAAGGTACTGGTTACCCCCCTGCGCAAAGTCCGTGTGCAGCCCCTGCAGGAGCTCTGCCGGAAGAGCATTGTGAAGACTTTTGGAAGGGAGAACTTAAACCAGATCCCCCTCAATCCTGTTTTAAAGGACTATCTGAAATCCTTCCCATTTCAGATATAAGTACAGCATTAACTGCATAGGAACGCACCAAAGATGCGTAACGAAATCCAGCTTCCTGGGTTTTTAAATATGTTTGACAGTGAGCAAACTTATTTTTGTAGCAATTTACTGTATTTTGAGATGGAACTTGAACACTTGACTACTTATGTTTACAAAAACTGTTTGCACAAACCTGGGGTTTTAAAACCCTGGCATAATTTTTCTGCCAAGCAGAATATTTTATTATTTTATAATATTTTTAATGATATTAACATAATAAACTTTATTGTGAAAGTTTTTAAAAAAAAAAAAATAGCATCACTGTTTTTAGTTTTAAAGGCTCTGGTACATATCCCTCTGCCAAACTTTAACTGCTAATTGAGTGCGTAAGTGCAGACAACAGACAGGTCTCCATGACCTGCTTACCCTGTTTTAGTGCTAGTGCAGCAGAAAGGATTCCTGCCCCCCCAAAACCTAAAACAGAATGATGCAAGCAAGTAGAAAATGTATGCAGCATTGATCTGCCCCAAAATCCAGCTCTCTTCTAAGTCCATGAGAGCAGGAAGGGTGTATTAAGACACAGCGATGCATGGGTTTTGAAAGACTGAATGGAACCCTTGGCTGAGTTAATTGCACCAACTCCAGCTTGCCTTATTTCTATTAAAAGCTACAAGACTCTAGGCAAGAAGAGGTTACTGTCTGACATAACCAAACCACATGAACGTCGGTGGGAAAAAATAAAACTGTCCAGAAATGCCATTCACACACTTTAAGAGGCCATGAACACTGTATCATTATGATGCACTGGGGGAAAGATAGCTTAGTTCCTGCATTAAATTAGTATACACAAAGCAGCCAAGGTCCAGACATCTTTAGGCTTCAAAAAAAAGTAGTTCTTGTCTTAAATTCCTGGTTATCTACAGAGCAAAACCTTGATGTTTTAAAATAATCTATGACTTAGCTCCGTGACAGGATCCAGAGAACGTAAGCCTATAGGTTTTGCAGGTATAATTTCTGGTAGCTAAACTGCATTCAGAGAAACTTAAGATACATTAGACTGTTTTGTAATACCGTTTGTAGGAAACTGGTGAAGGTACCATTGGATTTCTATCTGCTCATAAAATGCAAAATCGATGCCCCATAGAGCTGTAACTGTGAATGTCTTGAGATGCCTAATTTGGCAAAATGTCACCTACATTATGATAAAGTGATTCTTCCTTCCCCCAAGCATTTCCTGAAATCCATGAAAAGCTGACTTAGAAAACCAGCTGAACCAAATCACTTCAAAGAAGGCACAGTCTTTCACAGAAATGTACTCTTATCAGCACAGATCTTGCAGTTACTGTAAGCAGTAAATGAAGTTATCTTTAGAGTTTGGAAGATAAAAGGTCTCTACTGTAATACACATTCCTTTCAAAGCTAAAGACACTTTTAGGAAACATTAAGTATGTGTTACGCAGTGTTCCTTACTGAACGATTTGTTTCATATCATTTACTCTACTACATACTCAGTTCTTACATCGTTGACGTTTCTTTGGAATAAATAGGTTTCTGCCTTAAACATGACTAAGGATCACTCACAGTGCACTGGACATTGTGAAAAGGGAAAAAAGAAAGAACATACAGGCAGTATCATGTGATCCTTTACTCTGCTGCTTCCCTAAAAATGTTCTTTGGATTGGGCCTGCCTAGCAGTCTCCCATCCCTTGTCAGCCACCCTTGGCTGAGATTAGCAAACAGCACTTTTTCTTAATTCTAAAGCTGGAATTGGTTGTGAAATGACGCATCTTTCCACATCAGCTGCAAGGATATAAAGTAGTAAAACAGCGAATTCTATGCTATGCAGCAGATAGGAGAGCAGAGCAAAAAAGACTGAATGTGAACAGCTTTAAGAAGTTAAATTGGAAAAAAAAAAGAAGTCTTTGTAGGGTGAAGGCTGCCAAACTGGTTTGCTGTCAACAGAGGTTGTTATCCCTTTCCCTGTCCTCTTTTCCCAGCCCCACACTGTGGTATCTTTTAACCATTCAGGCTCTAAACTAATGACTCTTGCCTTGCTACATAAATAAGTGCCCACATGACAGCACTAGTGGTAGAGCAAGCACAGTGTAGCCTAGGTTCTCAACTACCCCTGATAAAAAACAAACAAAACTAGGCCTAGATATATGGTAAGTGGCTTCTCACTGAGGGGCATGGAATGAAAACCATAAGGACTGAGCCCATTTCATTTTCTTCCTGGGCGAAATAAACCTACTTTTTCCCTCTCTCCCTTTTATTGCTTCTGTGTAAGTTTAGCAGAAATTATTCATATCCTCCCACATGAAGTGCCTAAATCCCTTCATTTTGTCTTTAACATGAAATACAAATGTGGGATAACTCATAAAAAACAATCAAAACTGTAAGTAAGGACAAGAAAGTCAGAATTGTATAAAAGGTCTCTTAAGGAAATAGGAGACAAAGCTGGCCTGTGTAGGAGCTAATGAAGGGCTTTCTACTTGCTTACCTGTGTGCACTGATCTATTGATTCTCTCACATACATCTAAAGCATGCCTGGAGTCTCCTGAAGATTCCTGTAGTAATTCCAGCTATCAAATCTCTCATCCTCTGTTTAATGAAGTACCATCAAGATCAAATACGGAATTCACTGTATTCTTCACCTAAAGCAATGGAAACACATAACAGTGCAGTGATTTTAATCCTCCGTGCTAAATAGCATATGAAGAGTGGTGTTTCCAGTCCCTCCCTGCCTTGCCCAGCTCTTTCCTCTGACCTTTTCACTCCAGGCTGTGGCTGGAAAGTGAAGTAAACAGTCAGTCTGGTAAAGGACTATGGAAGAATTTGAGCCATGTTCAGGAGCAGAGCAAAGCCACATTTTCTGAAGAGAGCACAATATTTATAGTTAGTGGGAAAGGGACAGTCTTAAAGTAATACCATTTGCAGCATAGCTATGTCACTCATGAGGAGCCTGGGGGGTCCCCATCCCACCAAGAGCAGCAGGGTCCTGCTGGGACACCACCCAGCCCTGCTCCACTGAGTGTACAGGCAGCAAGACTGTAGCTTCTTTGCTTTTTGAAGACTGAAAAATACATTTGCTTTCAGAATAGGTTAATTTACATACCATGCTGCCGCTGTAAAACACTTGCTAACAAATAGAGCTAATTAATATGACAGTAGATGTTCAGAGAACCGGGTTAATTGAGCCATGAAGAGTTACTGAATGCTCAATAGGAGCCTCTTGAATGACAAGCATAACCTTACCCACTGTGAAGCTGTGGTCACACTAATTCTGTTATGACTGAAGTCATTTACAAGAAATGAGGCTTCAGCTGCAGTCAGCACTGATGCTATTTTCAACAGTTGAGAAAAAAGTGTCCCCTAGGGCAACACACTGACCGTATCTAGCCATCAATACCCTTCACCCTGCTTGTCTCAATGCTCTATTGAACAGTGTATCCACCTCCTGAACCTTCTCCTTCAGATCCAGTGTCAGCCTTTCTGTTATGCTGGGCTGTCATTCAGTTCCTGGCTCTTTCCACCCTTCCATTCATGGTACTGAGAGCTGTGTGAACAATACATTTATGCATTATTTCCACCTTTGAGACAAAGGCTGTGTAAATGTGACTTAATTCAGACTCTACATTGCTTTCCATGCAGTCAAAGTGTACAATAACAACTGCATGTACAGTAGGATCCCAGGATATCTCTCCCAATTGCAAAGAAGCATTGTTCAAGACTTCATCACCACTGACATGTCTGTTGTCATACTTCTGCATAGTACTCAGATACTGTCACTGTGTCTGACTTTTTCCTCCACAGCTGTTTTCCAACATAGCAGCCAAATTTGCTACACCTGGGTCCAATTTGCTCTATGTCACCACGGAATAACAGAAACACAAGCCAACAGGAAGCACAAAGAAAAGCCCAACTTCTCCCACCCACCCCAACATGTAGCCACTGCTCAAGTAAAGCATAGCAGCAAAGGCAAAAAAGTCAGAATATGAACTCCTGACTGCCAGATGGACAAGTTAGCCACATGCCAAAAGTATTTCCCCTCTGCCTCATCCTCAGTAACTACCGAAGACAAGAATAAGAGATGCTGCTTGTGCACAGCAAAGCAATTACCCCATAGTCTTCAGCTATGAGAGGAGCAGATATTGTGAGGATGGAATAGCAGCCAGAGTAAAGCAAATAGCTAGTCATGCCACAAGCCACATTTGCTCTGCTTCCTTCATTCTGCTCCTCTTGATAATATTAGCAAGGCAAAGCAGAATCACCTATCTGTTGTCATTTTAGTCTCAGTTACAGGTGTATATTTCTTGTAGCTTCCAGTCATGTAGAAGAATGACAAATCCAGTCATCACATAAAGAGTTCTATCTCCTTCTGTGAATCACTACTGCTTGCAAGCACAAAGATTCATCTTCAGTAACAGAATTTTTTTTTTTTTTGTTTTTTCTCTGCTGATAACCAAAATAAAGCAACTGTGAAGATTTTATTTTCTTTCACTTAATAAGATCCATTGGCCACTGGGCTGTACTTGTAAGTGTGCATAATCCCTACATGGCACATGGAAGTGGGACATGGCTGTGTAAGTAAAGTTCTGAGTGGTAAAAAAGGGGAACTTTCTTTACATGTTTTTTACCAGAGGCTTCTTATTACCCATTGCCAAACATGTGTTGCTTCTTTCATAGAAGTACTCATTAAATGTCTCTTTCTTCCCAAGGTAACTATTTAATTTTTAGTTCTATTCTTGTTACAGGAAAGGGATATTTGGTTTAATCTTAACAGTATCCTTGTTTACATGCGATTCTGAATTCAACAGCCTACTGAATACAGTGGGCCAAAATATGCTCAGGGTTACAGTGAGCTATTCCAGGGCAGATCCAGAATGGTGCTGGGATGCTCGAGAGGACACGCTGGCCCAAACACCTGTGCACTCACAGTATTACATGGGCTCAGGACACATACAGTATTGTTAGCTTAATGCAACTTATGGATCAGATCTAGTAATCATCAGCGGGACATTAGTTCCACAAACCCCCTTCACTTATATTTTACTTTGCATGCCATAAAGATTTGAAGGCTAGAAGATACCAATACATTAATCTAATTTGAGTTTCTTTAGATGAAAAAAGGCCTTGAAGTTTCACCAGGAATTTTCTGTAGTGCAGAAGTTATTCCTGCAAAGCACACAGTCATGCCTGCTGCATAAGTGAACATTGTCAAACCCAGTTATATGTAATTAAACTTTGTAGAGTTTCTAGGCAGACATCCAGCCCAAACTGAAGGATGGCGAGCACTAAAGAATTTACTGTGTTTTTCCATGTGCTCATCCATCAGTTAATACACTGGCTGCATTACAATGCAACTTAGCTTTTCTGACCATCAGCATGTCCAGCCAGTCACAGTTCTCTTTCCATTTGGGATCACAATAGCAGCGTATCATGACTGCAGGTTAAGAGGGAATAAAGCCCTAAAGTAGATGGTGGGACATTTGTTCTCTTTACCTGACAGAATAGGCCTGGCTTCTTTTATGTAAGGTGAGGTGGCTGCCACCCAGGACTTACTGAGCTGGGTAACAAGAGAGGAAAGTCTTGATCAACAGTCTTAGTCAAGCACATTGGGAAAGGAAAAGAATCTGAAGTGGCTGAAACCAAGTTCCTCCCTCTCTCAGGCAACTGAAATGCAAATAGTGAAGCAACTGTAACTACTGTACTAAAATAAGATATGCAGGCCACACAGACAAAAGACCTGGAAAGATGGATCCAGCAGGACAGGTAAGTAGGATAAGTAGTTTAGGCCTTTACTTAGGCCTAAATGCTGTCAAATCTCTTGGAATTTATGTGTTCTGTTTTAGCTGCTTTTCATAGTATCAATGGACATTCTGTCTCTGTTAAAAAAGCAAACAATTATTTAGCCCTTCCCGATTCTACCACTGACTGGCTTCCTGATACTCTACTGGTGACTTTGAGTAGCAGAAAAGACATCAGTGCTTTTAATAGTCAAAACATAATACATACACAGGTGAACACATTAATGATGAGAAAGAAGCATAACAGACTTAGTAGCAAATAGGAAAAAATTAGCAAATTTTCAGAGGACAGTAGTAAAGGGTGGCTTTACTGTCATGAATGCTGGGACATTTAGTGGTGGTATCAGCAAGAGCAGAGAATAGGGGATAGAGAAATAGCTTTAGAAGGAAGGCACAAGTGGGATCAACTCTCAAGGTCTGTACTTTCAATGTAGCTATAAAGCCATTTTTTGATTTGGTTACAATGGTCCCAGGGTAAGTCAGGACAGAGTGAAAAGTTCCCAGTGTACTGGCAGATGAAAACATTGCCACCGTACAAGAAGCCTCTGAATTCAGTTACTTTTATCTTAGACTGAAGATCTTAGATAATTTCACCAATCCCTCCCATCTTTCACGAAGTTTAAACCAAAAATAAGGTGCTTTACCATACTGGTCTAATAGGCACCCTAGAGGCAGCATTAGCACAGGACAGCCAGCAGCTGCATGAAGTCATGGGAGTGCAGAGGAGTTCCCAGCGCTGTACTGTTCCCATGGATCTGGATACTTTGCAACACAGAGGGAGGATACTGTGGACCCATTATTTCTCTTGGTAAACCCACTCTAGTCACAATATTTACACATGTTGTAGGAAAAACAAAAATTTAGCTACATTCAATCACAGGTTTATCAGATCAGAACATACAAACGTCTGGAAAGAAAGCTCCAGTGAAATGAATTTCCAGGGAAGATCAACTTTTCTATACATATTATTATTAAATAACAGTAAGTATCTCTCAAAAATTAAATCTAAGAAGTATGGCTGCATCATGAAGATTTCTTACTTAATAGAGCCCCAGCTGAATTACAGGTTGAGGGTGACATGAAACTATACCTATGCTGTTCAATTTTGATACCGATAGTGTGTATACAAGATAGCGTGTAATTTCCTGCCCCCATTCCTTCCAGCTCTGCAGAGTATTTGCAAGTCACCCTTGTGCTCTTCAAACTGAAAATGATAACTATGCTACATGTTCACCCTAGCCAAACTTTCCCCAAATCAACTTCCCTATAACAGAAACTGGGATTTGAACAACTTTTTGTTCCCAGATAGAGCACTGAAAACAAAAGTGAGTATAAAATATTCTCCCAGAAACATTATAACACAGACTTGACTAAGGCTTACAGATTCTGTAACATTCTAGTGAAAGAGACTCCTCTGGTAATTTCTTGACCTGACATCACTGTTCAGACAATCTAGAGAGGTCTGGAGATGGAGCTGGCATACCCTATAGACTCTTGACACTTCCCCAGGTTTCTGCTGGTTCCCAGTAAGGTGAGATATACAACATAAAATGAAGCGAGCCATGAAAGCTTTTACAAGTAGTACATAGTAATGCTTCCTGTTGAAAACAATCTGAAACTACAGTTCAGTACCTCAAGCCTTTTACAGCCATGAAACAGGAATTTGCCTTTTCAAGTAGAGGGATCCTCTTTATCTAATCTTGCAGTTACTCAATAATTATGTGATAAATGGTAAATCCATCACTTGTCAGAGTATCTGCAAACCTGGCAGCCAATAAAATTTTTTTGCAGAAAAGACTGAGTAACAGCACAGCAGTCCAGAGCACAAGCTACATTCTTGTAGTCCACGGCTCTGCAATGTACCATGTAACTATCCCCTATATGTATTTGGCATGTACTGTATTTGTATAATTTTATGCAAAGTAAATGGTGCCTTTCTTAGTAATTTCAGTTCCAGTATTCTCAGCCCAGCACATTTGGTAATGTAATTTCCATTTTCATACAACAGTTTCTGGCTGCTGTAAATTTTCTCATGACTATTGTTGCAGACAAGAAGCCACTGACTGTCTGAGCTGTATTAATAGAGAGTATGATTAACCTGCTTGCTCTATGGAACTTTGCTATAGTTTTCCTCTCTGTGGATATTAATTACAAAGGTTCAGGTTTACAATGGCATTTACAAGCAATATTGTTGTTATAATTTGTCAGTTATGCTAATGATTCCTCTTTCTAAGTTTCTATTGAGTAAAAAAAGAAAAAGAAGGGGGCTGCCGTAAGAGAAATGTTAGACCTTACAGGGGATTCATTACTGGCTTAGAGGGCAGAGTTGTCTAAACAATCTCAAATCTTATGCACAAACTGTTTTATAGCATTCAGTATGCTGTTGTACACTGGGTTTGCATACACTTTCAACAACCAGTATGTGTACATCTCGTGCTGTAATTCATCAGCTCACTGTAAAAAGCATTCAAGTCCTTCCTGGAGCAGACAGCTGAAGCAGCAGGAGTCTAGAAGGTGGCTCAGAGATTATATGAGTGTTTGCACAGAGGGACAGTGATTCCTGGGTTTCTCTGGTTTTCTCTAAAGCCTGAGAAGCCAGACACAGTAGGCGTCTCATAGGATGGTGGAGATGTTCTTCTCAACCAGCCTGTTTGTCTTTATATGGCCAGACTGACTGTCATAATGGAAGTCCAGTTTAGATTGGTAATTTAAGGATGTTGTTAAGGGATGGCTTTTTCAACAGGGTGCAGCGTCATTTGTCCTTGGGAATTAGATAGAATATCTCACCTAATTTGCATGGTGCAGTTGTAGAGGTCTCAAGCGCTGGTGAAACTTTAAATGCCTTCAGCTTTATGCCAGGGACTGAAGACTTTAAGCTCAGTAAGGAACACACAGGGACCACTTAACATCTTCTAAAATGCAAAGTTGCCTTGACTTTTATGAATACAAACCCATGTTCATACTGGTCAGAGGGATTTTGTCTAGAGGTGAAATGCAAATAAAAAAGTACAGCTTTCGCTTTAGGAGCAGGGAGGGAGGAGTGTGAAACAGAAGGGCCTACTGAAGCTGTAAGGCACAAAGGATTCTCCAGTTAGCCACACAAGTACTTGGGATAGGAAAAGAAAATAGGAAAGAACAGAAATTCAGCAGTTCACTGGAGTGCTACTGAAATGAGCCTTGGCACTCTGAACTCCAGACAAGGACACTATCTCTTGCCCTGTGATTCTGGAGTCTTGCATTATATTTTTTGTAGAAAATATCTATTTGTATACAGTTTGAGTGAAGCATTATAGCTCGGACTAATGAACAGAACCCTTTCTAAAGCATCAGGAACCCTTAGTTTCATCCTGCATTCTGCTAAAAAATTACTCTCTATATCATACTACTTTACCTTGTAATCTCCCCCTGGCTTTTAACTGTATGGGTAATTTAGACTGATTTTTCACAGCACATAACAGATCATCATCTTTTTTTGACCATTAGGCAACACTTCCAGGGTTTCAGTAACAGTACTCAGTAAAGAGAGGTTTTGCTTTATTGAGTTCATTATGACCTGTTCTCTCTAACCACAACAAATTCCACATCTTTTTGACAGTAGAATAAAAGTTTATTGATTCAAACTCTGAGCCTATAAACCACCCCGTGCCTTCATTCCCTTCCCATGTGACGGGTGTCATGCTCTCGTCCTAGAAGGTTTACTGTAATACACACATGTATTTAGGAAGAGCCTTTACCTCTGGGGAATAAAAGTGCTAAGGCCTAGGTATCAAGAAATACTTGCTGATTATTTTCTCATGTCTGTTATTTTACATCTACTTTTAAAACAAATATGCCTAGTGAGGAAAAAGTTGTCCATGTGAACTGCACAATCTGTACTGCACATGCTTTTATTATGCTCAGGAACTAATAAAACCTAAGTTATCTCTTCCTTGTAAGTGTAATTTATGCACTGTATGCAAAATCACACACAAGCTTATTGCCAAGTTGAATATAATGACAATTTCAGTCACAGATACTGAAATAGATTAGGAATTCCAAACCTGCATCAAAAGGACAAGTGAAGAGTAAAGGTAAAGCTATGCCAGTATACTAAGTATAAAGTGAGGACTACACAGCCCAGGGCTCCCTTTCTCAGCCATTCATACTATTTTCTCCTTGCTCTCCTACATATCTCATTTGCTTTGTAATTTCAATACTATTTTAAGACAGTGATTTTAAAATGCAGCACATTTCACATCATTTAGCAATGACATTTCTACTGGGGAAGAATAATGTCTTCTGACTTCTTAAAGTTTAAATGACCACAGTTCATCTGCCAGACCTCAACTTCTGATCCAAGTAAAAGGAAAAGCTGACTGCTGCATGCAGTCTGCTGTAGTTACTGTATACAAACCCACCTGAAGACCTTAGGCTGTTGTATATAAATGCTAAATACAACCTGTAGGCATATACCAAGCTGGTATAAACGGGCTTTGAGTGAATTTTGTAAATGCATCTGTAATTCCACTAGCTTGAATGCTGGCCATGAGTGGAACAAAAAGAGTCACAGCCAGGGCCAGCTTCAAACAAATCCTTGGGTTTAACTAATAGCCAGCAGTCTTCAGGGTTTCTTACAGGGCCTAATTCAATCTCTAGTGAAGTCAACAGACACCAAACTGAGCTAAAAAGTAACCTTGAGGGAAAATGGTTTTTTCTCTAAAATTCTGTGTGAAATCTGGGAAGGCTGTAGCATGTCAG
This sequence comes from Nycticryphes semicollaris, assembly GCA_013400055.1. Classification (NCBI taxonomy): domain Eukaryota; kingdom Metazoa; phylum Chordata; class Aves; order Charadriiformes; family Rostratulidae; genus Nycticryphes; species Nycticryphes semicollaris. The sequence continues at coordinate 1,957,210 of VXBJ01005545.1, forward strand.
AAGAGATTGGAATGCATCCTAGAAGGCTGTGAAATTTTGGAAGGAGGTAATGCATTTGAGAGAGCGAGGGAAAATATTTGCTTGGTTTTGAAAGTGCACAGAGGTAATAACAGCAGCAAGGGCATACAGGTGGTTCTCACAAGTGCTCTTGCCAGCTGTAATCTGTTACAAAAAAAGGAGTCCCAAGTGCAGAACAATTATACAGCTAGTTTGGAGCTTTTTACTCCAATGTTCAGACATGTTACATAATCCAGCAGTCCCCAAACTGCTCAGTTTCCACCGACAAAAGTGAAGGCCTGAGCCTTTACTGTGAACTCAGAAAAGCTACTTAATTAATCACCATGCAAATTATACTACTGTTGGCCCAACTTTTTAAAGCTTGAACTTATTGCAGGTCAGTTTTAACAGCCTCTAGTGCCTGAGCTGAAATGAATGCATTCTCTTTTCCTCAAGCTTAACCCACATTGAGTGCACAATTTTGCAATTAAGATAATGTGCTGGTTGTAGACAGAAAAAAAGGAGGGGGAAGAGACACCTATGAAACACCTTCATAAGGCAGTGTCTTTTTAAATAACCATGAGCAAAGTATTTATGAAACTCCCCTAGTCTGAGTCATAAACTCTTTATGTAGGTAGGCAGATTATGAAAGTAGCTTGGCCTTGCCGGTTATAAAACATACAGAAGTGGTTGAATTTTAAATACTCTCTACTGAGTTAGGCAGTCATTATATACATTTAGATTAGGGCAGATTTGACCAAAGTGCAGCTCTGGAAGTTCTGTAAAATAGCTCCTTGCACAATTGTTACAGAATCTAAGAGGTTTGAGCTATGGAGGCCACGTGTCACCTTGTCAAAACAGACTAAGGGAAAAGAAACTGAACTCAAGAATAACTACAGTCTACTCACTTTAATGTTTTGCAGGTCTTCCTTTTGCTTAGTTGCATAATGAGAAGCACAGTATGTTACTCTAGCTCAGCAGGCACTGGCATCCAAACACAAGAAAAACAAATCCCTTCCTTTTAATTCAAGTCCTCCTGCTTCCCATGATTTCCTGTCCTCCAGCACAGTTCAGTTCCTAGGAAGAGTTGCGCAATACAAATATACTGTTGCCTGTGCTAACAAAATAATTGACCTGCCACAAAAAAGCTGGCATAAATACGATCTCCTCTTGGCAACTGTTGAACAACTAAATTGCATGTGGTAATGCCGTTTGCTATTAATGTAATTTTAAGGAGACATAATGCTTACAACAGAACAGCCAGTGGCCTGTTCCATGCAAGTGTACAACAAATGGCACATTTTACTGTAAAACAACTACACCAGAACCACTGCAGATAAAGACCGTATTTTACAGCCACAGTCCTCTAAATTTACTGGCCAAATACAATCCTGCAGGAAATTAAAGACTGAGAAGGGGAACAGAGCATCATCAAACAATACTTACTAATGCTATTGATGATGGAGGAGGGAAACAGTCAGTTTTTCACTGGACTTAGTTTATGCTTTACAAATCAATTCCAGTTTTCTGCTCCATATTGTTCAATATTAAAAGGTTTGAGGAGGATGAGGTAGTCAATATTCCAAATGTGGTCCAGTTTTATTAATTTTACTGTAAGCTTAAATGAAAGAAATAACCTCATATGATCAAGTTGGAGCTCAGACTTGCAATTATTGGTCCCACTTTGGAAATACTCTAATCTGTGACCTCTACTTCAGCCACTTTAGGAAACAGAGCTGATAACCCAGGAGCAAGTCCAGGAAAAGGAATTAAGCATCTGGACGCTTAAGTGTGCACAGGAGAATGAATGAGGATTTAACAATGAATAATTAAAATCCTGAAATAATTCTAGAGCAATGACTAAATGACAGGATTTCTCAGGTGCAGGGAGCAATCAAAGCAGCAGGTTGCAGGCCACCCAGAGAGATGCACTGCTGTTGTACAGTCTCCACAGTCCAAAGTGCCTTCTCCTCCTCCACAGATGCCTCTGTAGTGCAGGACCTTTGCCTCTGAGGGAGGCAATAAGGACTTGAACCAAATCCTCTCCCAAAGCTGAATTTCAATCTTCCAAGAGCAAGAGTATGAAAGAGAGAACATTTCAAGAACCGAATACTTCCATGAATGAAGGCTGGGGGAGTTTCGCTATTAATCATAGAGGCAGCAAAAGCAGGACTATGCTGTGTGTGCATCGGGCTGACACAACATAAACTCTCCTTCCTAAGACTGGTCAAGTGCCTTGATTTCAGTAGAAAAGCTTACTCACTGTACAATGACCCATCAAATAATGCCACCTGGCCTGCGCTGATCAGATCTGACTGTAAAGTGCCTGCACAGCTCTGTCAGTAACAGAAACAGGATGTCGGTAGTTAACAGGAAGTTCAGGTGTTAAAGTACAAGAAAGTCAGAAATGCTTTCCTGCGAACTCTTGGGTTTGCACACAGACAGAAAGTGTATGACCTAATTTAGGAGAATCAGACTGCAGACCAGGTGGCAATTGTCTTCTATTTGCCACCTCATCAATGATAAACCTGAATCTGGTTATTCTTATACTTCAGCAGCTTGTCAGCACTCAGATGTTTAAAGGTTCTATTCTGCTTTTTAGCACATGATACAAGTGACACTGAGATTTAATGTCAGGATTTTGCTCTTTCCTTCATTTTATTTTGAAAATCCCAAAGGATGTGGCTAAAAGCCATAGTTGTATCTGGTTCAGGATTTTCACATCTTACTATTAATTCTCTTGGAAAGATAATTTACCTGGGACTAGTACTGTGCTTTTATGAGTGTTATTGAAGGGTTTTCCTTCCTCTGTTCTGTTTCTCTATGTCACAGAAGGCTCTTTGTAGTCCTTTTATTATTCAGTTCATGCATGCCTTCCTTAATGCACAAGGAACTTCAGGATTAGGTATGGTCATTTGGAAAACCGCCTTGCCGTATGACTCAAGAGCGAGCTATTGAGCCTCCCTTGCTGAGGATAAGGCTCCTTCTTTGAAGTTCTTGTTTGTTAGTCCACACAGATATACATCATACCTTTATACTGTTCCATGCTGACATATTTCTGCTTGGTGGCCTCATACTTTGCTACTGATGACTGTCCAATCAATCTGACCTGCTGTGGTCTGTGGGTCATGGAGACTTGCTCCCAAAAGCGAAACACAGCAGCCTTACAACAAGACACTTCCTCGATGCCAGAATTTGGTGTACTGGGAGGACACTTTGTCCCATAAAGGCCACTGCTCTCTCTTGTCAAGGCTGGAAAAGGAAATCAGAGAGAAACTTGAGTATTATATTCCACTAGTGCCCTGTAATTCTACCAGCTGTATTCTTGGCCAATACTTAGCTATCAGTTGCTATGGACAGGGGCTCAGTTGCTCTACATGAACAAACAAGGCTTTGTAGATAACTTTCTAAGGAGGCAACACAGGGAAATCATGTCACAAACCCATTCTCTCTTCTCCACCCTTTGCCTTCTCCCCATGTCAATGACACTTAAGACACTCACACAGTCTGTGGGATGGGAATCCCCTTTAAAAAATCCTTCACTGGCTTCAGAAGTCTTGTAAAACTGCTGCATTACATCCAGGCTGCAAGTAAGAAAAGCAGAAAAAGGACAGTGTGACAAGGTGACCATCCTGGCTCCCTCACCCTCAAAAAACTGGAAAATCTGGAGGTGAAGGGGTCATGCCTTAACCTGTAAGGAAGGACTGGGGGATTTCCCCCTGCTTTTTGCTAGAAAAAATCTGTAAGGATACTATTGTAGCATTTCCCTATCTCTGTGTCTCCTCCTGTGGGATTTCCAAAATTGTTGTTACACAAATTGGGAAATGTACCCTGTCTTTTCAGAGAGGGAGGGGGCAAGTACAGACTTGCTGGAGCTGGATGACAGCAAAGGACAGAGGTAGGTAGAACTTCCTCCCCATGTACCTATACTGGCATCTGTAAGAGATCATACAGTAGAGAAGGAGCTGGCTCTGAGCCAACCTACTCTGGTTCTCAGCAGGCATTAGTAATTTTAGCTTGATAATGGTCTAAATACAGCCACCTAGCTACTGTTTGGCAAGCTTGAATCTGCCTGCCACGGACATAACTTCTGATAGCAGGAGTCCCAGGCACCCATATCAGCTGAAACATATGCTGCCAGTTACTGGGAGAAAGCAAAAAAGAGGAGGTAAGGGTGGCACAGATAGGCACATACAGACTCTTCCCACATCTTGTGAGGCAATGGGAATATACTCAGGTAAGTGAGAGCCAAACCAGAGATCGCTGGAGCTGTTTGAAAGTCATGATGGAAACACTTAACATCGGGAAAGTGGTGGCCACTCACTCATGGTGTTGCTATGTGAAATTTCCATGATTTTCCTTAAAATGGTGATTTGACACACTTTGAAGTCCTTACTTTGTAGAGCAAATGCATTTACTCATGGGAAATCAAAAGGACTCTCCTTTTCTCCAATGAGCTGTAAGGTAATTCCTTTAACCATTCATACATGGCAGATCCTGCTCCTCTTTCTGCCTATACCAGATAATTCTTTCCATTCCCCTCCTAGAGTTACATAAACACTACAGTGTCTTCAGTATGTTCCTGTATCACACATATTGCGCTCTAAACTGAAACTGATAAGCAGGTAGAAGACACTCTCTGAAAAAAAGTGGCTCAGCCATAGCATTTCTTGTTTTAGCAGGGGAGTTGATGATCTCTAGAGGTCCCTTCCAGCTCTGACAATTCTATGATTCTGTGATTTATGTAACCCCCACACTGAAGTCTTAAATGTAACCTGAAGGACTTAGTTAACTGGCTTGACCCTCAAAAGTGTGGCCAGAATAACCTTGCTTTGAGTTCCTCTAAATCAAAGGTCAAGCCTGGCAAGTAAAACCACTCCCAAGCTATATTTTGCATTCCTCAGAGTGAAATTTTTCTCAATATCCTAAGCTCTTCCCTGTGAGCCAGTAACTGGAAGGCTGCCAGCTGCACGTTTCATGTGATAGAAACAATGTAGGCAGGATGTTTTTTAAACAACTCAAGAGTGTAGTGTCACAGACAGCTGAGACAATCCAGCAACTTTGCCCCACAACTTGCCCCTTCTCTTTCTCCACCATGCTCCCAGGCTGTGGAATCCCATCTCATCCTTTATGGTGATTCTCAAACCTTTCCAGAGCCAAGATAACTTGCTACCTTAGGGAAATAATAATAAATTGTCGTAATTAAGAAACATCCTTGTATATTCCAGAACAGGGAGAGCTTCTAGGATGTACCAGCTCCAGTCTGCTTACCAGATCTGACCAATCAGTCATGCAGAACAACAAAGACAGACACACTTCTCAATCTAGAGTCACTGAACAGCTACTGCAGGAGCTTGGCAAGATCTTACTGGAAATAAAATGCTGAACCCAATAGCTGAGAGAATCAGTCATTCAGAGTCTGTTAATAATGTGGTGGGTAGGATCCAAACAGAGATGTAAAGTGACTGATTTTGCTGCTTCTGGCACAAAAAGAGAAGGACCTTATAGATATGAAAAGCCTGCTGAAGAAAGAGTTGAGTGCAAAATTTTCTCTCCACTAATTGTCCAGAAAGGATAAGTTACAAAATTTGAATGCTAAATTTAGATTTCACTGGAAAACAAAACAAAACAAAAAACCAGCCCAAAAGCAAACGAAAATAGTTGCAGTTAAGGATGAATTTTTAGGACTAAATAAAAGACTGACCAAGAGAAAAAAATCATGCCACTGATTAATTAACAAACATTTCAGATTTACAGTGAACTGTAATAACAAGCAATTCAGAAGTAAGACCTCAGGTTTCCTCAGACTTTTTAAGGCAAAATTCCCACTGAAGTTGCTGCAGAAAGTTGACAGTGATTGTAAAACTGAAAAGGATCTGAATTTTTACAGAAAACGTAACTGAGGGTTTGAAGAAAACCAGCCTGTTTTATTTGCCTAGTTACATCTGCATCAGGTCAGATTTAATATGTCATTTCACAGGTAGGGCCATCACATGTTAGCTTTCCAGAAATGAAGGTCTCCTTAAGGGAAGGGCTGCAGCTGAATAAGAGCCTGAGCATCCAAAGGCAATGGAAAGTTTCAATCATCTGTGGAGATTTACATCTCAGAACAGGAAGGAATAGCAGAATCTTTCATGAGTGCATGAAGAATCAAAGCCTTTTGGCCAACAGCAGGCACATGCAGAAACTACCAGAAGACTTCTTTCAGATGACTTGTACCATCATAGCAGACATACAGCACAATGCTGAGTTCTTGGAAAAACGGGAAGGAGGAGGATAAAAGGAAGGAAGGGGGAAACTACAGTAACTTTTTTTACTTACTGGAATCCAATATCATCTTTGCAGAAAATGTGGCTGGTTACCATAATTTAGAAAATGATTGTACAACAATCTGCCTGTTGGTAATTCCCTGAAAAGAAAGAGCAGGCTTTAGGCCAGTATGCTTTTATTTGCACAGGAGCTGTTAAGTCCTTTCACCTTGCTGCAGGATACGTTTTAAAAAGTCTGTCTTTCTCAGTGTTTGGAACATACCTGACGCAAAAAGGCAGCATCTGTGAGATGAACCCCTGACAGCAGTAGTTAGTATCTCACTGGAGGATGTTATTCCCCAAGCAGAGAAGCAGTGGGGAGGCATGGGCTGAGACTGGGTGCCTGAGTCTGCCATGTTTTGGTCACTCCTCCTGGTTGAAGAAGATAGCATAGATTTAATGAGGGCCAGAGGGGGAACAAATGGGCTACAAGCCAGTCCCTCGGTTAGCTCTAATTGAGCAAAGCAACTGCTCTGTCACAATACGGTCTTACTTCATCTCAATGCAATTGAATCAGCCCTTGTAAGGCTGGGGCAGGCCAAATTAACTTTTTCACCGTTCTGCTGAGTAGCAATGCACTTCTGTGACATGAAAATCCCTGCTATGATCACAGATGTGCCTCTGTGTTTCTTTATATACCTGGGCTTTCTTAAGCTGCTCTAGATGTAGCGTGCGTAGCACCGAACAACTCAGCCCTCCTAGGAGAAACCAACAAGATAAAGGACGGGGCTTTATTTGTGCTCATACATTTGCAAAAAATGACAGCTTAATCTGTACTAGAATCAAGTGGTGACTTAAAAATCTGAAATGAAAGCGGATACTAAGGTACATCAGCAAAATATAGCCAGGCACAGTTCTGGGGAAATGATTACTCAGGCAGTGAAAATATTTGAACAGGATTTGCACAGCTATTGTCAAATATGCTCAAAAATGTTTGAAGAGAAACAAGCAACATGACAAATGCATGTTGATGTTAGTTCCAGCGACATGCTCTCTGCAGGCTTGAATTGTCCTGAAAATACTGTACCAGCAAAAGCTGCTAGAAAACTTGTTTTTAAATGAGTTACATGAGGTCAGCTCAACATGAGATGACTGTAACTTTCAGTAAGGCACCTGTTTAGTGAACTGAGCCTGGGATATGTTGTGCTTTTGTTGTTCAAAGGGAGCGTCTCTCTGTGTGCGTTTGGCTTTTAACACCATCCCTCCATGTGATTAAAGAAAGCCACAAGAAAGAGGTTTCTATATTATTATCTCTTCCTGGAAAACAAACCTGACTGTTTCCCCGAAGTTTGCTGGTACAGAATTAAGCAGCTTTAAAGGCAGCCAGACATTTTGGCTGCCCATCCACTTGCCTTCCTTGTAGTTGTCATTATCTCCATTTTACTTTACCTGGAACTTAACAATCCCTCACTCCCTTTCCTCCTAGGTTTCAGTAACTCTTCAAAATGAAAATCAATAGAGTTCCTTTTACTCCAAGGTACAGCCTTTCAGGTAAGCGTGTCATGTTGTGCAGCAGCTGCTTGGAGCCTATGCAGCAGAAATAGCCTTTGGATGAAGAGTTTCCAGTAAAGTAGCTGCCTTTTTCTAGCATTTCACTGTTTACTTGTAACATTGGTTTAGATCAACATAGGGTTTTTATGAAGTGATTCAAGTGATATGTTAGTGGCATGGCTAAGAAAACTCAGAAAGGTAATTTTTTTAAAATTACTTCACATTAGAGGCTCTAAATAAATAAAGATCTCATGAGTCAGTGGATTTCATTCCTGTCAAATGGCCATTGAATTAAAGTGAAATAACCTCAAACCTCTTGTTAGCAGAACTGCATGCGTAATTTCAGTTTCTGTTTTGTTATTAACAGGCTTGTAAATGGGTTATAGTAATCCTACTTCTTTTTTTAAGAAATTTATCATCATGACAGATACGTGAGAGGCCTCAGGAAACCCCCCTCCTTCTTCCCCCAGAAGTGTCAGGCTTGCAAGGAAGAGTTGGCATTGCAAAAGTCTGGACATAATTGAAAAAATTTTCTCAGTAGATAGGGCCAGAGCCTCCCCCCCACTGAAGATTCAGGGCAGTCTCCTTGATGCAACTGAAGCTGTGCAGATGGGTGGCCTGATCCTCCCCTGGAAGCACACAGCATGAACTCAAAGAACTGAGCACTGAAAGTGAATGTGCTACAGATGGTAGTTCTCATAATCCAAATTATCTGAAATATCAAATACCTCAGAGACAAGCCAGGTTCCTGTTACTACTGTGAGGCTGATTTATGTATAAAACTTCTAAGGAGTTCACAGTATAAGTGACACATGGAAAAGCTGAAAGTGGCATATTCTTAGAAATACAGTGACAGGGCTGGGGGAAGTGGGTTGTCGGTGAAGGACTGCAGCAAAACAAATTGTTGCATTGGTTAGTCTTGGCTCTTTTTTCAAAAGAAAATTTAGCTCATCTGCTTTTTGAAATATTACATATGAATTTATGCTTATGCTACTAATAGGATGATGGCTTTATTGTGTATTGTAATACTATAATATAAATGTAACTAGTTGCCCTTCTCCTCTGTCCATGTAAGACATACCTGGGAATAGCTGCCCCCCTGCTCTGTCCATAAAACAAAAGTCACCCTGCTAAATATTTCTTTTTCCCTACCCTCAACAAATGGGGACAGTTTCCTTAAGTTTTACTTGCTTCATCTGTTGCAATCACAAAGTGAACTATCAAGAACAGAAATAGCAGCTGAAGATGGAAGTTTTAATCCTATTAGAAATTTAAAAGATCCAAAGCTTTCCTTAAAGAGATTGATTTCTGTTAGTAAGAATAATTGAACTTTAACATTGCCACAACACAGTTTGTGATTAAGCTATTTTGGGTAATCTTGAAAGATTTCTAACAGGAAATTGTTGTAACTTTCCTTTTCCCTCAGAGGCTTCTGCTGTCATGTAGAGGAAACTTGGGTTTATAAGCAGAGACCTAAACCAATCAAAATTTACAAGTCTGCAGTTTGGCTAAGAGGTCACCTTCCATACTGGCAAGCACCCCAAAATCTTCACCATCATTCCCAGGCTAAAGACTGCTCTCATTCAAGAAACTGTATGTAAGAAGTCCTGGAGACAACTTCACATACGAGTAGGGTCCCAAACCCCAGTGAAACTTGTCCTTACTGGGACATTTCAAGACTCCACAAATGGATTCACATAATGTCAATAAAATCAAGGCTTGGTGAGAGCTTGGTTGCAGACTTTAAACACAGCTCTCTCTCTGTCTGGTCTGCAGGGTTGATAAGGAAAACATACATATTGACCTTGGTCAGAAAAGTGGTTCATGGGCTTTCTTTTCCCTTTAGAGCACAGTTGTGTTCTATAGGAATGGTCCAACTGAGGATGTGTGAAAGCCTTGCTGCAGCTACGTAGTGACCTCTTTATAACCCTCTTTTTGCCTGTATGAAGGATCAGTCAGCAGCTGTCAGTCAGCTCGGATTTTAAGATTTCTTCCTCCATACACCCCCAGCCTGGTCTCCCCTTATTCCAGAGAATTACAACCGGTTTTGTCCCAAATCCTTCCTGCTCGCAGTTTGCTCCTGTGCAAGCAGATACCCTCATAACGTTGGTACTGCTGCTGGGACTACAGCAGCAGCTAGGACTACACTACCTGGGACCACATTTCCTTCCTTCTCTCCCCCCCTCCCTCCATCCTTTCCTTTGGCAGCCACAAGCACCGGATCTCTGTTTATCTTGGTGGCCTAAGTAACACCTGCTATTTTGTTGGGCTTTCAATGCCTTCTATGGGAAGAAATGACAGACCAGAATCAAAAGTTCTGCAGGCTAAATCTGACTCACAAATGCCTTTACTATTGTAGTAGTGTTTCTGTAAATCTAGAGCAGTAAGGCTGTATTCTGGATGTGGTGTAGCCATTCCAGATATGGTGTAGCCACTTCAATTCATCTTTGCCAAGCAGATGGGAGAGGGTTCACGCAATAAGCTTGAGAACAAGCAAAAGAAACAGCAAACTTCTCTTAGGCTGATTTTACAATCCAGTATTGAAAACACACAAAATACACATAAAGCTAGCAATATGTAGTAATAAGTCATTTAGTTGGGTGTCAGTTCATTCAAACCAGAATTACTCTACAATGCCCACAATCCATTAGAGCCAGAGTAGCTTAATTGAAAACAATCCGGTGAGAGAATGATTTAGCCCAGAAGTATGTGGCTGATGATCAGGAGTTCCAGGTCCTAAAATAGCTCCATTAAAGCTCTGTAAACTAAGCGAGCATCCTTCTTGGTGTCAGTTTCTGCAAAACACAGGAGTCTAAAGCCACCTCAGTTGGCAGCTTTATAGAACAGTGATGATCGTTGAGAGAACTGATTGATACAAATACTGTTTTTCCTCAAAATCCAGGGGGATTTTAAAACACATGCAGAGACAGGAAACTTTCCCTTAAGCAATAAGCTGGTTGCAAAGTACCGACATGCCCAGAATTGCCCCCTAGGCAGGAGATAAATGCAACATAGAAAGTAACAAGATGTATCCTAATATTCTGCAGCCTGGCCTGACTCGGGCAGAGCTGAACTAAATTACAGATTCTGAGCTGAAATCTTTAACCAGGACTGGAGTCCGGCTTTCTCCAGATACAGCTATTTTCATCCCACATCCAAAATTCATAACTCATTGAATGATCTTACCAAGTGCGCTCCAAAGTCCAAGCATTTTCAGTAAGTGCCACCTTCACTAATGTTCAAAAGTTCTTTACATGTGACTTATTTCACTTTCTTCACATATTCAAATTCCCTATCCTAATCACAATTTCCAGTTAACCATTACCCATTTCTGGAGATCTCTGTGTTCACTAGTTGGAGAGAGGAAACTCTGGACTTAAGCACCAGAAGTGGTGAGTTACAGAACAAGGGTTTTGGTTTGTTAGCTAGACACTCTGTGGTCCTGACTTAGTGTGATGAGAAGTGGCAGAAGATAGTTTTGGTCTTCTTAGGTCGTTCCCTGACAGGCTACTTCAATGCTACAACAGAAATGACAAGAACTGGCAACAGCTAGAGACACAATCCACATCTTAGCAACAGATAACAAGGTTCAAAAGTGGACTGCAAGCTTTATGCTGAGTATAAGAAGAAGGAAATTACTTCTTGCTAGAGGATAGAGAGTTTCCTTCAAGCCCTGGTACCAGGATTATTCAGAAATTTATTGCTGTAATGACTTAGTGCTGAGCCCATCAGAACTCATGCTACTTACCTGTTTTGAAACAGGAAGTTATCTACCTCATGCACAAACATCTCGTCTCCTGTGCAAGTTCTTTAGCCAGGTGGACACTTAGACCATGCCATAGCCATTCAGACAAACCAGCTTGTTGTCAAGACACAGAGGTAAAGGGTGTTAATTCAGATGTGCATCTACTAGTTGTGGGATAAAACTCCTCTTGACTACAGATGCCCTTCCTCTCCTGAATAAATCCTCCTGATGTAGTAAGTACTAACCAATAGTCAGGATAAACAGTCTGGAGGAAAGACTAAAGAGCAATAGAAGAATAAGCAAAGAAGAATTCAACAGCACCAAAGGAAAAAATAATTCAATAGCACTGAGTTTCACTAGTTTGGGAAGATGCCCCTGCGGAACAGTGCTTGTCTAGTAGTTAAAAATTATTGGAAAAAGCAGCAGGAAGCCTGCTGGGGAGAAGGGGAAATCCTGCTTCTGTCATAGACAAGTTTAAAATCAGTTCTATTTTCACATTAGGTTACATTCTGTTAGTGCCACTTGCTCCTACTGACAAAAACATGCACAATTTCAATCAGTATCAAGGCCACAATCGGCAGAAAACCTGCACAAACTCTAGATCTAGTAAATCACAGATTGAAGTGACTCACATGGTAAATACTCCTATTCACAGCTTCCTGAGTAAGTTTAATATAGGTGAATATTTATACTTATATCTGACAGATCTGAATTCTTAGCCTTCTTATACTTCCTTTGGAAAAAAACTATATTTATAACAGCTTTTTATAGAACATAGTCAATGAAACTAATCTACAGTACTTTTAGCTAACTTATATCTAAAAGGACACTGCTTTAATATTTTAAGAGCAGGGGAAATGCACATAGGTCCAGAGAAGCAACAAAGAAATGTTTGAAGAGACTGCTAATATGAAAAAGCGAAGGTCTGTATTTGGAATGCTGGTAATGAGCCCCAGAACAAAAAGCTAGAGGTGACTGAAAGACAGTATCATCCAGATATGGTCCAAATAAGGGTGAGAAGGAAATAAGGAAGAATGTGCAGAAGAAATTGAAGTACACAGGCAAGGAAGATATGTCTTCTGGGAACATAGTCATTGTAAAGCTATTATCCCTGTTTACTTTGGCATTTTTACTAGATCCAGCTTGGTCTGAGATGAAATTTGATATTAATTTGAAAATATTCAGTAACATGTCTTATCTCTGAAACCTACAAGGACTCCCATTCTTCTGCATTTATTTTAGTATAAACAATTTCTTATTTTATTATTCTAAAAGTGTTCTTTATTTGGTTTAGTATAAAAGAAGAATGTATGCTGCAGAGTCCTAGTAGTAGGTTAACATAACAGAACTTTTCTGTCACTGGGGCCCAAACTTAACAGGGCACAGGCACTCGAGCAGCCCTAACCTTGGGCTGGGTTTTAGGTAAGTGACATTTAAAACATTCTGATAAAAAATTATTTAATTCATTATTGAGTATCAGTGCAATTAAATAGATTTCTGGAATGCTATGTTGGGTTGCTCTGAACTATATCAGAAAACAATGTGCATACATCTAGCAGGACTTTAAAGAACAACTGCACAGAGTAGCCTGCTGAGGTTAACTCAGAGACATCTGCTGAACATGTTCTGCCACTAAACTTCAGAAGTGATAAAGGCTATTGATTTAGGCTAAACCTAATAACACTAGCAAACAATCCACTGTTTATAAAGCTTATACTCTTTTTGTTGATATTAGGTGTGGAGAGCAGGCATTAGCCCTCCAATAATGAGATCAAACTTGTTACAAAAGGCTTCACCTATCCCAGAATCTTATATCTTATCCTCAAGCCAAATTGCTCCTTCAAACACAAGAATGCGAACTGGGAAAGGGCAAGTCAGAGATTGGGTTGTGGGTGAAAAGAGAAAAACTTTAGCACAAACTTGTCATTCAGCTGGGACCACTGCTTTTTCTTCAGAGTCCTGCTCTCAGTTTTGTCTCCTAAGAGCTTTGTATCTCATTGCTTTCACGTGGGTTTAACCTGGGCCTAACACAGCAACAAACCGTAATCCACCTGCCTTGAGAGGAAAAATAGCAAGCAAACATTTAAGCCATTATAGTTGTCTCAAAGATAAGCGTTTATTACAGGTCTGTCTACATTAAAAATACATTAAGTCCTTCCTGTCTTCTAAGTCTCTGACTCTCAGCCTTACAGACCTTATGAGGTGACAATTCATAAAGACAACTGCAGGAGATGGAGAACCAAAATGGAACACTTTCCCTTTGTAAACTCCCTGCACCATTGCACTAATCACTCAGGAGACGGTGCTGAGTTTGTGGAATTGGCTAATGATGCAGGAACTGGGAGCTGAAGCACAAACTTTCTCTGAGACCAGCCACTACTAATGAATTTTGGCCTAATCAAGCCTGGTTTTATACTGCTACCATTACTTGGTCAAAATACAGCAGTATATGGAGTTCACTCTCCATTCAGTTGAAATTAACTGTTCTAGCCTAACGCCTCTCCAGCTCCATGCGTTTATAATCATCTGATGCTGCTGGATTCCATTATTACTCTGCAATCATGAACAAGGACTTCTGCCTTAAACAGAGGCCATCTTGTTTCTACATCTTGTCCATCTAAAGAACAAGATGTAGAAACAAAAAGGGGTAACAGCTTCATCATTATAAATATCTCCTCTTATGCAAGTATGCTTCTGCTTGAGTATAGCTTTTTCCTTTTAACTTTTGGTACCAATTTGTTTAAACTACAGAGCAAGAGTTTTATACATGCAAAATTAAAGATATTATCTTTGGAAAAAAACCCCCACATCCTGGGCAGCTGCAAGATCACTTGCGTGTTATTAACGACCTTTCTATTTACTTCGCTTTCAGACTCAACCATTCTGGGAGAACACCTTGTTTTAACTGGCTAGTGTCAGTCTGAACCCCCAAAATGCTTCTCACTCCTGTGTCTCAGTTCTAACTGTAGGAGAGATCGTCATTCAGAGTACATTTGCTTCACCGCCTGCACGGCTGCATATCTGCATCAGTGTGGAACTGATCTTCTCTTAGAGGCTTATGGTAACAAAGCTGTTTGCACATCTGCTTACAATGGAGTGCCACATGTCCTCTTTCAAGGTGAAAGAGGACACCAGAAAATCCCAGAAACTAAAAAGTGCTGGGTAGCCAGCAGCTGTCCTAGTGTTTTCCAGTGCATAAGTGCCTTTGTGGCACATGGAGCAGAATACAACCTACAGGGAACCCAGACTGTTCCCCAGCTAGGTAGAACTTGGCTGGTACTAACGGGAACTTCAGCCAGAAGAGAACATTCAGTGCAGGCAACAGCAGCTTACTAGATGTTGCAGTCCTCTTAAGAGATAAGGTTAAAGATATTGTATGTGCTGTGTGCTAAACAATTTTGTCAAATAGCTTGCAGGAAATTGTTGATGTATTCTCTTCCAGGAACGTTTCCCGGGAAAAACAGCTGGCGATTCAGAACAGAACACTTCAAGGCTGCCTCCATGTGCCAGCTGCAGCTTTGCTAGTAGCATAGAGAGTAGGAGTTAACTTATATTCATATTTAGCATCTGTTTCCGCATAATTAAAGAACTCTACAGTGGAAAGGCATTTGTGAGTAGGAGCAAAGTAAATTCTGCAAGCAGGTCTGATTCTTAGGAGTTGAAACTGAACCTGCAAGCTCAAATGTAGCTAGAGAAAGCACTGTATCAGACACAGCCTGTCCTGATGCCCCCTCCCAAGTGATACAAGAAAAACTCAGTCACTTTGCAACCCCAAATTTAGGCAGTACTTGCTGGTTTTAGACTATATTCTTTTCTTTCATATGTATTTTTAGTGTGCGCAACTGCCAAAAATCTGAGGATACCCGAAAACATATCTTCTGCATCAGCTTCTCCTTTAGCTTGAATGCACTGGTAGGAAGAAATTAATTAATCAGCTGAGCTAGAACTTCTCTGCTTCTCTGCATAAGCATAAGCAGCTTCTCCGCATTACAATTGCTTTTGTGGTCCTTGCTGTTCTGTGTTTGCTTTTTTCTCAGATTTCTTCAATTTCTTCAGGTTTCTTCAATTCCTTCTCAGGAAGAGAGGAACACAGAAAATGTAACCAGAGGGTTTTGTACTGGGAAGATGTTCCTTCTCATATCTTTTTTTTTTTTTTTCCTTCACACCATCACGAGATTTTTCCAGCAGCACACTGAAAATTGTAAATCTTTAGGGTGAGAAGAATTAAAAGTTTCTGCAGACCTAAGTGACAAGCTTAGAAACGCTACCCCACAGTATACTGCACAACGCCAGAACCATTGTGTCTTATTTAAATGCTGATGCTCTGACAGGTACAGGCTGTTTTCATGCCTGTGGTCTAAGATGCATGAACTAGATTGCACATTGCTGAAACAGTACAGCGTCTGCTAACTATGAGCACTGAACTGCACAGCCCTCTTACCTTTCAGGAAGAGAGGAGAGACCAGGGAGTCTTGCAAATGCCTCCACAGTGAGCAGATGTCACCATAACGATGACTGAGTAGGACATTTCCCTTGGGTACATCCTGTACCAAAAGCCAAAAGCGTATAAGAAAACTAACAACCAGATATCCTGTTATTTCATCTGTGCATGGAACTGAACATTACCAGCACCTTAACTTATAGAGGCTGTAAACCCAATCAGTCACTAAAGTGGAGGATGGAGAGTCCTTCCCTTTATAAGTCAGGAAGTGCCTGTAGGAAAACAAACCATGCATGGTAGAATCCAATCCAACAGAAAACCGCATGGCAAAAGAATTTGTTAAAGCTGTGGGATGAAAAAATTGAGAATATAAATGTTCTTGGGTAAAAGTCAGCATGGATGAAAATAGCAAAATGGTTTCAATTGTGCTAATCTGCAGTTTATTAACTATGCAAAAGCAAGCACAGCAGCATCATGTGACCTCAGATTTGAGATGCAATTAAAAAATGGGATAAAGTAAGGATTGAGAGAGAAAAGATGATGGAATGAGCTTGATGTGTCTAAACGCTTAACAAAACAGAGGAGGTCAGAAATGGTCAAAATCTCTGAACTGGACCTAGAAATTTATAGAATTAAGTAAAACTGTGAAACTTTACAGTTAACTTTGTATTCTGCTGGCAAACATTTTTTTTGGTCTGGAGTCTCAGACTTTGTAGCTGCCAGCTTTTTCTCCTTGAGGAAAACTTGTTTTTGTTTGGGGGATTTGTTTGTTTGTTTTTGAGAGCAGAGTGAGAATTTTATATACTATATATTATCCATTCATAATGAAACTGGGAGACCTGGTAGCATTGTCCAAGCTGCTGCATCAGGCAGGTATTCTGCTCACCCCTTCACCCCTTCCTTGTGCTTTGCCCAAATTCAGGTACTCTCGCCCAGCTGCAGCACTCTGGGCACTATGTGACCTGCTGATGCTTCCAGCTGACCTAACCTCACCTTCCCTCAAGGAGATAAGAACCACGGGAAATGGTTTGCTGCCTACCACCTCTCCCACCTGCCACAGCTTGGAGGGCTATTTTGATACAGTGAACCTTCCTAGCGTCCTCATGTAGTGAGGACAGGAAACTGCTGCAAAGCAAAGAGGAAAGCTACTGTCATCCTCTGTCATTTGCTTCCCCAAAACAGCCGCAGCCCTCTGGGAAGAGAGAGGTTAGCTGCTCTCTGGATGAAAGAAACCGTGGTCTGTAAAGGGAGGGGTCTTAAACTCCAGCTCTGAACCCTATGGCTGCAGATGTCTGACCAGTCCTTGCCAATTAAAGGGGCTGGCCAATTAAATGACACAACTTCCTATTGCAAAAGAGTCTAAAGGTTAAAAAGGAAGGCAAAAGTAACATAGGATAATAGCACTGCGCAAAGCCAAGTCCTGCTGTAGCCAAAGTAAAACTTAACTAGCCTTTAGTAAAATCACATTAGTCCCCTTTACAGGTTGGTAAGTCACTTGCCCACATGATCCACTAGGTCAGTAGTAGACTCAAAGAATGAGGTATTGATTAAATATAGTCATGACCCTGATTGATCTGGACACTAAAGAGTCTAGGTGTGTTTCACCTCAACCTAAAGCATAATCTAACACACGTCGGGGAATTTGTGTCCCCAAAATGCATATTTCTGTCCACTGACTATAAAGGGAGCTTAGGATACATGTGTCCATGCTGTAAGTAGCTAATGGCCAGGTAGGGGAATCCTACCACTACTCTCCTGCATCTCAGTGTCCAGTGGTCAATCCTACCTCAGAAGCAGTCACTGTGTTATGTACTTTTCAGCTGCACCTTTTGAGAAGGAAGGGAGAAACAGGGTAAAAAAATATGGAGGTAGGAAGAGGGAGGCAGTTTCTAAGAATAAAACAAAGAATCAATTCAATTGAAGGAAAAAACAAAAAGTAGCCTAAGGAAAACTTGGTCTCTGAAAAACAAGATGAAGAAGGAAAACGTGGGTAGGCAAGGCATATGGTTTACTTCAGTCTTTGTGTTAGAACATATGATATACAGAAATCTGAATTTCCTTTCAAGGGAAAGTGCTATTCCTAACACTGCCCTCTCTTCTGAGAAGTTTTCCAAGCTTATGGCAAAGATGTGCCAGCATCCTGCTCCCTAGGTGGCCCCTCCCAATACTGATGATCCCTTGTTTTCTTTGGAAAGCCACTAACAGGTATACACAGAGTTGCCTGCTCTCTGCTGCAGCTGGTCCACACAAACATCCCTTCAGGTGATCTGATCAGCTCCTGGCTTAACACATTACCTGGCAGATCCTCAGCAGCTAGTCTTTGTATTTTGGGGAGGAGGGAAGAATGTTCTGTTTCTGCAGCAATTAAAACTGAAGTCTGGAATGAGAAATTCAGTTCCCTTTTTCTTAAACTTTGAGGTCTTAGTTGTGCATCAGTTATGACGACACTGGGCCCCAAGAGGAGACCTAGAAATAAGCCACAAATGAGTGGGGAGAAACATAACTGATACACCAGCACAGCTGTTAGTGCTCTGCAAGGAAATCTTCCTTAAACGCTGCTGGAACAGAGTCAGCAAAACATGGCACATGTGACTTGGGGTCCTCCCACTACTGGCACTCTGTCAGCAAAGGACACCATTTTGATAATTCACTGAAAGCAATTTTATTATTGCCCTGTAGCATGCTGCTGAGGGTGTCTCCTTCAAGTCACAAGTTACCTTCACTGATCATGTGTACAGGCAGGCTTAAGCAAGACTGAGAGGATGTTGTAAACCTCCTATGCCATGACTCCTTTTCAAGTTCATTTACTCTATTGTATCTCGTTCTCTACTTCTTGTCCCCAGCACTCCTGCTTTCACCATGATTGCTAATTTAGTGTTTGCAATACAACTTCTCTCTTAATTCCTACTGTTATTTATTTAATTGGAAAAGGAAATAAGCAAAAGAAAAAAAAAGGAGTAAAAAACAAGGAAAAAGAGTGCTGCGCAGACAGCCCTTGAAATGCTGTGCATGAACTCAGCTTATGGAACTCCGTAACTGTTCCAAGCTCACATGACTGGGATGCAAAAAATGTACTGCAAATCAACACCCTTATGCGTCACACCTACCGGGTGCAACACCACACACACGCAAAACCTGTCCCAGCCTCTTCCTCTCAAGAGAAGGGTAATGCCTTAGCAACTTCCAGCACAGTCGTATGACACATGTAAATAATTTCATGAATGTTATTCATAAAAGGTTCATCAGCGTCTCTGTGTCCTTAAATTACAATTTAAGGGTGGAGATATTATTTCATTAGAAGATAAATCACATGTTCTAACTTGATGGCAGTTTTTAAAAAGAAACTGCCCTAAAGCAGTTGGACCATCTGATTAGATATTTTCCTCCTGAGCTTACAGGCTGGCCCCAGAAATAAAGCTGCTGAGCAGAACTGAGCCCATGCCAAGTAATTGTTATGCCAGGACAAACACTGAGTTCTCCTTGCTCTTGACATAATACATCCCTGCACAAACATTACTGCTTCAAAAGTCTCTTCCCACCCCAGAGAAAATCCTGAAACAGCTGGGATCTCTATCACCAGGGCATCAAGCCTATTTCATTCACGTGACAGGAGATTTCTGCCTGTATTAGGGTGTAGGGACTGTTCAAGCCCCTCCTTTCCCTTGCAAGAAAGACTTATTTAGCTTACTGGTAAAGCATACTTAGAAATCTACGAAAATTGTATTTTTTTTCAGATGAAGTAATTTATGCCCACACCACCTGAATTTAAGCTGACACTGTTTTCATTGTTGTGGATGAGGTTTGGAGCATATAAATATGCTTGTTAAAAATAAGGAAATGGTCAGAGTCTTTTGGGACTGAGTATCACAGAGGACCTCTGGTGCATTGTTCCTACAGTTATTTGTGGTCAGTGGGTAAAATCAGCATATTGGCCAGAATTCTTCATTTGCTGGGCTTCATTTCAGAAAAAAAAACCCAAAAAAACGGAGCTGGATTTTTAATTTGAAACAGGAGAAGGGAGTTTTTGGCCTTTTCTGCATCTGCCACAAATGAACCATTCCCTGCAGATTGCAGCCAATGCACAACAAACCAGGACCATCCTCTGTGCCCTGCTCCAGACACTGCACTTCAGCAGGAATTGCAACTGCCTGGCAGCCAAGACCAGTGCTTTCCTTGCTCAGAAGGGGTGCCAATAGAGGTTCAAAGCTTTGAATCAGTGAGAAGAGTATCAAGTTGGTGCAGTAGATTCTTAAGTGCCTAATAGTTAGTATGAAGAGGAAAAATGGCTCATAGAATTATGTGTACACCCCTCAAAATTAAAGCTTTGGCTTGTGAGGTGCAGAGGAAGAGAAGCTTCATTAAGCCTAGCAGTCTTTGACCCACTGTTTCTGGGAAAGGGGTCACTATCTGCCTGGTAACATGGAGCAAAGACACCTCTTCACAACCTTCTCTCCTGCTTCCCACACTTCCCTATTCCACCATCCTCAAACTCGATGTTCCAGCTCTGCTGGGTATACTGCTGTCACTATTGTCCTTGAATAACTCCAGTAAATTCAAGCAGATCAGAGCAGGCATAAATCTAACTCATTGGCCTGGAAGAGCAATATAGCTCCAGTGTTCGTGCTCAGATGAGGCTCCCAGATGGGAGCAGCCAGGCTAGGCGCTGGCTGGACACACTTCTCACAAACAATCTCAGCTCTCAGGAGAGGGGCTGAGTCAGTGCTGGCCCCTTGTCACACAATGGGAGGGGGCCTGCAGCCCTTGCACAGCTGGTTTCTTCAGGAGCAAGTTTTTTGCATCTGCAGCTAGGTTTTTGAGAGAAGCAGCACAAAACTCAAAGGACTCACCGTGTAATCTTTGTTTAAGCTGTCACTCGTGTTCTGCACCTTCTCTTAAGACTGATGTTGCCTCTTTTCTGTTCAAGGGAGGGCAGTAGGGAGGTGATTAATGCACTGTTTTGAACTACATCCCAAGTTACTGTTATATTCCAAGCCAAAGACACTGCAGGTCAGTCAGTAATTTGATGAATCATCAGATCAATTCATCATTTGTTCCTCAAGACCCTTCACTCTACCAGTCACAGAGGTAACTCACAATTAAAGACCCAGATTTGTCCTTGGTTCACCCTGTTTATTCAGAGCCTCTACTCAGCATTCACAGGATCTCATCTCTACCAGCATGTTTAATTTCTGAATTAAGCTGTCACATATCCCTTGTTTCTGGGGGTTGAAGGCTCAGTCATAGGCCATCAGTAGCTTTTGATACCAACTCACAGACATCATGGCTCATCCAACACATACCACAATAAACCACTAGTCACTGCAGCTATATCTAAATGTCTTGAAAAAGTGCTGTGTAAATACCAATAAAATCCAAACAAGTATTTTATGTTTTGAACTAATATATCTCTTTTATATATAAAACTTTTCCACATTGGAGCTAGCACCTACTAATCAAATCCTCTAATAACCCCATCAAGTACCACACCTGATCATAGGTAAGGATCTGGCAGCACTTCAGAAAATTTCTTAGGCTCAGTCTTCCCTGGAAACTGAGGGCAGCGTCACAGGGGCAGCGTCACAGAGCCAGCTTTCTGCCCCTGGAAAGGTCCCCCCTACCTGTGTGCCCAGCCTCACTTGCATTTGCCCTTCCTCTTCCCAGTACCAACCAGGTACTTAGTGTAGCACCATCAGCTTGAGAGAAAGTGAGGCAAACGTGCTTCCTCACCGTCCTCACTGCTGGGACTGCCCACTGCCAGCACTGCTTCTCCCTCCAGAAGCCAGGGAAGGGCCTCCTCTGTCTTGCTCATACAAAGCATATTTTTGCTATCCCATCAGGTCACTGCTTCAGATAATTGCTGGGGTTTGCCTGAAAAGGCCCTTGTGAATGTCAACACTTCTCACCAGTTATGTAAGACACTAAGAAATAAAGTGATCCTTCCAAAAGCCGGTGTTGACAGATAGGGCTGTAACAGAAACCCAAGGGCCCTTACACTCAGCTGTCTTTACCACTAGCATTCTTTTGTTATCATTAGCATTTGCCAGGTCCCCAGACTACTATTAAGCTGACCTCCCTCTGGTTATCCTCCCCTGTCTCTCTGAAATCATACTGCTTTAATTTTCCAGCTGCAAGGCAAGTTCTTTTCAGGTGAAACCCTGGCATGCAAGCATGACCTTGTGTAACAACAAAAAACCTTTCTTTTAAGGTTGCTTTCAAGCAAAATTATTTAACTTGGGAAAGCGCTGTGTCACCATGCCTCCTTCTTTTCTACACATTGCTTATAACCCAACCTTAGATGCAAAGAACTTACTGGCTTTTGGGAGTAGGATGTTAAAAAAGTTCTCAGTTGAATTCCTGTCCTTTCTTTCAGAAAGTTTAATTCATAAAATAAATGTTTCAGGTTACACATTTGAGCTGCTATAAAGTAAACCATAGCACGGAGCCTTGTAAAACACAACTGCTTGTTTTGTGTGGTGCAAGGTGATCCAGCATGGTGTTCCCACAGCTATGCAATGCTCTATCCTTACATCCCCTGCACAGCCACAGTGGCTGCACTGATGCTGCAGCACATCAGCAAATGATTCCCCTGAATGCATTTCTGTAATTCAGTCTCATTTCTGAGAATTGATCAGAATTTTCTGTGGTTCCTTCAAGCACTTCAACCAACAATGGTTTCAATAGAAACGTGGTCTTCCTACTAATATTTGACTGAGGTAGAAGCTCTCTGATGTGACAATCAAGCAGCAGGGAAAAGGGAAGTGGAAGATGAAGACAGCAGGATGAAGGAGTGTGCTGTGGCTGTGCAGGTGGCACCACGACTGGTATCAGAGGTCAGCAGTGACTGGTAATGCAGAAAAGCTTAGGACACAATATCTCGCCTGTTGATGTATTGGGAAGAGAAAAATGCTGCCTCCTGCAGGAAAGTCAGTCAAGGGCATGCTGATTCCCATAGATTTCTAAGAAATTGAGTCTTTGCTTTCTCAGTTTGAGGATACAGCCATAAAATCCCTTTTTTCTTTTGAGACAACAGTGTTTTTGGAGGCCAGCAACTAGTGATGTACACCAATGGCTTTGGTGGTGTTAGTTAGTGGTTGGGCTCAATGATCTGAAAGAACCCTTCCAACCTAGGCAATTCTATGATACTATGACTGTGGCCAGTCCTGTTTAACAACTTCATTAATTATCTGGATGACAGGGAGAATGCAGCCTCAGCAAGTATGCAGATGACACAACCTGTGAAGACTGGCTGATATGCCAGTGTCGTGCTGCCAATCAGAAGGACCTCAAAAGGTTGGAGAATTGGGCTGACAGGAATCTCATGCAGTCCAACAAGGAGAGAAGTGCAGAATCCTGCACCTGGAGAGGAGGTACCTTATGCACAAATATAGGCTGGGGCTGCCCAGCTGGAAAGCACCTTTGCAGAAAAGGACCTTGGGGATCCTGGTGGACACCAAGTTGGACATGAATCAGCATTTCTAGGGAGGTGGTCTTTCCCCTCTGCTCAGTAGTGGAGAGGTCACATCTGGAGCACTGTGTCCAGTTCTGACATCCCCAGTACAAGACAAATATGGACACAATGGAGAGGCCCCAACAAAGGGCCACAAGGATTATTAAGGAACTGCAGCATCTCTCCTGTGAGGAAAGGCTGAGACTGTTCAGCCTGGAGAAGGCTCAAGAGGATCTTATTAATGTATCTAAATACCTGAAGGGATGGTGCAAAGATAACAGAGCAGGGCTCTTCCCAGTGGAGCCCAGAGACAGGGCCAGAGGTGATGGGCACAAACCGGAACACAGGAAGTTCCCTCTGAACATCAAGAAACCTTTTTTCACTGTGAAGGTGACTGAGCTGGCACAGGTTGCCCAGAGAGACTGTGGACTCTCCATCCTTGGAGATATTCAAACGCTGCCTGGACATGGTGACCTCCAACCTCAACCAGTCTGATTCTGTGGTAACAGTATCAACCAGTAAGTAACACTGGCACAAACATTCCTATACCTACTCTGCTTATCCCCAGTGCTAAGCCTAACTAAGAATATGCTCAGATGCATATTAAAAAGAAAATAAGTCTTTCAGTGAAACTCCATCAAGTCTAAAACATTTCCATCTTAGTTGGAACCAGGTAGGCGAACAATATCTCCACAAACATAAAAAGCTAATTTTCATGTAAAAGTAGCAGTCTAGAAACGAAAGAATAGCAATTTGAGGTCTGTTTTCAATTCAGTATTAAACACTTTATTCATGGCAAGGGCAGAATCCAAAAGCACAAAGTAATTGAAACTGAAACTAATTTCCCAGTCACTTGTAAATGTCTTAATTTATATATGTATTTACTTTGTCAACCACAACAATAACTTTTCTATATAGTACAGCATCCTAAAGACAAAGAACAGAAAATCTGCCATGGCTGGCACTAGCAGATTTTTTTAATTCTCAGTGCAAGAGACTGTTATACTACTAGAAACTCCTATGTTGTGTGACTTCCATTAGAAGTGGATGAAGGCAACGTTCAGAAAGGCAATTGATTTAACAAGAAGGCATCATCCAGTAGGTACTCAGGATATAGGAAAAAAACCTAGTGAAACACCTGAGTGTCTTTCATACCAATTAGAGCACAATATTTAACAAGAAACACACTTACTGGTTGAAGTCTCTTGGGTTGGTAGAACATGGCACCTCTGAATTTACTGTACACCACTACAGCACACTGATGTCTGAATTGTAGTGAAATTTCTTCTTCCCAGGGGATGAGAAATCATTTCAGTGATATGATAAACTGCAAATTAATAAGAACCATGTTAAGAATGAAAAAAAGCTTGTCTAAGACAAAGTTACTTTGAGGAAGTTAGTAAAGTACCGGAAAGTACTAAGTACTATATACATCCAGACATGCTATAGGTAGAGTTCTTTCTTATCAGAAAGAGACAGAGATACTGAGAAGAACCAATTCATAATGGACTGCTTTAATTTCCCAGATAACTGCTATATAATAAATCTTTCCACTGATACAACCCAAATATTTTTGCATAGTGCAGTTTATATTTCTGTCAACTATTAGTCAATGAAGCTTTGGATTTGTTTTGGTACACAAGTAATCTTCTGCCATTATTTCCAATCTCATACTGCTGGGCATCCTGCACTCTGGACATGGTTCTACACAGTTATTTTTTTTTTTCAGCAACAGCTTATTTTTCTGTCTTATGATGATTTTTTTTTTTTTTAACCCCCCCAGCTTTCACATGCCTTTTCCTCTCCCTGATGTTGCTTGGTACAGAATTTTATCTTTGGGTCCTAAGAGTTGTATCACATCCACACTGCTTCTCTAGTCTGTTTTACAGCATCCACGGCACAGCCTGGTATCATACCCTGCTCTGTAATGTACCAGGATAAATAGGACACAGCACTGCTGATTCCAAGAAAAAGTACCTGTAAACAGTCTGATGTGGGCAGTATTTAAACAGGACAGTAATGCCTACACAGCACATTCCCAGCAGAATAGATATAAGTGTTGATACACACCATGATAAGATCAGGAAGTGTTTTATATCCTGATTGTATGTACGGTGGCGCCAAACTTTTAATCAAGCTTCTCAGAAAACGGTTCTACTCCCAACAAAAGCTTAGGGAGCCAAAAAATGTCATCACCTTTAGAATGAACTTAATTTAAAATACATATGGGTGCTGCCCAGGCTGAGAAGCCAAAAATATGCAAATAGGGATATATCTGAAAGATATCTACATAAGTTTGGATAACAAGTTAGGGCTAGTTTCCAGGGAAATTTCATCCAGCTGGTAAAATCGTTAATGTGCAAGTATCTCTGCAACAAAAATAGGTCCTTGGGAATGGAGAGACCCCTTACAGCAGGCTGTGCAGGAACAGGAAGCTCTTTGGCGGGCTAAGGACACAGCCCCTACTCATCTCCTTGGGACACTTTCTGATCAAAGTGCTTTTGATCAGACCTCCATTAACGAAGGCTTTTTGCAATTGTCTGAACAGACTCCTAGTTTTTTAATCGATGAGTTAATAAAGGACTAAATGCAAAAGGATGGCTGCAGACTGACTGGTTTTGAGGCAAGTTAATAGACTAGCCATAGTATAAGAGATAGCAGTCAGAGTATCATCACGCTGCTGTGCAGCAAACAGTCTCATGAGCCCACACTAATTTACTGTGCGGTGTGCAGAACCCAGACATCAGCTCAGGCACTACAGCATTCAGCTGTGTGGTGATGCACTATGGCCAGCACAGAAAATTTCAAACCACATAAACCTTAGCTTAGCATGAACTGCACAGTTTGCACTGATTCCTTTAACAAGAATCTGTCGCTTCACCTAAGTCAGGAGGAAGTAACTCCTGTTGATTTCTCAGGACTTCCCTCTAATACTGCAATGGTGTTTAGCATAATTGAAATTTTAGCCAGATGGGAAATTTTCTGTGGACTTTAACAGAAGCAGCTAGACCTCTGTTGCCACGCTGAAAGGTTCCTTCCTGGTAATGCAAAATAGAGTATCAAGTTTACAAAAAGATACAGTCTGCAACAAGGCACCACCTGACTTTGCTTAATAGCTTATATCCACCAGTTTCTCCTCAAGATATTAGTAGAGGTAGGTTGATTTGTTTTTTCGGTAAATCTACTAAGGAAAGAAGACTAAGGAGACTAAAACTGTCCCAGATAAGAGTCAATTTTTTAACAGTTTCAAATGACAACTTTCTACTTTGTGCTTGCCTGAATCAAAGCTATATGGTTCTTAGGAAACCAGCGAAACCTTACACATTATATGACAAAGAAAAATATACTTACATAGCAGACTGCAAACGCATACAAAGAGTTTTATAAGATCTTCTCCAAGGGATACTGTCACGCCTCTCCCAGACTCTAGACTTATTCATTACTTATCCCCAAAATAATCATCTGTGGATGTACTTCAGATTTAAATTCATTGAGATTGTGTTTGGTTACTGTTTCCTCATTGGTATTTCACTGCACAGCACAGAGCTCAGCTAGACTGTGGTGTGCTGGACGAGGCGGGTAAGCCTTCGTTGAGAAGTTATGGAAAATCCTCTCAGAGTCTCAGTACCTTTCTGAGCTTTTTGGTCTCCTGATCATTCTGCCCCATCCTACTGTCGTCTGACTTCTTGCTGCTGTCTGTCTTCTTGCAGAAGTTTGTCTCTAGTCAGCTTTTGCTCAAATGCTTTGTTGAAAAAAGAGATGTGCAAATACACATATCTCACATTTATATAGGCTAAACTGGCTCATGTGCCATGCTACTCTACAGCACTCATTCTGGCACAGTTTCTCTGTCTCCTGAAAAGCAATTTGAGAAACATTTGAGAAATCTGAGATTTGAGAAACCACCTCCCTGTGATTTCTGTTGGCTTACTTCCAATATCCAAAATAAACAGAAAAAATAGAAGAAAATCGGCCTTGGGCTCAAAATTTATTCCCTCTTTTCTCCCCACCTCTGAACTACATCTGGAAGTATAATTGCAGCTTGTGAGCATCTGTGTGGCTTTTAAAGCACAATTGGAGCCCAGGGAATGCTTGCACACTGGGAGGAAGATTCATCCCCCAAGAGACACAGAAGCTTATCAGAGCCAGAAGGATCCTGAGGGAGACTGTAATACATAGATCATTTTATTTTGTGAAGAACAGGAAAATTTCTCCTCCCTCAGTCAATTCTTATACTGAGCTTGGCCTCAAAAGTGAGTAGGTAAAGTCTCTTTCTCTCTGGACAGGGATTGCAGTATCACTGAAGGGAACGCTCCTATCTTAGCATTGCTTTACACAAAGGAAAATTTCTCTGTTACAGGCTTATTTCTACTGACTTGCTGGGAAGTTAAAGAAAATGTAGTTTATTTTTGTTCCTTTCCTTATTGTAATCAAGTGTTGGTCCTAGCTTAGAATTTCCATTTAACAGGCAGGGCTTTGTATTACTAAAATGTAATTGCATGTCTCAGCACTGTCCTTGCAGCATCATGCACCATTACAAAATCCTGAGCTGTACCAGCATTAACAAAGAAATCTACTTCCTTATCACTCCAGGAAAAGGCTGTCTAAAACTCCAACTATTCCTTGGCCTTGTCATATTTGCTTATCATGGAGTGGGAATTTGGTTACAAAGCCTATACAGTCACATTTTATTACCTAACAGCAATTAAGAAAAGCAAATTTCACCTTTTGATCAATCAGATACTTCAGTGTTTCTCAATGCTTCAGTTGAGCAAGTAACTACCTGCTCGTTTCATAGAACTGAAACAATTAGCAGAACAGAAAGCGGATATTTCCTCTTCAGGAAACATTTCCTAGGGAATTAACCAGAAAGGAGGAAGCAGCAGCAATAATTTAACTTCAGAGTTATGAAAAACTGTATTTTTACATTAACAAAGTCTCTGCTGAATATATTTCTGACTGTTAAGGCCCTGAACACCAGATATCCATCAACACTGTAACTGTCCTTCAATTACACTGGCACTATAAACTTCTGGCTCAAATGCCAAGTGGCAGCCCAGGCCATCCCCTCAAAATTGTTTACCTTCTGGATATGAGGATGTGCGTACCTTTTTCCAGACACTTCTCATCCCAATCTATTATTTGCTTCTTCTAGCTCATGTGAGTTCTGATCCTCTTCATCCTGGTGCAAGCCAAGAAGCACCTTGGGAAAAAACAGGGTAAGAGACCTTGGGGTTAATCTCACTGCTGTGTTCAAGATGCAGGTATCAGAGTATGAATGGTCAAACGATGATATAGGTGGGAAAAAAAGTGGTGGCAGCTCATACAGCTCTGGCTAGTGAGGGTCATTCTCTAGTCATCTCTACATATAACCACTTATATAAGCCCTTTTGTGGTATGGATTATATGGCCTCCTTGTTCCCCAGCAGTAGTTTTTCGGTGTTGATACTAGTTAGATGTAAATCAGAAAACCTCCACAGCACACAGGTCCTCGACTGCATGGTAACGTCTGCAGTTGGTGTAAGGTTGCCTTCATATTAAGGGTAAGATGTATGGGCAGGGGAACTGGAGATAAGCTTTACAGAACTCATTAAGGGTTTAAAAATATTGGGCCACAAATCATAACACAGATATACTGATTTGCCTTTAATACAAATACTTAGTGTTACCTTATTTGCGCTTCAGAGTTCTGAATTTTAATACGGGGCAGTGAACAAGGCGTTCAAGTTTAAACAAGGGTTACCATTTGACTATGCCCAAATCTGATTACAGCCTAACAATCAACCTAATGTTTAGTGTTTTTCAATTTTATTTTCTTTCCTGGAGCACAGAACCAATTATCTAAGTTGACAGTGAGCTCTTGGCTAGATCCAAACTATTTTTTTCAGGCTGGGATCTAGTCTAAAATGGAGAGTAGGTTGAGCTCTTTGTTACCTTCAAATTTTTCAAAACAATTTAAAAAAATAAATGAATCTTAATATATCTATAGTAATGTCTACTTGAAAAACAAGGTAAGCTTCTATGTAATAAAGAGAGGCCAGAGAAGGTGTCAGACTCGTTAATTTAGATGTAAAGTGTGGCTGTTTGGGTGCTAAAATTATTGCATTTTATCTAGACAGAGAAGAGGAAAAAAAACAGTAAAATCCAGCTGACTAGAAGTAATTAGCTTTGGTACGTCATCGTTTAACATTGTAAGATAGGAGGAGGCTATTTTCACAAAATCATTGTGACCATTTCGCTCTAATTAGGAGTTTCTGAATTCAAGAATCTACAAAAATGCTATTGTTATGATCATAATATCTCATGTTTTAGAAAAACAGCATGAACACAACTGAGAAAACAACAGGACAAGATATGGGAAAAGTAGTTAGTGCTTTTTGGACGCTGAGCTTGCCAGAACAGATCTTTGCGCAACTTCTGTTCCTAGGCATGGGCAAGTAAAAAATTCCTAGTGGGAGAAAGCTGACCTGCTATGTTTTCAACTATTATATCAATACTCATTTATATTTTGTGGCCTGCACATAGACACAAAAATTTTCTACTATAGTATTTTTGAGCAAAGAGGCAGTTACAGTCTCATGAAAGACATACCCTATCGCTACAAGTTAAGATCACAAACCCCTCTAGCCTACCCATTTCAACAGCAGCGTTGCAGTTGAAGCACAGAGTCAAGGCAGATGCAGGCTCAGGGTCAAGCAGATGCAGAGTACTGAGAAGTTGCTACCCCAGCGTGTGGGGACCACTGCTCAGGCAAAAACCTGGAAGTGCTATTTGCACTTCGGCTGCCTGTTTGCTTGGCCCTGGTCTTTCTGCCACTGAGTACCATCCACAGCTCTACAGAATCCCCACTGATAAAAGGAATTGAGAAGTGCTTCCACCTGCAGCATTAGAGTCTGTCCATGTCTGCTTATACAGGGAGATAAAATATTCTCTGTTCATTTCCCTTTAAAAAGCAAACACAAGACAGCAAGGTTTTTGGTTTGTTGTTGTTGGTTTTCTTTTATTTTTTTTAAAATAACATTAGACTTTCATTTTCTCAGGGAAGCTCAGCACTGACTTACAGTCAATAGGCCCTTAACTGGGTAGCTGCCAGATGACAGTATCACCTTTCAAAAAAGACTTCCCTTTCTAGCTATCTCTGTGTTATTTATAGGCAAAAAGCAAAACATACAAAAAACTCAGGGGAAAAGGGAGGGACAGCATTAAGTAACTTGGGACTTTATTCAATTACTGCCTGACAGAGAAATATTTGCCAAGGTCTCTGAATAGCATAAAAAATAGTTTCTAGTACTGGAGAAAAAAGTCCATTATTCACAGATCTGGCAGCTTAGTGATAAGGAAAAGGCTTTAATTTCTAAACAAAAGGACTCTCGGTATGAAAACCACCTGCAATATTAATCAGTTCTAGAAAACTATGAGATGGTTTGTTTGCCTTTTTCTGGGGGGTGGGTGGGTGAGGGGAGTGTTAGATTACTTTAGAAAGAGTGCCTAGGATAGAATAACAGCTAGAGGAGAAATACAGTTCAGGCAGAATTGCAGTTCCATGGGACAGCCAGGAAACTTCAGTGCTCCCTTGCTTTACATTGGGCAGTTGCTTACACACATAGCAGAATTTTGCCAAAATGCATTGCACTGGGTTTTTGTCTTGATTTTCTGAGAAAATGAAGTTCGTGTTATGGTGCTGCCTCTTCTGCCTCCTATTCCTGCCATGAAGGCTTCAACGGGTTGGTCAATTCCAATTCAGTTTGCTACAAAGCTTTGCTACAAAGCTTTGCTACTGAGTTATCTGCTGCCTCCAGCCCTTTGAAGGCCCACAGTTGTGAAGAAAGGGGAAGCCACTCTATTCTTCTTTACCCACCTAATCTCAGAGGAAAAAGTACAAACTGCTCAACTTAGACTTGTTTGGGGTGGTCTATCTCACATTTTGGAGGCAACAGCCTACTTAGCTCTTAACCAACCATGGGACATGCCGCTCCCTGCCCTGTGAGCAAGCTAAAGGTTGGTGAAGGTGGTGGAGAGTGCTGAGGGTGCGTGTCTGGATGGCTTTTTTGGCATACATGTGCGCGCACACATGTGCACAACATCAGTAGGAGGCTAGGCCACCACATACTGAGACAGAGAGGGAGCTAAAGTCCATCTTTGTAGGAGTTTACGCAAGACCTGAGGTGGAGCTCAGAAAGGCAGGACAAATCCATAGGAATACACAGTTCTGTAAGGTCTGCTGTTAATGGCCCAGCTGCTCTCCCCACTGCCCTCATTCCCCAAAAGGCAGAGAGCCCTGTCTCTTTCTTAATTAGCCCTGGAAAATTAATGATCTGTTACTTTAACTTGCTGTATTAGAACTTCTGTTGATAAACAATGTATTAACCATTCAGGGAGCAGCACCAATAGCAACAGATATACTTCATCAATCGTAAAAAAACTCCACTAAACCCCACCAAACTACTAGCACTAGGAGGTTCAGTGAGGAACACCTGACCAGGCATACTCATTTAAGGAGCTCATGTGCTCCTAGTTTGCCATTACAGGCAATTAGTCTCAGAATAAGTAGCAACATTAAACTAACTACACACTACACTTCATGGAAAGCCTAGGACCTGCTGACTTTTCCTGTACAGATGTAAATTCCTATGTTTTTATAATACTAAGAGAGAAATTAACAGCAAACATCAGAGACTATGCTATGAGGCAATCAATGAAATTTCTGATAAAGGCACTGACATCCAAGAAAAACGAATTTCAACATTTTCCCTTTCGTCTTGATTTAGCCAGTTACCTAGAAAACAATTAGATATATTGTCATTGCATATGGCCTTTTCATAACAACCTGTCACTCCATTATCTTGCCTTGCAAATAAAGAGGAAAAGTATCAAGACAGATCTAAAATGGGGCAATTAACATTGGATTTGCAGGTTAAAAACTCCCAACCCCAGTAAACAAGGCCTGCTTAATTTGAGCAGCAAAGCTCTTGACCCATTAAACTGCTTTTAGCATTAATTTAACCACTACAACATCAACACTTGAGTAAGAGCAGGCAGTTTCTGCATTTATGCAAGTCTGACATTCTTTCAGCTAGAGGTGGAAAACCTATCACTAGAGCCCATCCACCTGGCTGTTTTGGTTAATGTTGTAGAGTAAGTAGGTAGGAGCAACCCTCTGCCTTCCACAAAAGTCTCACTGCAGAGACTTACTGATTGTTCAGCTCTCTGGAGAGGTAACTGTCCTCTCTCCAGAAGCTCTAATGGACAGTAAGGGTGATCAGGTCCACCCAGATTTTGTCAGCAACTGAACTGAATAAAGCCTTTCCCCAGCCAGCTCTTTGGTCAGTCAGTCCTAGAACCCTGGTGACATCTTAAGTGCATTGAATTTAGATCTTGTTGCGATTTTTGTCTATTATTTATGAGAATGGATTGATTTTTCTTTTATGTGAGGGAATAATATAGCGTGTACCCCTCCCTCCTCCATCTGTACTTCTGATAATTCCTACATAAATACTGATGCATCACTGCCAGAAGCATTACACAGTCTTAAAAGGCTGCCTCACTTTGTAGTTCCCTTCTTTACCAGGGATTCACAGCGAATTCATGGAGAGGAAAACACCTGAATACAAAGGAAATTCAAAATTACCTTTCCTGCTTGCTGTTGATGGTGCATTACAGTATAAGTTCTCCAGCTACTTGCTTGCTGTCCTTCACTCACAACTACATGTTATGCATATATTTATTTAAACTTGTTCCAAAGCATATTAAAATTGAGAAGAACTGAAGCATGGAGATGGGTAGTAATAGTATTTTTCTTCCTCTCACCATATATTATGCATATTTTGATTGATAAATCAGAAAGATTTATACAACTTTCTTCTTTCATAGGATGAGCTTTCCATTCTCATAAGACATTTTAAATGCATTTAAGGCAAGAAATATAGGTTTAGTAAGTGAGATTATGGGAGAATTTGCGTTTCTAAAATCATGAACGTGTGATTCTGCTGAACAATCGTTGGGCCCTGAAGATGCTCTTAACTCCAGAGGTCGCTTTTGGTTTTACTTCTACTGATTTTAAATACTGTGTGTTGAATTGAGCAGCTCTCCAGACAGTAATGCTGGATGTGGATTTGATTCTAAAGGTGGGATTATAAGAGATTCTGAATCATCGCTAATACTGTCACTGTAGGAGAGCTAGACTGTTTATAGCTAGGCACCAGTGTATTTATTTCTCTGGACCATTTCGTCTCAGGTGAGCCGTTATTGATCAACCATTTTCTAGAACAAGGTTATTCAAATATGCCTTTGTCCCTTATCCTACCTGATCGTTTTTACTTCATTATTCATCCCAATGCTTATCTACTGCTTTCTATTACTGAAGTTTTCTCTGCTTCTGCCCTTGTTTTCTGTCCCTGCTTTCTTCCCCAACTATGAAGACATTAGTATTTCCATCCACTCCCTCAAGGAGAATGATTCTGATTATACTTATAAGCAGTGAGGAGAAAGACAAGGAGATTGGCCTGGGACAAAGCAATTTTGCTCAAAAATTTCCTATTGGGAAATAAAAGGCTACAAAAATTTGCTTAAATTGTGAGCTAATTACAAAAACGTCACATCAGTAGATATTTCCAAGAGTCTTTAAAAAAAAAAAAAGTTATATTTAAACAAGCACCCTACCATTTGCTGCATCAGGGAAATGCAATAAATCCAAGAACCTGAAAGTGAAAATTACAGTCTCATAAAAAGTTAATTGACTTCATTGAGCTACAGGATCCCAAGAACCGGTTATCAGAAACCAAGGCATTTACTAGAACACTGTCACAGCAGTTTTCAACAGCCAAACATGTACAAACAGTTGCAACTCACATGGCTTGCCACCCCCAAAGCTGCTATAAGATAATTTGGAGGTGACACAAAGGAACACCTGAAATCAATCATTAGGTTAGCAAGAAATCACTCAGTGGAAAAAGTAACTCTCGGTTTTAGGAAAAGCTTCTGTATAGAAGCAGTCTTGCTTGGTGCCGAGGGAGAAAGGGACAAAGTTCAGAGAGCAAGTCTATGCTGCAAATCAGTTCAGCTGCACCAAAGTCACAGTCTTGCAGGTATACACTGCTATGGGTAATACCCAGACTGCACTAAAGAAAGTTTATCACTGCTGTGCCACCCCCTTGACCTGGCTACTTGGCTATATCAAGGCTGAAGTGGCATAGCTACAAGTCTGGCAAGCAAAATGCATAGGCTTAGCTTTCTGCTGGCTTAATCAGACCCAGGGTACAGCACTAGCCAGTGTTGAAATTACCTTGCCAAAACCCCCCTGCATTTCTTTCTTGTCCAGTGCTGCCTTCCCACTGAGCGTGCCAATCTCCCACAACTCCTGAAAATAAAACAGCACTACAACTGGACTAGCTCTGTAGGAAGTTATTCTAACACCTATGACTAGGCCAAATGATTACTAGGGAGAAGAGCTTCACCCTGTTTGCAACCAAAACAGGCACTAAGTACAGGTTATGAGCACCATGATAAAAGCCTGACCTGTAACCACAGCACCTACATTATCTGACACAATTGTGCTCAGCCCGTATTGCCACTCCTGCATCTAGTTTTGCAAAATATTCATGTGGCCTGCCAGACATCTTCCCCAGTGCTCACTCCAATTTATTTGTGGCTGCTGTGGCAACATAGCCTGAGGGTGCTCTGTACCTCAGCATCCTTCAAAGGTACGGGGCCTAGACTCTGTGAGCAACACAAAGATGGAGACACTATCCAGACTTCAGAGGGAAAAGACTAAATGTAATTGCATCGCCCTGTCCTGCCTGTTGTGTTAGTGTAAAAAGGAGCATTTGAGAAATGGTAACTTTAACACTTGGAACTGAGCCTCCAGACTGCATACCCTGTGTCTGCTAAGCCAGATCTACCCTCTCTAAATCATCCCTCAAGCTCCAAAGAACAAACCGACCCAAAACAAAAAGCAGAAGAGTATAGACTCTGCTGGCTCTGATATCGGATACAGTGACTCAAAAATAAGGCATTCTGCTTTTATTCTTCCTCCCTTCAACACATTTAGAAGAAATCTGTTTCATATTATGAAGCCTTGTTTTAAACGGGAAGAATACTGTCATCATGCCATTAAACTGCTCGCAAATACAGTTTTGATCCCCAGCCAGTGCAAATCCCACAGATGTGCTCAGTGCCTTTCATTTCGTACTTCGGACTAAGAAGAGAAATAATCCATTCCTTTGTAAGATAGATAAAAACAAAAGGAGGCTACAAGCCTACAGTACTGGTGCACATACCCAGTCCTGAAAAAGACTAAATCATAGCTCTGAAGGGCTTTCTTTTAACCAGATACTGATGCAGTAGTCGCAAAATGAATGATAGGTTTCACTATAGACATAAGAAGACAGCAGGAAACAGCAGCAGTAGTTAAGGCTGCAGCTCGGAGAAAGCACATGCCTGGCACACAGGGCTTGGGACACAGTGAAAGTTTTGAGTAAGATTTCACAGAAGTTTAAGTGAATGTCTGCTGTGGCCCTGTGCCTCTCCCTCCCTCCCTCTTTCTTTCTTGTGCCAGAAGCAAAGTTCACATGGGTTTATAATGCAAAGATTTGACAACGCAAGAAAAAAATGTATTTATTTTTTTTTCTTCCAGTTAGAGTTCAGACAGATCAGCTCCCCCCCACCATCACAGGAGAATTACTATAAATACAAAGGAGAGGAGAGGCAGGGCTGTATGGCAGACACCAGGGAGAAAGGGCTGCCAGGACCCACAGCAGATCAGCTGAAGCTGACATGGAATCATGCTGCTGTCACTTGATTCATTATTCACAGAACTGAGACACTGAACTTCTTTGTCAGTAAACAAATTCACAGACATTAAGTTCTTTCCTGTTGCAGCAGGACCCTTCTAGAAAAAGTATAAAATAAACCAAATCTCAAACAGTGACAACCCACTTGGCTCAAGAGGGGTAGTGCTGCCTTAATGGATGGAACCACTGGAGCCTTCTGTCTTCAGACTCTCCAAGATGAGCGCAGAAAAGTTTTTCATCTGAGCTGTATGGGCTAGCTCTCAATACCAAATGGACAGTGATGTCAGGGGAAAAGAATTTCTGCTATGGGAAGATGACATCTAGCCAGGGAATGTCAAAAACTTGGAAGCAAGTTCTTAGAAAACGGGCTGTGAGACATGAAAGATGCCAAAGCAAGCTTGTCAAATGCATGCCAAGAGAGTGAAAAACAAAAACAC
This sequence comes from Nycticryphes semicollaris, assembly GCA_013400055.1. Lineage (NCBI taxonomy): Eukaryota > Metazoa > Chordata > Aves > Charadriiformes > Rostratulidae > Nycticryphes > Nycticryphes semicollaris. The sequence goes on from VXBJ01005545.1 coordinate 1,993,864, forward strand.
GGTTGACAGACAGTGACCATGTCTTGATATTCCATGCCTGAGAGCAGAAAGTAGCTGATGGCTCGCCAGAAACATCCTAGATCATCAGCCAAAACAAATGAAAGAGACTCCTACTTCATAAATGGTGAGACTGAGTGGAAATGTGCACAGCCACACTTAGAGAAAGTAGACTTCAAGCCTGCTGTCTGCTTCCCATCCCGATAACATGACTGTGTCCTCAATATCAAACCAGAGGAAATGGTATGAAGTTGCAGCAGGGGAGGTTTAGATTGGATATTAAGAAGAATTACTTTACTGAAAGAATGGTCAGGCACTGGCACAGCCTGCCCAGGCAGGTGGTTGAGTCACCATCCCTGGAGACATTTAAGAAACGTGTAGATGTGGCACTTTAGGGCATGCTGTAGTGGTCAAGATTGTAGGGTGTTGACGTGTGGAAGCAAACTCCACAACCTACAAAGTTGTAAAGTAGGTATGTTTATTCAGCGCTGGGCAGCACGGGGGGTAGTCCCACCAAAGTCGTGCACACGGGCTCAAAGCAAGGGTCTACATTTATGCTATTACTTCGTACATATTCAGTTTGTGTCATAACGAGTTCATGCATATGCATCATCTATCTGATCTCACTCCGTATGTTAATTAGTTCCCCGCCTCCATGGGTCTGCACAGTATCTTCCTCTGGTGGTCGTCGGGGGTCGCAGTGATGAAGTAAGGAGGTTCCTCTTCATCACTGCTAGTAACCTTTTTTTGCTGTGCCTGCTTGGAGCTTGGCCATACCGCAAGCCTGGGTGTGGCTGTTTTTCGCAGCTTTAGTCCTTGGTGAAGATGTCTTATGTCCAGGGTTGGATTAGTTACTCGAGATAAGCAACAGACAGCAGCTCGTTATGAACACATTCTGCTCCTTAATTCAAGGGCATACTGTCACTACACCAACACCTGTTTAAATATTATTTAGTCTCACTTCCATCAGTGTGGGTTGTGTTTTTGTGTATGGTTGGACTCTGTGATCTCAGAGGTCCTTTTCAATTCTGTGATTCTATTTCAAGATTATGAAAATATATTCCTCTAAGTGTACCTCTTGCCAAAATACAACAAGCTTTCTGAACAGGTCAGGAATAAATGGTACAGGCAAAATGGCACCGTGATGCATGTAAAACACAGGTAAGGGAGGGGGAGAAAGTATCATTTTCTGCAAGGTCTTCAGGCACTGAGTATCAAACTCTGGAAAGAGTCAGGACTGCTGCAAGATACTCTGCAGTAAATCCAAACACTGCATAGTGCCTCCTTCAATTTGGTGCTCTTCACTTTCCTTTATGTTGTCTCCATGGGATTATCAGCTGGAAACGGATACACTCGATAGTTTCTGAGACCTCAGATTCCATTATTCTGCCAGAACACTTACTAATTATATATACTTTGCCAAATATCTGATGTTTTCACTGGCTGAAAGCCCATGCTTAATGGGCTGATAAAGAACCAGTGCTGTCAGAGAATGGCATGTGATTGGTTACATGGGTCAGCTGAAACTATGCCCTCAGGAGGTGCCTGCCTGAGCAAATAGTATACATGAACATTTCCTGGGTGAGAAGCTGAATGAATTCTACACTGAGAACTTCATACCTTTATTCTCAGTACTACTAAGGCTTCCCCTTCTATCCTGAAAGTTGAACATCCAGTGCACATTACTCTCCCAAGAATGCCATGACCTATCTTCAGTGACTAGAAGACAAGATATCAATCTGAGTGAACTGGGCTCAAAGATGAATCTGTTTGGCATAAATACCTATTTCTCCCTTTTCTGGGCACAATGAACATAGAGGAGGATGCTTCCAATGCTAATCTGCATATTCTGGCTGCTGTATCTAAATAAGTTGTTGTCCTTTTTCTCCTACTGTTCTGTTTCCTCTCGTTTGCACTGAAGTCCACAGTTCCTTGGCCCTGTCCTCTCCCTTTCCTGCATTACTGCTCCGCACCATCATCAAGTCACACCCACAAACCTGCAAAAAAACCAAAGAGAAATGAAAGTTTCAATCTTGTCCTCCACTCCATCCTATCCCCTCCTACTTGATCACTTGGAGCACCATTTCTTAGAGAAGGTATGAGACCCAAAAAACATGGGTCACTGTTCAGTGTTGCTCCGGAGACTGTCAGTAGTGTCCCATCTAAACAGGCAGAACAGACCCAGGCTGGGGAAGAGAGACCAGAGAAGCAGATCTATACCAATGTGATGGTGCCCACGTGCTCCAAGTACTTTTTGGTTTTAGGATTACATCTTTTTCTGGGAAACTATGTCAAAGTATAGCAGCTAAACAAAGGGTTGGAGTGACAACAGAAGACAAAACAGCTCAAATAAGATTGTGATCAGCAAGAAAGTTTCAGAAAGCAGATCAAGGATGTCAGCGTTATCAAAGGGTTGTCTTCCAAAAAGCTTCAATAGCTGTTCTGGCTTGAGACTTCAGTTGTCTTTCTTTGCTCTGCAGTTTCATTTCTCAAAAAGCCTTGTGCTAGTGGAAAGTGGAAATTAATGAATGAATGTTAGTATATGTGGCCCCTACTTTCCTCAGACCTTCGTCATGTAAGCATTCTCAAGAGCTAAAAATGCCTTTCTCCCAGCTTCCGGATAACCTCACTGACTGCATGTCTTTAATTTGACTTACCAGCTGAGTGGATGCTCATTCAGTAATGTGATAGCAGGCATTTTAGGAACATTTCCAGCAAAAACAATCATTAAAAAAATTACTCATTTATTAAACTCTCTTCTATGAAGTCTTCACTTGTATTGTGCCAAATTCAGGAGGTTAGCACTGTGGAGATGGGTTGGAGGAAAAAAAGCACAGAAAATCCCCACACCCTGTCCTGTCACACAAACAGAGGCTCTAAGGACCTGTGTGAAGGAAGAGCAGGGAACTACAAGAGAAGCAGTGGCATAGGTGTATGCTGAATGCTCTGGAAATGGATAAACCCCAGGGCTGGTTTCCTAGATACAGTCAGTTCCTGACTTTGGCTGTTATTGATTATGCCCCTTACACCTTTCCAGTTATTTGTCACTCTTTTCACTTGCCATCTCACTCATATTCTTTTGGTAGCGCTGTCCTATAAATATATTCAGTGGTTTATTCAAGTCTGCCAGGGGAGAGAAGAGGAACAGAAGCCCCTACCACCTGAGTAATTAATCTAAGGTATTTGTAAGATTACAGAACTGGGTTTTACAGACACCTTTGCAGAAATGTCTATCAGATGTAACTTTATCATCAATCCTGTTTATGATACTGAGGCTTAATTCCATAACCTGTGTTGAGAGAACATTTTGGTATCACCACATCAGCATGTAATGTCATATAAAGGTGGAACTAACTTCTGTGAAGGCTGCAAGGCGGGGGAAATTAGGCCATTTAGTAGCATTAGTCAAAGTTAGCATCAGGCTCAGAGCTAGCTAATATAAAAGATTGCTATCTAGTTTGTTTGGAATTCAAACACCATATCAAAAAGGAATAAATATATGTTTTGATATATTTTCACAGGTGGCTTAATAAAAATCAACTTTGAACTGAAATAACTTTGAAATGACATACCTATTTCAGTGGTGGACATGTTACAGCACAGTCTGCAGAGCGGCTTTTCACCACCTGGTGACTCCTGTGTTTTGAGTTATCAGCTGCTGGAGCTGCATCAGCAGAAAGCTAGAAGGTGGATGAGCAGGATAACAATTTGTAGGACCTGAACTTGCTCTAAGTACAAACTCAGGTAAAACTGCAAATTGCTGTTTATCAGTGATTTTGTTGAAACCCCTAAAGTGACAATGATAGTTTCACTTTTCATTCTCCTCTTGTGCCTGTCACTGAGGGAGGAGCTCAGTTTCTACTTCTCAGTAATAGCATCTTCACCTCTTAGGTTTCCTGCACTCTGACCAGGAATGTATCCAAACCGAAGGGTTCTTAAACATTTCCACAGTCATTCCCCAGGTTCCTCAAGAAAGGCAGGGACATTGACCACCTGCATCTATTCTAGTTTTCAACAGACCACCAGGTGCAAGGCCATTCCTTCACAGCAATTGTTCAGTGCAGTGGGACAGTTTTAAATGTCTTACACATTCTGCACTTTGTTGAAACAGCCCAAAACGTGTATTTTGTAATGGGAACCAGCAAACTTCCATAACATAAACACTATGTCCTAAGGTCAGTGGCAGGAACTTTAGTTCTGGATCCTGTTGCATTTATTTAAGCTAAATTTGTGTCTGGAGTTTCACGTGTCACTGAGGGACCAAGCATTATAAAAATACTCCTACCAAAAATTCCATATGGACTACTTCCACTTTTTTCCCCCTCATCTTGTATTTTACATTTTTGCACTTTCAAATGAATATCATTTAATCAAAACTGTTTGCAACACACACAACTGAAAAATAGTTACATCAATATATACAAGAATATGGAAACTTGCAAGATAAAGGCAAAAGCAAATGATTTTTTTAAACAATTTTCTGCAACAAAAAAATATATTGAAATAACACAGTCCTCAGAGCAATTTAAATTTAAGCTTCTGTACGACTAACTCGACATTAAAAGTCCATCTCTGAAACACAAATAGTGAAACAATCACCCACAGGGGAACTTGCAGGCATGGTTTGTTTCACTGATGGACAAAAAAGGATGATTAGATAATTTTCCTGTTTAAAAAAAACGGTTTGGGGGTTCTTAACTGATTTATTTTGGCAGGACAAGGAGTCTTTCCCACAGAAAATCATTTGAAGGACCAAAAAAACCTCTTTGCCTTTTTATGTAACAAACGGCTATGCCTAAACCAGAAAGAGAGCTTAAAATTAGTGCTTCTAATGTGACCGCTAAGACATTTCAAACTTAATTACATCTGAAGCAGACTTAACCACTCATTTCTCTCCAGTTTCACACACACAGTAATTGCCCCTCTGGCCGCACTGCAATATTGTAGAATTAACCACATCCTAGAGGAGCTGGAAAAGAAAAAAGGCAAACAAACCAGGCTCCAGAGTATCTGTCCAGGCAAAGCATGGTCATTGATTGGTCCAGGAGATCTCCCTTCTGCAACAAGAATTAGAATCGTTCCACTGAAGTCAGTGTTGCTCTGTACCAAACACCTGAAGCAGGTAATACTCTGCTTCTCACTTGGCTTTTTACTTTAGCTCTTGTTGCCTTATATGAAGTCAGAGATATAAAGAGAACATTCCTGAGTTTGTATGTACTTAAGTACGTATACATGTGCTTATATTCATCTTATCAATCTACTTCTTAAAAAAACCCAGTATTTTTAACTTTAAGAAACTGTGCAGATTTTACTGCAAGCTGTAATTTTGAGCACCAAAGGATACACTGCCCCAAAGTAAAAAAAAATAAAAAATTATATTAAAGTTAGTACATGAATGCATGAATAAAACCACTAATAAATAGCCTCTATTAATAAAAATGTTCCCATAGAAATCTTACACCTGGATGTTACATTAGAGGCCAGCAACCACACCATGGAAGATGCAATGTGGTTCTGAAGTTTCAGTACAGCTGGACCACTCTAAGCATGCTCCTCTGTGAAAGAGTGCAAAGGAGTTGTTACACACTTAGGTCCCGTGAATGAAAGAGACAGTAAAATACTACACTCATAGATCCTGTAAGCACTGGGGCTATACACAAGCTTACCTGGTAGTCAGAGAGCGAAGATACTCTGCAGATTCAAAGCCTTAAGCAGGTAGCAGAAAAAGTCCAGGAGCTTCCTGGAGTGGTAGATGATACAATTCAGGATGCCTCTGCTTTGCTGCAACGCTGCTCAGCTCTATGATGCTCTTGCACAGGAAGAGAATTCCCTCTCATTTTACAAACCATCTCCACTGCATACTGTTCAGAGTGGACAGCTTCCCACTACAGGTTCCAGGCTGACTCTGGAAGCAGCACAGAGCAACAAGCTGCCTTGTTTGCTCCAAGGCTGCAAAGTTCATTGAGGGCCGTGTACTTGTTTTATACCTTGTATATACAGATTTTGTTTTTCTGTCTTGGCTCAAGCAGGCCGAATCACAGATTCCCACTTTATTCTGTTTCTTCACTGCCTTCTTTAACATAAAGAACAGGATTTAATATTGCATATTTTGCTGAGGATCCATCCTTCCAGCTCTCTGTGAATGGAGAAGGAAATCTAAGAAAACAATGTGCAGCTGCTCCTTTGTGCCTGCCAGGTCAGAGTTTGCTAGAGATCCTCTTGGTTCACTACACAGAAGTGATTATTGGATCTACCACCTAAAAATAAACAAAAACATTCTACAGGAACCTGTTACTGGGTAGATAGATTTGGAATTGCTCCCAAACGAACCCTCCACACTGTGAGCCAAATGCACCTGAAAGGCTGGCTTTCTCTCACAGTCAAAGGAGTGCCTGAGTGAGGAGGTACAAGTTTACTTCTCTGGGCAGATTGAAGCTGGATACAGCTGCCAATTTAAATCCCAGTGCAAGTGCCCAATTGTATCCTTACAAAAGGCCTGGCTCAGAGTTTATGCAAGTATGTCACAACTTTCTGGTTTCAGGTGGGGTGGATTACATTTTTCATTTTAATTTCTTACACTGAAACTAAAATAAATAATAATTTAAAAAATCACAGCAGTAAACTAGTAACTGGCATAGAACTCAAGTCTGAGCTGTATCTCAAACACTGACAAAGGCAGTGTATTTTGTTGTTTGTACTGCAATTGTCTGAAAAGTGGCCATTTGCAGAACTAACTATACTTTAATTCTCAGAGTTGAGAAATACTGTGGTTTTCTTTCCCACTGTTTCCCTAATCTAGAAGCAATTCAGACACATGACAGCTCCACATCTAAAATAAAATAACGAGGGCTAACACTACATGTCTCCAGCCAGAAGTAAATCTGCCTGTATGTTTGCCTGCCTTTCCCCTCTTCCTCCCCTGACAAGGCTCTCTTCAGTGGAAAATCATATCCTACTGAACTCTGAAATACACCTCTTGCCTTTGGTCTGGTTGGATAGAAAAGCTAACTTTCTGCAAGATTTCTAGTAAAGTAATTCTGGCTAAGGAAGGCTTGCATGAAAGTTGCTTAATACATTTTGAATGAAATACTGTCTCATTAAAAAGATTTAAATATCTGTTTCTCCATTTCCGTTTTCTCCATCAAAAAGCTTGAAATTAAAATTTTGTTCATATAGTGTCCCCTAAAATGTGTTGCTTTAGATTATTCACATGTAACCCAACCATGAGTCATGTTTGAAACTTACCTATAGCCCCCTTTTAGGCACAGCACTTTTCCCTGCATATAACACACTGCATGGCATGAAAAACACAGTCTGTACAGAAAAGAGGAGACAGAAATGAGCATAAAGGTATGAAGACTTCTCAGCCACAATTCCCATGAGGCTCTGCAGAAGTACAGTTGGACTGATAAGGGATCATTACTTTTTGTCAACATTCACATTTTTCTGAACTTTTCAGATTACAGAGGAGATGGAAAACTGCTTTTCAATCAGCTCTTGTTGGTGCTGAGGCAATATTCCAGATGATCCTCATCCAGACTGGATGAACAATCATTCTGGCTTTGCCCTACTATTTTTCTCAAAACATCTATTTACTCATCATAACATGCTATTCTAAGGAATAGCATTACATGGAAAAGCTTCCTCATACATACTTGGAAAAAGTCTTGCCCAAAAGATGTATTTTAACATCAGATGTTACATATAATCTCTCTTACCACTGGAAAGACAACACAGTCATCAGTAAAGACAGTTGCTTTCAGTTCAGTTCTTGAGTCATCCCCATATTCTATGTACAATTTTGAGCAATCAGTCTGTGATATGCTTTCCTCATCTTTCACAGAGAAATGATGCCACTGCCTTACACACAAGTCACACACCCTACCATACACACAAGTCACCCGTACATACCATAAAGTCTTTGTAACAAAGTTTGACTCAGAATTCATGTCTGTACAGCACCTGGTACAACACAATTTCAGTTTCAGTGTGATCAGGGACCTGTACTATACAGCAATAGAGAATGAGAAATTCTTGAATCAGCTTCTGGTCATCCAGCTCAGAGTCAGCAAGGAATTAAGACAGACAACGGCATTAAGTGTTTCAGGGCTTGAACTACACACTGTCATGGGACTCTCCAGAAATTTCAACTGCCAGAATGAATGGCACATTATCAACCAGGGAGCTGAGGAAATCCTGCCAACAGACAGGGGTACATTCTAACACCACGTTATGGTGGCTTCTGTGTTTGTTTTATTGAAAATACTGAAAATCAACAAACTCCCTCAGATACATTCACTTCATTCACCCAGGATATCGTCTAAATTATGGTTTCAAGAAATACATAATGAGTGAACCTTGGTTAACTCTCATTGCTAATAGTGCCTTATAGGACCTGGACCAGCTACTTCCAGTTCTTCATTCTGGAGTATCTAAAAAACCTGTATACAGATTTTCTATTCCCATTCAATTGTTCCCTGCTGGTTCCTGAGAAATGTTTTTCTAAGAAACAAGGCTCCACATGAAAAACTGTATAGAAACCAAGCTTTCCATGCGACAGAGTGATCAAGTGGGATTGTTCAGAGTTATTCTGATGAACAGTTATATATTGTATTTGAACTTTGTTGTGGGTCCTTATACTCACGGATGCCACATTTTCAGTACTGTTACTGACCAAGCTCCAGTTAAAGATTTTTTCACGCTTACCAACACCTAAACCTTCCTCCTTTACCCTATTAGAGAGACGTTTGTCACAGTCCCAGCTCAGAGACAGCTAAGGGGAATGTCTGAGAGCTGCTCACCTACACCAACTCTTCCAGTGTTTCAAAATACCTTTGCCATCACTGTCAGCTGATTGCCACTGAAGCAGCTAAAAAATATTCTTTCTTAAGTTTCATGCATCTTTTAGCCTATATACAAACAGACTTTTGAAACAGTTTCAACATTCTAAGACTGACTCACATGTTCAGTTCGCCTTCTTTGAGGATAAATAATTTTCTTATTACGATGAGTACGAAGCAGGAATGATGGAAGAGATTCTAGAAATACTGATATACTGATTCTTTGGGCAGTTTTCTTTTTTTTTTTTTTTAAACTAAAAAGAAAACAGGCTTTTTTTTCAAACATCAAAACTATTACCTTGAATTAACCAGACTGGACAATAGTGAGCCATTACAAATTATGACCAAAACTTAAATAAAAAAAACCCCTAGAAGCTAGGAGGAAACATTTGGGAGTTGTTCAAATGACCCAAGATTTATGGTACAAGTGAAAAAAAAAAAAACAAAAGTTTTTTTGCAGTGACTTTCAAAGTTACAGGTAGTCACCAGGAACTTTATTACCTGGTGCAAGCAGCAAGACTGGAATGATAATTTTAACAACATTCCTTTATGACAAGGAATTCAAAAGACATCAATATCCAAGTACTTCACAAACATGACCTAAGCTTTACAACCGCACCATTAATTAAGTGTTGGACATAAATAAATTTGAAAAGGGTGAACTATGGCATAGACAGGCTGATGACCTGTCCAAAGTCCTATGAAGCTAAAGCAAAGGCAAAGCCTGCTGTTGATGTCAGGACAACACACACACTATACACTCAAAGCGAACTAATCTAACTGCAGCTATAGAAAAGTCAGGTCTGATTTCCCATAACAGGTCTGGTTTTCTTTTCAGATTCAGAGAAAAAACAGAGGAAGCTTAGCTCCAAGACTGTGGTTCACAGAGATCTGTGGTTTTAAAGAATTTGACAAGTTCCCCCCACCTTCAAACACCTACTAGGGAAGATATGTTCTGAAACTCACAGAGAAGCTTCCAAGACCTATTTTAACCAAAATTTAGCCGAGTCAAACAAGACTATTTCCTTCTAAATCATTTTGGCAGCTATATAAGAATTATGAGTTATCTAGTAGACAGTGGTTGCAAACACTTTCACAGGAAAGCCTTGAAGCTGATAAACTGTGATAAGCAAATTCAAGTGAACTGCACGATGGAGAAGCAGCAAAGCAAAGCTGCTCACATCTTTTTCCCAAGAACTTTGGAAGTAAGTTAACACCCTTCTCACACCAGCAATAGGGTTTACACAGAACAATATGTACATGGTGTAGAAACAGTGTGATTTAAATGCAAGCATGGCTGTGGACAGTTGAATCTGATATTCTTGCAGGTGACGTTTTTTATAGTTTCAGTTAAGCAACTGATATCCTGCACAGAGGTCAAGATTACATATGAAATGATATATACTGATGTGTCTTTTCTCTTGGACTGTCCTGTCAAATTTCATTCTTTGTATGACTTAGAATTCTTCTCTCTAAAAGCTTCTGAACTGTAATACCTGAACCAGGACCTAGTTAAATAAAAGTTAACAAAGGGTTTAAAATTTCTCATCAGAGTGAAGCCAAAATGAAACAGCACATTCTGTGACCAGTTAGACAAAGCAAAGAGGCTTTATCTTGAGCTTAAGGTATGACCTACTACGAAAAACGGAGGCCTATTCCTACTAGAGAAAAAGGCTCTAGTTTGAGAAATGCAGGCAGTCCTAAACATTTCAAAGGTTGCAAGCACAAATGTAACATTGTGTGTCCGTCTTGTACCAAGATTCTGGAAACTACTATATTATTTTGGAATACTTGAACTTTTCTTTTCTTTTTAAATATAAGAAACTTTTTGAACTCTCATCCACTAGAAATTTATGCAAAATCCTCCCGGGTTGACTATATAGAAAATAAAACCCCAACGTACTAACTTCAGATTCTGCATCAGACTCTTCCATTTTACCAGTTATACACCAAGAAGCCAAGATTTTTGGTATAAATTCTTGAAATCACTGTGACACACTTAAATGGCTCTTACCATGTATTACTATCAACAATGAATCATTAGGCAGAGCGCTGCAAGAACTGTTTAGCCCTTAGGTAAAATACCTCCATGCTGCCATCTTTAGGGAGAGTGCAGAAGGAAGGCCAGAGCTACCAGGAGGCAGGCAGGAGCAGAATAACCACACAGGGTCAACTTCAGAAACTTGCTCCTTTCCCTCCTTGTTTTGCAAGCACTGAGCACAACATGCTCATTTCTCAGGTGACTGTCTCTCCTGTCTTACAATTCCCATTTTGCTTGCTGGTACCTCTTGAAGAAACAGGAATAATTGACAGAGAAAGGTAGAGTTCATTCTACTGTACACAATTTCTCGTTTTCCATACAGCCACTACAAAAAGAGGTAGAAACAAGCCAGTTATTCTGCCTTTAGCCAACTTTGCATTGTAAGTTGGTGTAATCCTTACCAGCAGTTACTATTTCCAGTGCCAGTGGTTGAACTAGCTGGGGAGGGATGCGTTAGCTAACAAGAAGCAGGTAAATCTCACAGTCAAATACAACCCCTCTGTAATACACTGATTTCATTTAACTTTACAATATTGAACTGAAATCACAAGATGTGCACAGGAACTTTTCCCAAATCATAATGTATCTCAAACTGCATTCATATAGATTAACAGATATATCAATATAGGGTAACAAATACTGAAAATACAAGGTTAGATGAATACTGGCCAGCTTGGTTTCTTATGGTACTTTGCTTTAAGCTATTTTTATGTAATTTGTTCCATCTGCACATGGATGTCGCTAGATAAAATTAAATTAAAATTAAAATGTAATGTCTTACTTGAAAATCCTCCCCTGAATAGGGCAGTAAAGTTTATTTTAAACTAGTTATGATTGTTTTGATGCTTTCTAACTCCATGTCCTTTTGTAAACATGGACAAGACAGATCAAGCTGGAGAAAGCTTCAGCAGTGACTGGGTGCAGTGCATCCCATTACACCACTCAATCAACAGCAGATCTGTGCAGTAACTTAGAACATTTCAAATTCAACTTCAGCAGAGAACACTGCTAACAGAAATGTCCAGTTTCTTTTTAGAAGAATAACTCCACTGCTTTCCAAATTTATTTCCATTGCAAAGCACTTCCAGGCTCTAACCTAGGCAGGTTAGAGAAGGAACTGCTTCTTTATCTGATCCTAAGCCTCCCTTTAGGGTAGAAAGCCAGCAGTCTCACCAAATCTGAAACATCCAGGTAGGACCAGCACAATTTGAATCTACTTTGTAGTCTTTTTATTCATGTTTTTGCTCTTACTCATTGGCAACCTGCCTTCACCAGATGTACCAAAGCAACCCACGATGGACGCAGACCCAAAAGACAGTTAACTCGCTCCACTGAAAGTCATGCCAGTGACAGTGCATGTGAACAATACAGTCACCTCTGATGCTTCTCTCTCAGTCCCCAGAAAAACAGAAAAAGATCTTAAATAGAAACCAGTAACAAAACAAAAATGCCACACCATTTCACACGCTGCGTCAACAGTGAGTCACAACACTCAGGCTCTGAGTAACAGGGGATTGAAGCAACATTGCAGAACAGTGGCTTTTTTTTTTTTGTTCAAAGATCAACTGCATTGGTGATTTCTTGAGGTTGTTTTGGGGGTTTAATTTTTTCTATTCCCCTCCTGCCCCCAAACCTCTTGTACTTCATAAAAGCAAGGGTAAATTTACTCATCGTGGGTATTTCCAAAACCTGTTGAAGTTCTCACCTTAACCATGATTTCCCAATTAATACTTGTTAGTAAGGGGCATCTCCTATTAATAGAGATGCTTCCCTCTAAATAAGAGTATGTTCCTTCCTACCTCCAGTCTGTGGCAAAAGCATTAGGCACCCAAAATTGAATTTCTACCTTCAGAATATTATCCTAAAGCAAAACTATGCCAAATCATTTACTGGAGCTCAGAAATGGCTGGAAAAAATTTGCAAGGCCATTTTCAGGTATTTTTAAAAAAACTCCCCAACATGAAAGGATTTCCATCTTCTTGTGATTTTTCTAAATCCTTAAAAAGAAAATAAACAAAGGAATAAGCTTCCTTTCCACGCCTGAAAAAATGTAATTATACAAAACCAGAGAGGACAAAGGCAATTGGAAATTTAAGTAACTTCCCTTAAGAAATTAGGTTAGGTAAGAGAGGCTGTCAGAGAATTTTCCATTATTTCCACTTCAACCATTCTGCCGAGACTTTCCTTCCACCTTCTGATTCTAAGAATTTTTAAGAAGGACAGCTGTTGAAACTGAAACACTGAATGTCAGCCACCAAAAAACCCCCAGTGAATATATTCACTGTCACAAACGCAAAAGCAAGCCTTATCTCCATAATTCACTGGTCCTACACGCTACTCAAGCAGCTTGTCCTAAACACGCCATCTCCCTGCTGAGGAATCAACCTCCAAAGCTGATTGTTTGGTACACATTACTGAGTAGAATTTCCTGTGCATGCTATTACTCATCTCACCCTAATGTGAGACAAAAATTGCAAGAGGAACCCTGCTCTACCAAGTGCGTAAATTCTGTTGCAATGAAAAACCTGCATCCTTCCTATGCCCAACCCAAGACAAGATGCAAAACAGAATCAAAGAAGCAATAATAGGATATATGGTCTTGCTAACCCTTGTGATTTTATGAGTCTTATTATGGAAAGGTTCTTAAATCATAATATTGGAACACTATCACCTGACAACCTCATCTCTTACTGAATAAAAACGTTTCTAGCCTTTGTGATAGGTCACAAAGCAAGGATCTGGAAATCTACTCCAAAAAAAACCCCAAACTGAAATATTCACAGAAAAGAACATCAGGACTCTACAATTTCTGAGTGAATTCATTCTGCTGTGAGGGATCTCATCACTGACCAGACACTGAAGAATCATTCTTGCCTCTCCATCTCCCTCAGCCTGAACCGGGACATCAAGAGGATTGGTGGGGGAGAGGAGGCAGCAAAATGCTGCATTTGGTGGTAAGGGTACACTCACCTGCAAACAAAGTCTGTCTCTAAACTATCACATTTGACAGAAATCCCAGCCATCATCCATTGAGATGACTCAAGCTTCTTTCTTGCCCTTCTCAGCAATATGCAATTTCAAAGACCTTATCTACTAGACTTAATAGTATATTAACAATATTATAATTAACCAGTAGTCTATCAGGTTGTATCAGAGGAGTGGGTAAGTGTGAGTACACGTACACTTACTACAGTTCGCAAGTGCCAGCCAGGAGTAAGCCTGCTTGTTACTGCACAGTCTACTGGCCTCTTTACTGCTTTTGTTTAAGAGAGGACAGGTGTAAGCCATTTCCCCTCAATGTTAGAGGGCAGACGGAGTGTTTTCACTGTTATTCAGGGTAGGAGAGGTGTGTGCACATGCATATTACCTTTACAACCAGGTTCCCTTAGTAAAAGAGAGACTACTTCTGCCTTTTCCAAGCCCTGCCTTCTCTGCCGACTTGAAATTCTTTTCTCTAAGACATTATGGTGATTCTGCCTCTCTCCTTTTTCCATTTCTGGTAGTCAGAGCTTTTTCCCTCTTAACAACTACAGCTATCTCTGTAGTGGTAACATAGTCTGAGTAGCTGCCTCCTCGATTCACTTATCCATCAACACGCAGTTTCAAACAGCAGCTGGAAATAAAGAGCAAGTTAGCATAATTAATTGTGTAAATAACTTCTCCAGAAGGCCCAGGCTGGTAAATACCATCAGAACAACACGATGCTTCCCAACGCTTTAGTAATAGGGTGAAGTTGCAACAACTACAGCTTTCCAAAAAGAGCTTGTGTGGACACTGATGCTGGTACATACACTGAGGTAGCTCAGATTTCATTTAACTTCTTAGTTTTGTGCAGATTTTTTGTTCTATTGTTTCAACTTCACATAGAAGTCAGTCACATTTACAGACCCTTTAAATCATTAAATAAGCAATGTTGTTGAAGTAAAGAGGCAAATGTATCCTGGGAATAAGTGACCCATTTTGGAAGAGCAGCAGAGGTAGGAAGCCTCAAGAAACACTCTGCTATTAATAACTGTACTAAAATAAACCTCTCCAAATTCTGTAACAATTGTTTTAATAAGTTTTCTGGCAAGAGGCTAGAATAAATTACTGTTCTTTGCTTCTGTGCCAATCACATTAACTCCTGCAGCCAGTTTAGCTCAGACAACTGGGTCACTGTAACTGCTCACAGTACTCTACATAAGCTCTAAGTCTACCTTGTTGTCTTTTCTTTACATTTCCTAAGCTTCTCAGAAGCCTAAACCTTCTTCAAATAAGTGATCCAAAAAATGAGGACAAATTTACACAAAGATGTCTTCATCCAATTAAGTTAAAGTCAAAATTTATTTCTGCAGTAAAACAACAGCTTGTTTTCCCATCCCGTGTCACAATATTTATTGCATACTAAAGACAAGAAAAATTAGTGTAACTAGGAAATGAAGCCTAAGTATTCATCTGTCCTTATTGGCTATCCACACAAACCAAAAGACCCCCTGAACTGTGGCCTAAGAGAAATATAAACCTTTATTTAGGGCCAAGACAGTGAGGATGGAATGATAAGATCAGTATTTTATGTTCAACAAGAACAACATTTCCCAACTTTGCAGAATGAGCCTCCGAGGACAGGCAAAAGGTTTCAACATGTTTCAAAAGATCTCATCATCTATGACTGGATAATAAATAAGGCACTTGAAAATCTAAAAATTTCACTTATTATTTTATAGAAGTAGCATCCAAAAGCAGTAATAATTTTAAGACCTAGACATGTTTGCAGATAAGCTGTCAGTATAAGCCTTGAGCTAAAAACAGACACACAACTGACCATCATCCAACCAGACTGAGTTGGATGATGTTCAGATGATAACTTCTCAACTCAGGTGGAGAAGGAGCCAACAAGGAGGAGTGTACTACTGGACTTAGTTCTGACAAACAAAGGAGGACTAGTGGAGGACATGAAGGTTGGGAGCAGCCTTGGCTGCAGTGATCATGAAAAGATAAGAGTTCAGGATTGTGGGTAGTATGCAGAAAACAACAAGTAGGAGTGAAACCTTGGATTTCAGAAGGGCTAACTTTGACCTCTTCAATAAACTGCTTGGGTAAATCCCAAGGATCAGGGCTCTGGAAGGTAGGAGGGCTCAGGCTCAAGAGAGCTGCGCAATATTAAAATATTGCTTTCCCCAAGCTCAGGATCAGTGCATTCCTAAGAGCAAAAAATCAGGCAATGGAAGCAGGAGACCTGGGTGGTTGAACAGGGAGCTTCTGAAAAAGCTCAAGTGGAACAAGGACATTTACAGGGCACTTGGGAAGATTATAAGAATGCTGTTAGAGGGATGGAATGAGGAAAGCCAAGGCCTCCTTGCAATTAAAATTGGCAAGGGACGTCAAAATCAACAAGAAGGGTTTTTTCAAGTATATTGGAGGCAAAAGGAAAACCAGAGAAAATGGGCCTACTGCTGAATGAGGCAGGTTGCCATGGTAATGGAGGATGCAGAGAAGGCAGAAGTGCTGAACGCCTTCTTTGCTTCAGTCTTTATTGATCAGGTGAGCCCTCAGGAGTCCCAGACTTTGGAGGCAGTAGAGAAAGTCTGGATGAAGGAAGACTAGTTGAAGAAGATCATGTTAGAGAACAGTTAGATAAACTGAATATCTGCAAGTGTATGCATCCTGATGGGATGCACCCACAAGTGCTGAGGGAGCTGGCAGAAGTCATTGCTGGGCCACTCTTCATCATCTTTGAAAGGTCCTGGAGAACATGCAAGGTGCTCAAGCACTGGAGGAAAGTCTCACCTCCATCCCCGGAAAGATGATGGAATAGCTCATTCTGAGTGTCATCTCAAAGCATATGGAGGAAAAGAAAGCTATCAGAAGTAGTCAACATGGATTCACCACGGGGAAATCATGTCTGACTAACCTGATAGCCTTCTACAATGGCATGACTGGATGGATAGACTAACGGAGAGCAGTGCATGTTGTCTACCTTGACTTCCCCAAGGTTTTTGACAGTCTCCCACAGCACTCTCATAGGTAAGCTTAGGAAGTGTGATTTAGATGAATGGACAGTGACATGGATTGAAAACTGCCCGAAAGACAGAGCCCAGAGGGTCATGATTATGGGGCACAGAATCTAGTTGGAGATCCATAACAAGTGGCGTTCCCAGGGGTCAATATTGGGTCCAGTCTTCTTCAATATATTCATCAATGACCTGGATGAAGGGATGGAACGTACCCTCTGCAAGTTTGCTAATGATACAAAACTGGGAGGGGTGGCTCACACATCAGAAGGCTGTGCCACCATCCAGCGAGACCTGGACAGGCTGTGAGTTGGGCAGAGAGGAACCTGAAGAAATTCAACAAGGGCAAGTGTAGGGTCCTGCATGTGGGGAGAAATAACCCCATGCACCAGTACAGATTGGGGGCTGACCTGCTAGAGGGCAAGTCTAAGGAAAAAGAGCTGGGAGTGCTGGTGGACAACAGGCTGACCATGAGCCAGCATGTGCCCTTGTGGTCGAGAAGGCCAATGGCATCCCGGGGTGCATCAGGAAGAGTGTGACCAGCAGGTTGAGGGAGGTTGTCCTCCCCCTCTACTCTGCCCTGGTGAGGTCCCATTTGGAGTAGCCTGTCCAGTTCTAGGTTCCCCAGTTCAAGAAGGGCAGGGAACTACTGGAGAGGGTACAGCAAAGGGCTACAAAGATTACTAGGGGACTAGAACATCTCTCTTGCGAGGAAAGGCTGAGGAACTAGGGTCTTTTTAGTCTGGGGAAGTGAAGACTGAGGAGGGATCTGATCAATGCCTATAAATACTTAAAGGCTCTGTGTCAAGAGGAAGGGTGGAAGGTCTTTTTTTCAGTGGTGCTGAGTGATAGGACAAGAGGAAACAGGTACAAATTTGAACATCACAAGTTTCATGTAAACATGAGGAGAAACTTCTTTACTTTGAAGGTGACAAGAACAGGCTGCTCAGAGAGGTAGTGGAGTCTTTGTCTCTGGAGACATTCCAAACCTGCCTGGACACATTCCTGTGCAGCCTGTTCTAGGTGGACCTGCTTTGGCAGGGGGGTTGGACTAGATCATCTCCAGAGGTCCCTTCCAACCCCGTGTAATTCTATGAGTTACTCCTCATCAGCTCAAGTGCTTTAACTGTATGTGAACATTTGCCCAAAATTTGAGAGATAAAAGACATTAGCTTAAAATTCAACAGAATTTCCAGGAAATAGACTCAAATAAACAGTGAGCTTGCATTCCCAGTCATATGAATCACATACTCAAAAAGATCACCAGAAAGTACCAATGCAGCTTTTGTCTTGACGCAAGCTCTAACATGGCAGCATAAAAATGTAGTTAGGGATGCGATTTCTTCCCCCCCGCCAAACAGCTGCATCCACCCAATCCCAGTGAACGTTTTACTTGATACAGAAACCAACCAAGCAGTTTAGTCATCAAAGAATTAAGATGCCAGTCTCCAAATGCTGCATCTTTACTTAGACAAGAGCTACTTCAATAAAGACACATATATTGCCAGTTTCACTTTCTTATTTCTATAACTATACTGGAATAAATTACCTATGATTTCTGTATTAAAGGACTGTTCAAGTGGCTGCACTTAGATATTCATGGTGACTAAGAAGACTGGACTAATACAGCATTGCATTTCTGTCAAGTTCTTTTTAATCCCAGTCAGAACGAGAAGAGGCTGTGCTTTCATTCCATCTCTGACCATTAATACAAGGCAAGATGTTGAACCTGACTCAGCGTCCAAGTCTAACAAGATCTTGTACAGAAACAAAGGAAAAGTGACAAGACAAGAGGCTACAAAAGTTCTCAGCAATCAGAAGGATACAGGAAACAAGACAGATTCAAATAGAAGGGAACTTCCTGGCCACAAACTATAAAACTGGTATCCTTAAAGCAGTCTTCTTGGCCCGATGTAGAAAGTCTGACTGCCAGGAGGAGATTTAAGCTCATTTTCCCCCAATATACCATGTTTTAAGATTTGCATATTATAGTAAATCACAGTGTTGTCTCCTACTTTGATACCTAGCTCGGTTATTTCAGAGTACAATGTGATTTAATTTCTACCTAAGACAGCTTCTGGAGCAATGCCTAGTTTGAGAAATAACATTTCACAAAGAATGTATACTGAGTGTAACTAATTCTTATGGATGGAGAGGCCAATTAACAAGAATCCAAGTAATATCTCAGTTAGATTTAATCCATATTCTGAGCTGGCAACATGCCAGATAAAGAGGCAGTGGGTCCAAGAATATATTTGGTGAAGAAATCACACATGACAGGCACTTTGCAAGTGGTTCACAGACATTTTAAATGTTGCCCAGCCACTCTTAACCCTTGGTCTCATCTACTTTCCATCACCTCTACAGGTTTCTTTCCTGCTCTCTCTCTCATGCTATGACTTTTGTGCACACACAATGCAACAGTACCTTGGCTATTTCAGTTTTCAGATGAGACTTAAATGCCCAGCATTCACATATGCACACCATCTTTAACAAAAGCTTCTGCAAATTTTGCCTTTCCCTATTATGAAATGTCTTCGTGCATCAAATAACAGCAAACAACATCAAAGGGAAAGAAGTTTTCTTAGTAACACCATTTTTATTGCCCAGCTCCACTTACAAAGAAAGGTCTATTGTTCATTCTTGTCCAGGTTTTCAATAGCCATGACACATGATTAGTAACAGCAAATGCAGAGTCAGCTATAGAAAACTGGATTTCAAACACCAGTATTTTCCAATTTCTCTCCCTTCCCAGACACTTATTTACATTTTTCTTAAATTAACATAAGATACTGTTACATTTACAGCAAGTATCTAACATAACTTACATTAAATAATACTTTCTGCCTGTAGAAAGACATTTCAGAATTCAGTTCACACTGTGTTTGGGCTTTTTTCCATGTAAATGTAAGTGCACATTCAGGAAGGACTTCCCGCCCTCCCCCCATTTCAAATGAAGTACATTTCAGACACAACTTTATTGAAACATATTTCATAGGAGGACAGTCCTTAATGTTCATTAAATGTTTTATGTAGTGTTTAAATCCCAGGTACATTAATTCTCCTAGAAAAATACGTTTTCCCCTCTGCACTTAAAACAAACTTACAAACCAGCTCAAAAAGAAATGAAGTTTACAACAAAAATATCAACACCTATTCACAAGTGGAGGTGCCTTAAGTTACCCCCTAAAGTTTAAAATGTTTCCAGCAGGTCCCCTAGAGTTGTGACAGTGCTATCACTGGGCGAAACAAAACTCCTAGAAATTCTAATAGTCTGTAAATTTCGACACTTGAACCTATTCTCAATCCTTTTCAAAATTATTTTCATGTTCATTGCAAGTATTTCTGCCACAGTTAGTCCTTAAATACACGCAAATACAGAACCTCAGACCTTCCCATCTCATACATACCTAAGTTATTGGATTGTAACTACCATGTCTTCAACTCACTTTAGTATCAGTACCCATAACCAAAAGTAATAGAGAACAAGACAAGAAAAAAATATCTCACTATCTTAAGACGCTGTTAAAAGAATCCTGGGAACCACTATACACTAGTCTGAACCTTACTTAACTAACTTCTGTCATCAACAAGTATTCCTAGTCATTACCTGTTTATTAAGCCCTTTTTAGTTATGTTTTTAAATAAATGCACCCACAAATTGATTTATGCTAACAAGACAGTCACGATGACTCAACTTTTCCCTTTTTACACTAAGAACCAATGAATTCAAGTTAGCAAAACAATAAACCAGATACTGCTACAGTGCACATTTATTAGACAAGCAAAATTTAGCTTTACATTTATCATACATTAAGAAACATTAAATACGTATTTTATGACACCTTGCAAAAGAAACCAAATCTGAGCAATGCGCAAATCTAAAAATTTTGGAAGATCAAAATAGGCAAAATTCTGTACAAATGTAATATAAAAATACATTTCCATATGAAAGAACCTTCGGTTTGAGACTCAGTCCAGAACTACATCTCCCATGTCTTTGTTGCTGCTCAAAAAATCCTGAGCAGCAGAAAAAAACAACCCCAAGCACTTCCCCCTCCCACCCCCTAAAAACACCACAACCCAGCGAGCCCTGCTTGGATCACCATCTGCTCTTCAAAAGCCAATAGGAGACAGTAAGAGTTGCTATATTTGTTTCTAATTCATGCTGCAAGTGGTCAGAGCAACGGAGCATGCAAGCAATGGGGAACAACTCCAAAGCCTTCCAGACAGGAGTGCAGTACTCAGGTTAGTGGAAGTCTAAGGTAGGTCAGTGATGGTTAAACAGTGACATACCAAAAAACTCTTTCAAGAAGAATGGCAGTAACAGGAAGAGAATTTTCAACATATATTTAGATGCCTAACAAAAGGTTGACTGAAAGTAAGCAGGAGACTCAGCCAGTAGACTCATTGTCTTATAGGCAAAACGGCTGGACCTCACTGATGCCCCTATCCAATACCTCTTTGCAAATCTTTGATTCAATTATAGGACTAATTTAGCTTCCTAGACAACAACTGCCTGTGCAATGTTCTTAAAAGCAACTCCCTGATCAACTTTAGCTGGTTAGTGAAGACAACATCAGAACGTTTAGCACGGTGGGATTTTTTTGAAGAGTAATTACATGCAAGTTTGTGAAACTATTAATTAGGCTATTCTGCAGTTATTTACCTAGAACGTGTGTTGTGAGAACAGTGACTGATTACACTAGAGCACTGACAACACCATGTGATTCAAGCCCTTTACTTTTATGAGATGGCTTTGTAATTATACACACAGTTTGACCTGCTTCCCTGATTGCTTACCTAGGTCTTCAAGCATACAGCTTTAAGTTTAATTTCAATCCTAATGATTGCTGATTTTGCTATTAACAAACTATTTTAACCATCAGTTTAGAAATTCTACACACAAGAATAGTTCAGCTCCATAAAGGAATGTTCTTCACCCCTGTATTGTATCTATACAGCAAAGGGTTCATACGGACCACTGGACACTGACTTAAACTCTAATACTGATCTAGATTCAAGTATTAAATTCTGGATACAGGAGAAGAATTTTTAAATGTCACATACCTGTCCTTTAGCAACAATACTGCAAAAGATTAAATGAGTTCTGGAAGATACTCCCAATTTTTCCTCACCAAGTCACTTCAAGGAAAATTCCAGCTGTGTTGTAAAGCGAAGAACGTTGAGGAGCTTCTTCAACAAGTGTAATCTTATATCTTTTTTTTAAAACTCAGCTTAATTTAAGGAAGAGAAGGCAGAATTTTAGTTTATCATAAATTAGCAGTTAAGAATACAAATAAGCTCAACCCTTATATTGTATATAACTCATGACTTCATGAACTTTTAGTATTACTGTAAGTGACCATATTTCTAATGAATTTGGTTTAATCCACACAGCTTGTAAAATGAACTGCAGAAAGCCTGACCTTTGGTTTCTTTCTAAGGAATTTCTGCAAAACAATTTTTGTATGCAAGTTTTATGTTGCAAGCATTACTTCCATGGTGGAAAAGACTTTAGAACTGGGCACTGATGTTTCCTCCTTCCCCTTCTTACCAGATTACCAAGTCTGTGCTGCCATTACTCTCTTCACAAATGAAAAGCTGGAGCCTCGTTCACTGGTGTACGCTGGATGACAGAAAAGCAAAGGGGACCAGCTAGAGGCAGTAAGACCTAACAGTGACGGCAACAAACAGTTTTGTTAAACAAGTAATATTTTGGTAAAATTTGATAAAACGAGTCACATAGACCATAAAATAGCAAAGTAACATTCAGTGTGCCTTGGCTTCTTTGGCTTCTCTTCTCAAAAGGAAGAGAGTAATAGAACTGTTTTATGTTAATGGAATACAGCTGAATATAGGCATAGCCTCTACAAACAAACACCGAAGATGTAGCATCTCTCAAAATTTTTTCATTTTGCTCTGGAATGTTGCTATATTTACTTCAGAGTGATTGTAGCTCCCCTCTGCAGTATTACACTGAAATAGTGAGCCTTTTGAATGGTCATTTGTTTAGCTGCTACTCTCATTTGTAACTTGGCGTTTAGATTTGGCTAACAAGGGTGATGTTACACTGACTCAAATCAACTTTTGTTTAGAAAAAAGTTACATTTGTGGCAGATGTGCTAATACTTTCTGGGTTGAGTTTCCTTTTTACAGTGAAAGGGGGATAAGGAAACAGCCCTTGAGTTTTACTGATAAGGGAGAGATAGATATGATACTCTTCAAAGAACTGTAGATGAGTAACACTGTACTTACAGAGATAAAAGGCTGCCAATGAGATTACTTCAGCATCACCAGAGCTTCTACATGCTGAAGTCTCCTAATGCAGCATGAAGCACAGTCCAATTTTATACACATATGCCTTAATATTAGAAGCAAATTAAAAAATAATTTGCTTCTGTGGCATAACCATTCAGAGATTTAAGTTGGTCTGTACCAATGGTAGGATTTATATAACAACATCGGCAGAGCTGGAGCAGTCAGAGCTTTCCTAAGTGTAATTCCATCTTTGCAGAAAGCTTTTGACAGAACTGCTAAAGATACCCCATCTTACCACCTCTTGACCAGCAAGGCTCTGCCAGCAGTAGAATAGACAGCAGACCCAGTCTTCTATTTTCCTAATAACAGTATCTCAGTTATTTCCTGTGAAGCTCTCGGTAGACAACTGGTCATGAGATTTAAAAGCCACTCAGAGTCAATGAAAAGCACAAAGTGAGTTTTCTTTTCCTTTGTACCCTTTTCTTGTGTGGTATGGCTCAAAGGTGACATTATGTATACCCATTAAAAAGACTCCTTG
This sequence comes from Nycticryphes semicollaris, assembly GCA_013400055.1. Taxonomy (NCBI): domain Eukaryota; kingdom Metazoa; phylum Chordata; class Aves; order Charadriiformes; family Rostratulidae; genus Nycticryphes; species Nycticryphes semicollaris. Next base: position 2,017,531 of record VXBJ01005545.1, read on the forward strand.
AGTACAGCCCTAATATTGCTAGAACTGAATTTGAAATTACCTATCAAGGTTTTTCTGTTTAAAATTAATTCTACTTAAGGGAACTCAGCTCACACAGATGTGATTTGTCTAGGTCAAGAGCTAAGGGTAACAGCTAACATAAAATGCTTTCCAAGTTAAGTAAGAAATAGTTTTTATAATGATCTTCACAATATTACTGGGGCTACAGTGTAATTCTGCAACATACTAAAGGAAGTCTTGACTGGAACCCAGCTAATAAAAATTTATGCGGTCTTTGTGCCCCAATTGCTACTGATGTCTAGGCTTTTTCAGGTACATGTACCTTAGCTGCAACAGTGACTGCAGAGTAAACTCACCCTAAGCATATGATCATAAAAAAGGTAGGTCCTACTTCAGCATGTCAAATTCTCATCCCATAGCCATAGCAGTGCTGAAGGACACCTAACTCTCAGAATTAATTCTGAGTTTGGGCCACACTCTGGAATGGTCAGAATATTAGTTAATTCAATTTGAGACAAGGTAGAAGGCACGGAAAACTAGACATCAACAAAACTGTATGCAAAAGCTAATAAGGGAAGAAAAGAAATTGCTGCCATTCAGTAGCAGACACATTTTACAAAGATTAAATTATGTGAAAGAAAAAATGGAAAAAAACAAGCAGTTATTCTTGCGGATTAGACAACCTCATATATAAATATTCCATTTAAAATCACTCCATGTATTCCACCTGACAGCCAGGAACAGGTACAATAAAAGACTGGAAAGTCAGTAAAATCTTTTCAAATTCACCTATTTGGTAATAAATCAATGTTGGTAGAGACAGAATGAAGAAACAGGTTGTACTGATGACTGAAATCATAATACCAACTAAAGTAAATACTAGTCTTCAATATTTGAGAGCCAGAAATCACTCAAAGTTACGAGCAGACCAATAATGACAATCTACTCATTTTACTATTAATTTAAATTAACACACATGAAAATTGATGAGAAATTTTAAATTCCATTCATGTTAATTCTTGTATCAAATCAGCAAAGCACATTCCAAACTTTAATCAATGTTTTCCTACTACTCTGTCAACTTGGTATCAGGATCTAGGAAGCAAAGTAAGGCAAACCTAAACTCAGAATCACTTTTATGTAGCAGCGTTGTTTAACTGTGATACTATCCCAGACCGGGAAAAAACAACACAATACCTTTCGAGTTACAGACTTGCAAAGGAATTATCAGTTACATGTGGTGACCTTCTTCCTACATGAAGATGAAAACTTTAAAAACACTCTTTAAAGTAAAACTGCTCCTGTCTGCTTCGAGAAGTTGTCCTTCAGTAGAAAGGCTATCATCACTCCTCAGAGGTGTCGTAATTGGACTGTCAGAAGCAAACAAACAAGCTATAGAAATCTCTTAAATATTTCACATTCCTCTGTAGCTGGTTAAGCAAAGGCTAAAGTAATCTCAAAAACCTCTTTTGTAAATTTGAATAAGCATTTGTCATTAAATTTCAGGCTTTTACCTTTCAAAAAACCCATACTTTTGATATATATATATATCTTGCATTGAATGAAACCTTGAAATAAATATTACACATGGAAAACACAATATTGAAGTCTGGAGTCCTGTGCAAACAACATCGAAAGTGGCCAAGCCCGCTGCTATCATCAGGCCTCCACACGACAAATGAGATCAGGATTTAAGAAACAAAACAAAACCCTCAAAAAAACCCCAAACCACAACCCTACCAAACAAACAAAAAAAAAAGCACCCCAAAAAAAACCACCCCAAACTGAAGCACAATTCATGTCTCAATTGGACATGTTATCTCTGTACTACAATATATAATTTTTTCCGGTTAATAATACATCTCCAGTTTAAAAGAATTAATGGTATCTTGAAGCCAGGTATCCAAAAGGTTTTTTCACTTTGCCATGAAACTCTAGACTTTTTACAATTAACTTAATTACTGCAGCTGGAACTCTATAGTAGAAGGAATACAGGAGCACTGAAATACACATTCTTACATATAACAGAAATTGGTAGGAAACAACAGTCCAGATTTAAAAATTGTGGGTTTTTTTTTTTCTTCTCCAGTTTAAATGTGCTGAGCATCTGATGTTTACTCTAAAAGCTGCCCAGATTCTCTCTCATCAGTGGGCCTCTTCTTGCAGACCAGATGGCCTCTCAGCCTTCAAGAAATATCTGCACTCCCAAAATAAAAAGAACGAAGAATTTGATTGTATTTGCTTTACTGTTTATCACAGTCTGCAGGTTGGATTTAGTCAGAACATTCTTCCTCTACCTCTTTTACCTTGCAAACTTCAACTTCAGATTGGAAAGAGGATTGAGAAATGCAGCTGAATGTTCGAATGGTGTGTGGATCAACTGGTGGCACCAGCGTAAGTGACTCTACACTTAGTGCATCCGTATTATCATCTGTTATTAATGATATTGTGGGCTGCTGTGCAGGAATCAGGCTAGGAGACAGGTTTGCTGTGTCTATGTCACTGTTTTTTACAGCATTCTTGCTAGGCTTTGAGACAGCTGAAAGAGTTTCATCAGTCAACATCGTCTGACCAGAAATGGTCATCTGAGGCTGCTCTGGAGCTGAAGCATCATCTAATAAAAGAAAACACCAAGAAACAATCAATACTTGACTTAGTATGTACATGAAGCCTAACAGTATACTATCATTTATCAATATTTAAGAATAATTGAGTGGAAAAAAGCAGTTTTGGGAAGCACTATGCTTACACATTCACTTTTCAGTAATTAGAAATAAAACAAAATATTATGAAGACATAACACAGAATGCCAGAAGGTGTCTGTTCAAATCAGTAGCCAGAAAACTGTATACATTTAGTATCAGAATATGCAGCCACATCAGAAATATTCCTAGAGAGAGGAAATTGAGAGGAAGAATAAGAAAGCCTCTCCAGTATTTAGTATAGACTAAAATGAATAGCCACCCCATACCAGGAAGCTCTATAGAAATAAAAAAAAAAAAATAAACAAATAAAAAGAACCCCTATGTAAGTATTTTTCCCCAAGAGGTGGCTTGTTTCCCACAAAAATTTGGAAGTAATTTTCTCATTTCATTCTTCAGATTTACAATTAAGTGACACCTCAACCACAGAAAGCAGAACTACGGAAGAACAGAAAAGAAGATAATTTGCTTGCTGCAACTGAGAGGTGCTGCAAAATAGTCCTGCTTATATGACTTTTTGGTGCTCTTAAGCACGGAGCATACAACACAGGTAAAACTGGGAACAAGCATTACATACCACAGAAAACTGATATGCCACTACACCTTCCCACACAACAAAAAAAGAAAACCCCAGATGTTAACAGCTGTTTGTACTGTCCCTTTCTTCCTTAAAAGCCAGCTAACTATCAAGTAAACTGCTCGTTTGGCTCAGATGGTTAGTGAATGTAGGGGATGAGCCTTATATGAGCAAGTATGCCCAGAAGAGTCAAGATTTTTTCTTTTCAGACTAGAGTAATAGATGCCATTAAAGTAACAGGTATCCAGCTTCAAGACAGACCATTTTTAGAGTTCTTGTATGAAACAGCATGTGTTCAAGTGTACAGGCATCTGCAGAAAAGACTACGAGGCAACGTAGTGAATACAGAAACTAAGAATTAAATTCTGTTTCTAGTACACAGTGACCTTAAAAATATTTCAGTTGTAATATGATTCCAATTAATCCTGTAAAAGAAAAGAAAGCATGAACATAAGGCAAAAAACAAAAAAAAAAAAAAAAAGAAAAAAAAAACCAAAGCTGAGAACAGAATGGATATCAGTAAGGTATCAGAGGGGTAACAGTAAGATTGAATTATTTTACCTTTCTGGAAAGATAACCCCAAACAATGGTATATTTTCACTTCAGAAAGCCACTCAATTTTACTTTTTGCTGAATTGGCAGCTAAAACATCTTACTTTAATAAAATCAGAATTTATGGATTGTAAGAAGGTCTCCTTTTAAATAAAAGGAACATCACTAGGTATTTTTGAAAAATAAGGAGAGATTCAAAGTAACTCTGCAGATTCTTCTTTTTAGCTGTCAAGAAGCTTTAGTGAGAATGCAGTGATTGATAACGGAAGATGTGATGGAAGACTTGCATGGAAAAAACAAACTGTTAAAAACATTGAAATAAAGCCTCTCTTCTCTGAATTCCAAGATAAATACTGTTGTGGTCTGGTATGCACAAAACATTGAGTCTCTCCAGCGATTTTGCTTTCTGAATTTAAAAAATCTTAAAAGAATATTAAAAAAATAATCTTGGCCAAGAGTGTTTATCTTATAGTATTAATATTGACCAAAATTCAGGATTCAAAAACTTGAGACATTCTGGTAAATAAAGCACTATCAATGGTATTTTGCTCCGGAATGTTACACAGAGCACATTTCCACTGCAGTTCTGCTATTTTACTTCTGCAGTTAATTTCTTAAATCATTCCTTCCCCACTCCCAACAAAATATTAATATTTTCACAATACTTTCATTTACTGAAATCATGACAGACAGACATATTCTTTTGCTATGCTGTACTGTCCCCAAATCCTTCCATGTAGGATCTAAATTAATGCTCAAATGACTTCCTTCTTAATGCCACAAACAAAAAGGTACTTGAAAGAAGCCTTCAAAGAAAAAATAAAAATTATCTTGTATCAACAAGTCCAAATTTTCTATCCAAAAGTCTGAAAAAACATCTAGAAAAAAGATAAAATATCAAAAAATGTAAGCAGAATATACTCTGTCCAGTATTTTAGCTGCAGTATTTACAGAGAATACAAAATTACAGCTCTTCTAGCTTCCCTCCTGCTTTTATTTACTATTGATAGAAATAAGTCTCCTCTACTTTCAGGATTTCACTAGTCACTGCTCAGAGCTTCATTCTGTTACTGTTACCGATTTCTGTAACCCAGCATGGCATTATAGCCACTAGTCCCTGCAGGGGTAGAAAGCAAATACCAGTACACAAAGGAGCAGGGCATGGAGAATTTTTAACATCGTCTAGAAAACATCAACAGCTCTCACTGTTTTGAAATGTATTAACCCTTCTGGACTAATACTTAACTAAAAATCTGACTCTTCAGGTCACAGCTATAAACCATGACTATGAGAGCAGTATCTGTATCTTCGTGGCCAAGCTCTCAATACATAGGCTAGTTGAGATGCAAACTTAGCTTGAAACCGCAACTATCAGCTTGCACTCACTACATTTTTAAGCATGACCATCTCTCTCATCTTCTGGATATAAGGATAGAGGAAAACCATCCTAGACTACAGATAAGAAAACTAAACAGACAGTACAATCCAGCATCTTGGAATGAAAATTTGGTATATAAGACACATTACAATGAAAAATCAAACCACCCTCTTGATGTAAAAAAATTTCACATATAACACATCCCAGTTCATTGAATACATGGTTTCTGGACAATAATCACTAATGAGAAAATTTTTGACACTCAAAATTTTAAAGCCTTTTGAAGTTCAATCAGAGAAGGATCCAAGTAGATAAATATGTATTTATAGATGACCTGAATTCTTAAAAGTCTCTGAAACTGGAATAAACAAAAAAAGATGCACCCTAGCTGGAAAAAAAAAACAAACCTCAAGAAGGGATTATTACAAGAACATCTGTCTCTAAAATCCAGATAGGTACCAGACTCTTGATTCAGAACACTTCCATGGCACCCAATGCATTTAGAGACTAAGTTCTTCACCCATTATCTGGAACTTGTGTCTATATTGCACATAAAAGTACTAATTGGCTTTCAAAATAACTCAAACTCGTAACATTTGATTCCAGTTTGACTTTTGGATAGAAAGAGCAAAAAAAAAAAAAAAACAAACCATTGTCATTTTCACTTGAATGCAATCACTGGTCACTAAGATATGCTCTACTCTTAAAAATCAATAAGTTATCATCTAATATAGGAAAACAGCATTTTTTTTAACCGCTCCCCAGCTCCCATGTATTTAAGCAAGAATGTTCTGGCAAAAAATATAAGCCAGATCTGCAACAAAACCTGGGAGAGTGAAGTCTGTTTCTTAAAAGAGTTGTGATATTAGTATTTAGTTCTAACAAACACCCCCCACCATGTCCCCAAATTTAAGTACCAAACAAGGTTTGAAAACAGGGTGTCACTTTACAGGTTTTTGAGTATTGTTAGCTCTCTCTGGTTGCAGTGGCTTCAGCAACCTTAGATGTTTTTCAGCACTTCTATAATGCGAACAAGATTATCATTACAGGAAAAAAAAAATCCAAACTGAATGACTCAACTAACTTTAACACATTAACTTTTGTTAAAGTTGATTATTAGTGAAAGGAGATAGAAAAGAACAGGAAAAGGAAAGAACGATTGTCATCTGCAGACAAGTGTCCTAATCTGTACAGCAATATACCATGAAAGGATAACAAAAATGTAAATAACAGGACATTAAGTAAAATGATGCAAAGTAAATCAAAGACGAAAAGGGGTGTTTATATAATATTAACAGAGTAAAATATCATGCTATGAGAGTAAAAACAAAAAAAAATTCATTAGATACAATCTAAAACAGGTTATATAAATAAGAAGGTAGCCTGAACATATTTCCACCTTTTTTGCATCTGCTTCCCCTCCTCATCTCCTCAGTCAATTAGGCAGTCCATAAAGCCATCTGCCTGTGTTTGATGACCACAGAAATACTAAGCTTGTGCCACCACAGTCCAAGGACAATCTTATGCTGAATTCTTGTCCATTTGATCAGAATTGTGAATCGATTTTTTGTTGCTAGCCAAGTACCAGAGTCACTGTACATTCAGAAGCCTGTGCTTACTAAATTCCACTACAGCCATGGCTGCCCCTGTGCAAATGAAGACATAGCTGCTTCAAAGCTGGAGGCTTGATAGCACAATTTCCACCTTTGGCAAGAACCAAGAAACATAGGAGAAGCTGCAGATAAGGCTTTCAGAAACAGCTAATTATTGCTTTACAATTCTGCCCCAAAAACAGTAGAGACAAATATTTACAATGCTTTCTTCAGTTTCCTACCTCACTGTCATTGCTGTCAGCATGGAAACCAAGTAAGTTCTATTAACTGTTACGGGCTTTTGAAAGCTTATGGAGGAACCTGCCTGAATTGATATTGCGCGAGTTTCTGTTGCAGCTGCTGCTTGAAGACCTAAACCCAGTGTCCACCGTGACTGTCAGCCTCCGACAGACTAAACACCCGCCGACGTCCTTTCCTGCCAGACCTTACTAGAGGAAAACACAGCGATATATCATACAAAGGCTTTAACAATGAAACAAGGAAGGGAAACTGGAATGAAGACAAAGGATAAATGTTAGAGTAGCAACAAGAATAAGTGACAAGGACACATCCATAACTGCTGGTATCTTGGATATTATTTGACACCACATCAAGAGTCTTACACACCTGGGAAATACTTATGAAGCTGGAAGTATTCGTTCTTTAGAAATAAGTTAGTTTAACTGAATTTATTTTTTGCTTACCCACCTGGAAGTGCTCATAATATGGTTTGGGCTATATCTGGCAATACTGACAGCGCTTAAACTGAGGAGGGACTGGCAGGCAATTATTTGCATTATAATCTATTCACATGCTTTAGAAACCTTGAGAAGCTACTTATCACAAATGCTGGTGACAAAGAATTATTGTAATTTATGGCCAGTGAAAACCAGAAGAGGCACACTACCACAGAACTGACAGTATTTCAGACCATTCAGCCCTACTATTCCATGATATGAAACTGCAGTATTAGATTTGGTTTATAAAAAAAGCCAAACAGGGTGTTTTAAAAGATAGCAGCAGTTCAGATGATGACGGTTGGTGCACGGAAAGTTTCTAGAAAAGAAACTTTCTAGAAACAAAAGTACTTCCTCACCTAGTTAGAAAATTACTGGCATCATAGAACAGAAGTCATCAAACACATTTACGTTACTGATTATAGAGAGAAGAGACAGGGATGGTTTCAGTAAGATGGCAGGCGCTGCCCCTACAGGCTGTCCATGCTTGATAAATCATCCTGTCCTTGGAATACATAAGTTTTATTTTACAGACTGGAATCCAATACACTCTGTGCAACAAGGGACAGCCCTTTGTACTTTTAGACCATTTACTACCAAAATCTGCCAAAAGTACAAATATGCGTAAGTACCACAGAAGGTCAATGCCTTCTGAAGTCCTCAATGTCCACTGTTCCAGTGTAAACAATTTTCTTAAATATTGAAGCCAACTGCATTTTAAAGCTGAAGACAACTTAAAATGCAGTAAAATAAAGTGCAGATGACATTACACACACATAATTCTGGAAGACTGCTAACTTACAGTAAAAGAGCTTCTTTATCTTAATCTTTGGCATATAGAAAAATATGTACTTTAAAGAAGTGCATGGTTCCAGCAAGTGTAGCCAAGAAGAGACTGTATTCTAACCTCAGAAGCCTGATGATTAAAATCTGCCTAGCAAGAGAACATTGTTATCTTATGCATAGCAACTCTTCAAAATTGTTATAATAATTAATTTTTAAAAAGGGAATAAAAAGAAAAAAACTAACCTAGTAACAGCATCTACAGAACCCGATAGTGCTTTTCTGTCTTGCTAGGGACTCTTCTTTTTTTAAGGGATGACTTCTACTTATTCAACTTTAAGGTACAGAGATCTTGTAAAGATCTTCCCGAATTCTGCAAATTAGGGAGCTGCTAGGCTTTAAAATATCTGTGCCATGAAGTACTGTGACAATTATTAGGTTGGATAGCCGATAAGCTCATGAGTTTATTTTACTCATGATAAAGCAGTTCATGCAACTACTATTCTCTTACCATGGACTGAAACATGCACAACAGTGATATTTTATGTTAAGTACCCTTCACACTAAGATACTGTGCAATTGTTTGATGCAGGTAGGATAGCAAGTAAAGTATTCTTATAAAACACCAAATTAAATTATTTTTGTGATACAGTTTTGAAAGCTCTTTGACTGTTTAACTGTTAATATATACTCTACCTTGTAACATTGTTTTCTCTCAACCAACAATCATGCAATTTGTCTTTATTTTATTCTCAACTATCACTGGCTTATGTAGAAGTCAGTATGTTATGTTCAAACTTTATTTCCTGAAACAACTCTGTGAATATTACAAGTGCCATCTCAAACATATCAAACTCTAAACAGTTTAAATCTGTCCAACAGACAGTAGCTTAGGACACTACAATCACAGCTGTCATGGTTTAAGGTGTTGCTCTTGAGGAGGCAGTTGAGGTAGTTTCCCCTCAAGTCCACATACACATTTCCCCCTAACTTGTCTGACCTCGGCTGAAGTTCCTGAGAAACCTTGCATGTTCTTCGTGGTCAGCAACTTGAGTGGTTGCCAGAACAAATGGGAGCAGGGAAGGGACAGAGAGCACGTATGTGTGCTCATGTGAAGTGTGTTTAAAATGGAATGGGAAACAAGAAGGAAGATTCAAACGTCACAGACAGTGGCAGTGTTCAAGTACTGCCTTGGGGCATAAACCAGATCTTGGTAACTGCTTGCTGTTGATCAGCTACTTGAAGGAGACACTACACATTTTGTAAGCCTCCTGCTTCACAGCAAACTAACGCAGTTCACTTTCAATAATCCTCAACAAGTAAAAATCCACATGGTTTTACATTGACGTGGATGAATACCAACAATTGTTTCTGTAACTCAGGTTAGTGGTCAGCAAGACCTGATATAACATAGACAGTGATCAAGATACTTTCACTAGTTTCAGCAGTGTACTTTGGTTCATGCAGAAGCCTACAGAACAGTTATCTGGACATGCCAAATGGGTAAGCTCTTTCATGGTAGTGCTCCTGGCAACAGTTTCCGGTACAGATCATAATTACATATAAATACTATAGTAGGGAGATTGTTCATGAGAACATGCATTACAAACTTGCAGTAAACTAATAACTAGTCCTTCAGACAACCACTTACATGGCTGAAATGCTTGGTCCTAAAGGTCAGAGTAAATATGGTCTACAGCAATGTCCCTAAACCACATGCAGATTAGATTCACGCACCTTAGTTCATTGTCCTATTGCCCCAAATTACCTGCTTACACACATACAGACACTTTCTTCCTCTCTGGACTGCTCCCCAAGAAGAGTTGGCAGAACAAAATCCAGGAGTTGACTTCAAAAGTCAGCCCTCTGGCAGGTTAACACAAGCTGCTGACTTAGGGTGGAAGTAGATGACACAGAATCTAGCTTTCATTTCCACTGACTTTGCTGAAGGTTACTGCGCCAGTAGTGGTAGGGCACAGACTTGTATCCTCCCAAATAGATTTGCTGAAGCATCTACATCAGTGCGCCCAGACCCTGTACAGGCAAAAACATCCCAAATCCACCCAAAGATTGTTTTTCTGTATGACACGTAGCATCTTGAACATACTTTATGATTAAGCCAGAATAAAGGTCATACTAAGTGTGGACAGTTCATGCAACCTACCTGGGAAATTGCAGACTGATACCAGGCATTTTAAAAAAAAAATTTTCTTCTGTTTTTTTAATGGGTGTTTTTTTTTGTTTGTTTTTTGTTTTGTTTGATGCTTTTTGGTTGGTTGGTTTTTTTAAGTGGTGGGTGACAATGGAATTTTGTTTGGGGATTTTTGGTTGGCTTTCTTTCCAATAAGCAGTCTTCCTACATCAGGCTTTTTAAATTGCAGGAAAAATAAACAGATTTTTTTGTGATAAAAATGCCAACAAACTGTGCAAGTAGGTTTTAATTTTCCTAATTACAACCTTCCATAAGGCACTATAATTTTATGCTAGATGAGGAATTATTTGCTCTGGATCTACTCAGTTTTTCACAGAAGTCAGACTATATGCACTTGAAAGTCCTCAAAACATATAACACAGTCTTGCTTGGTATTGCTGTGAATTAGCATGTTGCTTATGGCAACAAAAACAAATTCAGATTTTTTAATTTTCATTGCCTTTACCACAGTTTTTCCTTAGTCACTATTGCCAAGAGGATTCAAATACAGCAAAGGACATCATAGATGAGCCCTTTTACACTGCTAAGGAGAAACATGTAGTCAAACAAATGTTGTCTTGTAGCACCAGTCCACACTGAGACTTTTGACAAGTGATACCACTTCTCTGTGTAATCTCCACGCATTATCTAGACCATCAAAAGCCTGCATAACAGTTATCACTTACCACCTGAGAAAATCAGATAAGGTCCTTTCCAAGTTTTGAATAGATTGCATATAGAATAATATTCCAGATTTTATTCTGGAATTCCATATATTGCAGGAATATTTTGACTATGTGTTAAGTCTACCACAGCAACAGATGCTTTTTAATCTAGAGTCTAGGTGCTAGAAGGCTTTATATGTTGTTCAGAAATTTCATAAGCTGCCTTTGCTTACCCTTTCCAGCAATATTTCTTGCAGGGATAGTCACTTTGGACATACAATGTACATTGATCTCCTGACACTGTTCAGTGAAACCTAAAAAACACTAAAATCACTGACAAAGACTGTATCATTTCCTGTAGGGATGCAAAAGAGTTTAGATATACACAAGGCTTTCTCAATAAAGGAAAAATGGTACGTCTTAAAGGGGGGAACCAGAACAACCATTTCAAGTAGTGAACAACATTGGAAGTGACTGTTACAGTGAGGGAACTATTTGGAAAGGTCTTAAGAGTCACGTCATCGCTGTTGTTTTATAGCCAAAATGACGGAGAGCACGCCTGTTCTAGCATGAAATGATTTCAGTACCCACCCTTCAGGATTTACTTCTTGTTTAGTTTCCAGCTTGAAGCTTTCTACCTCACGTAGAATTTGTAGTCAGAACATACATCATTACAAGTTTGTCTACAAATACTACACAAAAAAGGAGGAATAAAGGCATTCTAATGCAACAAATTCCAGTATAAACATACCCACTAAATATACTGACCAACAAAAACACGTTGTAGCTACATTTGTGAAAGTTATACTCTTAGGGTATTTATGTGGCAGCTTCTTCTGCACCCATGAAACAGTCTCCTCAAAGGTGGTGGTGTTCAGCCAGAATAGCGTTATTGCAAAAGCTTTATGATATTAGCATCCTAAATAACAATTTTCAAATATTTCACGTTTGGCACATTGCTGAGACTTAACAGAAGATAAACATATAAAGGCAAGTGTCACCCAGTTCAAAAAATAGATGCTTCATGTGGATATCAACTTACCCAGTACAATGAAATGCTAATACTTTTCATTACAAGTTTATGCAAAGCAATAATACTTCGGATTAAAAAAAACAAACCCCAAACCAAACAAATCAACATTTTAAATTGTATATGCTAGGAGACAAATCAGACAAGCAGGACATTTTTTCACGAATACTTAAAAAATCACTGCTGAAAGATGACAAATATTTATTAAGAGTTCCAGAAAGCTGAAGAGATCATTAAAAATCACACTGTAATTTCATTGGTTTAGTTGAATAATGAAGCGATTTAAAAACATAAAGCCCTACTCCGTGTTTAACCAATAACAAAGTAACTTAATTTTACAATAAACTACATCCCTTGGTGCCTAGGCTGAAAATTGTGATTTAGTACCTGATGGGCTCTGTGCAGCAGAAGGAGTCGATGTTGAGCTTGCAGTCACTGAATCACAGCGCCCTGTACTCCCGCTGCCACTGGAAGGTGACGGTGATGAGAGTGGTGATGGATTGTGCTGATTTATACACTGGGCTACAGCAAAGCCTGAAAAACAGGACAGTGAAGTTTAGAAGTTGATAATTAGCTTAAAAGAGTTAACCCACACAAATTAATTGAAAACAGGTAAGAGCAAATATTGCAATCTATGCTAATTTTGTATAGTGACCCAGAGGATGCACTCACTCTCACCTTCATCTCATAAACTTGAAAGTCTAAATGCATTTTACTGAAAATATGCTATATACAAATGCTGATCAATGAACGAGTAGAGGTTAAGAGACTCAAATAATTTTAAAAGTTGGAGCTTATACAAACAGTCAAAACTCTTCATGTTTTGGTATATTCAACAAATTAATGGGTCACAGACTTTAATGTGATAAAGAAAATGGTTAAGTCAAAACCAAACAAAAAAAAAACCCTTGATGGAAAGCCTGCATTTATCAATCAAATAAAAAAAATATCAAATTAATGTACTGCATTTCATCCACCTTATCACAAGTCAGTCAATACAGTGTCTGACAGCACTTTTAAAATGCTGCCTTCTGGCTTTCAGTCACCTATTTCCTCTAATTCTTTAGATTGTAGCAACCTCTTCTTTCCTAACAATCTTGCATTCATTCCTTTCTCCTTTCCATCTTTGGCATGCTTTAAAAAATAAAAACCTCATTCTAGTTTCTTCCCTCCTCACATACAATGATTCATGCACTTTCTCCTTCAAGATGCAATTTCAGAAAGCATTGAGGACCTGCAGCACTGGGAAATCCATCGGAAGTATGCAATTTGGGAAAGAAGTGGAAAGAAGGAATTCAAATCCCTGGTTTCTCAAACCAAACATCTCAATTGAATAATCTGAGAATGATGTACTATGCACTATTTAATTTCACTGCTTTAGTCAAGAGAAGTATTCAGTGCATAAGTCTAGACCAAATAAAAAGGTAAATGATAGCTATTCAATGTATGTTGTGCAAAAATATTTTGTGCAGAAGCATGCTATGAGCCAAAAGAGAACTCAAATTGATTCTTTAGGTTACCGGTGAATACATTGCCATTCAGTCATATTCTACTAACGGAAGTGCCCATAAGGGTGCCTCCTTTAAGCTCAGTAGCACTGCAAACACACACTGAGGGCTTCAAAGTAAACAATTAATAAGTTTTTCTTTAATGGATGAGAATGATTATACAGTAACTTTGTAGAAAACAGATGCTACATAAAAAAAATTACTTGATATAGCTCACGTGTCTTTATTAGCATCCTTATTTTTTTATATTGCCTTATTGGCGTGTCTGGTTGACACAACTCATGACCAGTTCCAAGTAAATTTAACACCAAATTTCAGACATTCACAGATTATAAATGCTGAGGGCATACATTTGAACATTATTTCACCTAAAAATAAATGGAAATACAAAACTATCTTTGGAAGAGTTCTAACACTGTACAACTTCAGTCTTGTAAGACCGTAGTTTGTACTTGAGAAGGGAAGCTGGAATATGGAGCAAAGGAAATAAAAAAGACACAACAACTTGCTCTTTCAAAAGCATGTTACTTTAACAATGATGTTTTTTTTTCTTTTTCCTACGAAGTCACATTCGACTGTATCTGACAAATACATTTTTGGTGGTTGTTTAAACACCCTGTATTTTCCAGCAATTGTTAAGACTTTCTTAAAGCTTCTAATTTCATTTAACAACAAAATGAGTTTATAATTGCTGGGACAGAAGCAAGTAAGCATGCTCTCTCTGGCTTTTAACAGACTTCAGATCAAGAAAGTTAGAGCGCTTGACTCTCATATCAACCCACTGCCAGACTATCAGAAAAAAGTTGTTCAACAGCGTTACAAGAGGTTTGGCACAAGTTTGCTTTGGCACAAAATTCATAGTGTGGAATTGCAAGACTTGCAGTAAAAACACTCNTGTTGATTCTAATACAGGATGCTAACTCACTTGTGACTAGACTGCTAGAACTAGTCCTTGAACTAGTCAGGATATCTCCCATGATAATAAAACCAGTACATTACCCTTTACTGTAACTTTCAATTAGCATTTATTTTCCCTGTTTGCTCTGATTTTTCAGCTGAATTTTTAACTTACAGTTTTCACAGTTCTCTAGTTATAGAAGTCAGTGGTTTGATCTTGAACCACATCGGTATTATGAAAATGCAGAAGAATCAAAACCTTAAAGGTCTAGCATTTAATTTGAATGCTATGGAATTACCTGCTACAATTTACAACACACTCTGAGAGAAGTTCACAAACTACAAATCCAGTGGAAACAAATACCACTGTGTGGTCCTTGATCTCTTACTTCAGAAGATTATACCCTTTGCATGGTTCTTGGCAACTTTCCTCACAACAACATGCCGATAGCAATTCCTTGATTTTATTATTAAAGCTTTCCTTTGGCAAACATTCTTCCTAGTACTTGGAAGCTTCTAGTCATCTCTTCAGGTTTTGATAGTAAGCAGCACTTCTTACAGCAAAAAAATTATCTGGGTGCAACCTACTTTTAACAAGTTTTTCTTTATTTTCAGTTACTAAATTCATCATGTTCAAGATAAACACCACTTGAAAGAATTAAATAACTGCCATGGCAGGAGACAACTATTTCAGTTAAAAACAAATTGGTAAGCAACTAATTATTCTACAAATAGAAATAAATCCATGTATTTTATTTCAGAAACCAAACTCCTTGATCGTCTACAATCAATTAGATAAACTGAGGCTACACACCGTGATGCCTGATAGTCTGCAAAAAGTCAACCACAAACTAAACTGCCTCAAACGTGAAAGACTTACAGCATTCAGGGTCACTGATATACATAGTTTTTAATATACCAAATGTGCATTAGGTTTCTCATACATACTACATATATTGAAACACCAGTTAGCATGGGAAACAAGGAATAATCAATGGACTTGTGACCACAGAAGTGAGGCAAAGTCATCTGTTACAGTGAACAAAACTTGGTTTTGGAAGTTACTAAAGCCACTGGTATAAGAGTGCATATAACAATATATTTTGTTTCCCTTACAATGCTGTAACCATCCGACGCATCCTACATCCCCACAAAGTTTGCACTTCTGGGGAGAAGAACTCTTTGATCCTCGCCAAAATAGCAGAAATAGTAGAAAAAATGAACAAGGTCCACTGTAACTATTATAGGAAAAGCTGGTTGATTCAGCAAGATTACCTGCCTAAAGGTTCCGCAAAACAGCACTCATGATGTAAATATAACAGTGAGGTACATGCTTGCAAATGATCTTAACACATTTTCTCTCCCAATACCACTGCAGAGGAAGGATTTTAAGTGTGCAGCAGCAAGGTAATTTAGATGGGCAAGAGAAGTAAGTCTAAGTCAATGAAAATACCGTAACAGGGAAACTACTGACTAAGAACAAATATTCTATCCAGGGAAATTCCTTCGGGACATATCTGCAATGAAAAGCTGAGCAGAATTAATCACCACTACAGGAAGTAAAATAACACTCAGAAGGTTCTAGAGATGTCTTCCTCAATACTTTGTAATTCTCAGGTTGTGATAGAGGTTAGTTAATGTGTTCTTTCTAGTAGCCATGATTCTGCTTCAACAAAACTTCCTATTTAACACTTAGTAAGGTATTACTGTAAAGATGCGTCTTCCCAAATCCTTGGAGATCTTCATTCCATAATCACAATGTTTCATAAGGCTGGGTTTCTTTCATAAAATATCTATCAATACTTATCCTTTTGCCATGTCTTACATAACAGCAGCAAAATTTCATGCCAAAAGCTGCAATAGCTTCTATTTAAAGGAGCTTTTTCTTAAGCAATTAATCCAAGTCTTTTTCCTAAACTGGAGAGAGTCTTCTTTCTGTCTTTCTGTCTTACAATGATTTCATGTAAAAGACTGCCTGAACTGTAAGATCTCCTTAAGTGTAAATTCTGAAAGTGAGAAGGGGGAGGAGGGATCATGGCAGAAGACAAAAAAAAAAAAAAAAAAAAGCCTGAGAAGTAGAAATAAAACCTTAGCCAAGAAAGCAGAAACTGTTTTCTCACTGTAAACCACATCTTCATTGTCCCAACATTTTATTTGTGTCCTGATTTGTTTCTATTCTGTTTTTCTAAATGTAGTTATCTTATAAAAAATTCTTCAACCATCTCACATAGATGAGACTTGTTTTTGTTAACTTAGATACTAAGAACTTGTAACTTTGAAACTTAGTTAAGTGAACTGTCCCAGTCAGAAGCTATGACTGATGACAAACATGAAAGGGTTGATCAGAGTTCCACAATACAGTTCCAATCATATCGAGCAATCTAACCTCATAAAATTAGTTAACAAGTGCAGATGTTCATCACCTGTGAATGTCAAGCCCCTCATTAGTACTTTAATCAAAAGGATCTGCTTTCTTACTGCAGATGGAAAAGGCAATTCGAAAAGGTTATACACATTTTATTTTTAAAAATCTCTGATATTATGTCCACCTGTGGTGACCTCCTAAAGAAGCACACATCATTTTTTATAGTATATAATATACTTTCAGAGTTAATATATGACAAAACTAAAAAAATTTTATGTGAAAAAAATTAACCTCAAACACTGCTTGAACAATTCTTGGGTTTTGTTGCAAATTTCATATAGAAATCTCATCTACGTTTTCTTTTCCATTTAAAGGGTTACAAAGCTATAAGAGACCATTTTTCTTCCATCAGATTTGTATGAGCACATAGTGGAAGTTTCCATTTCCTAAAATTCAAAATAAGCATGTGGTTGTTTGAACAAACTGTCACGTTGCACCACCCCCAACACACCCCTCCCATCCCTCACCAAAAAAAACCCCAAAAAACCCCCCCAAAAACAGATGAAGGCACTTGTTATGAACACAAGCTTTTCTTCTTAGAAAAGGTTAATTCTGAAGCAGTAACACTGGCATCTTTTCAAACATGCCTTTTCCATGGAAGTCACGTCAAATAAGGAAATACCATCATACAAGATATAGATCTTTTGAAAAACCCGACCAACAATATAAATGCTTTTATGATTTCTGTCTGCCAGACTCAGGGCTTGGGCACGTGAGATCTCATTTAGTTCTAAGGCAGTAGAACATCTGCTTTCTAAGTAAGGCATCTGAATTTTGAATCACTGAATCACATTTCAAGAGAAATGCTGAGTTTTGTGAAATGACTGGCAGCTAGTAGTAACAAGATTGCATCTTTTTGTATAATATAGCAAAATGAAGTACTTTCAAGCAATATGAGATTCAACTACCCAATCCAAAAAGAAAAAAAGTTCACCATCTGTAAAAAAAAGTCTGCAGATAATTCAATTTGTCAAAGATACGATAAGGAGATAAAAGAGCAAAGAGCTCATTGATTTAGATTCATTCCTTTAATCCTGATTCCAAGTTAATATTTTAGAAGTAGCTGTGGCCCTTTTCTGTCTAACGAGCTCCAAGGCAAACAAGGCAGTGCACAATATCCCAACTCTTTTTACAAACTGACAAGAAAATGGTCATAACCAAATTACAGGAAGAACTATGCACAACTGAGAGATGTGTTGCATAAATACTGAGTACACAGAACATGACTCAGTTTGTAAAGGAGGGCAAAGTATTAAGATACTTCCAGGTATTTGGAGAAACCACCATAGATGTATTTTTCACAAGGTACCTGGAATACATGCCCACGTATTACTAGTGTTTTCCTAAGCCTGATCCTGGAATTGTGTGTTAGAAACACGACAGTAAGTTTTTATTCGTTGCTTATAAAAGTTACAGTTCAGCTTTTGAAGATACAAATTACAAACGAAGACTTGCTTAATAATGGATGCTAATCTCACCTGGAACTTTGTCAACTGATGCAAAAACAGAGCGTTGTACTGTAGGGTCACTGCTACCACGTCGTGACTGATCGTAAAATCTGAATGGAAGGTGCTGGGCTGTAGCTGCAGAGCTGTGTCCAAAACCCATAACAACTTCAGTTGAAGGCTGAACAGGAAGATCCAGGAGAGCTATGTTTAATCACAATTGATATTTTTTGTTATTCAAAAATACATAAAAGGAAGAATAGGTGAAAATAAAATTGGTAAGTTTGCTCTGGATTTTAAGATAAAACCAGATCGTTAAACAATCTGCCTTAGAGTTGCAATTGCAATGGAAAAGATGACAGACAATATTGATGGCAACCTTTTCTACCATTGCTGTCCCCATCCCATTTACACTAAGGAAGCCTCATAACAAAATGGAAACAAAAGCATTACAGTAAGCTCCTTGCATTAAACAAGAGTTATTTAAAACAATATCTTCAGTTTTTCCCCCACACAAATAAAGTAATTCATTAGTTACAACTGAACAATGTAGAAAGCCATTTAAAGAGACAATCTGCTTTAAAACTCAGAAAAAAAAAGCCTTTGTATTACTGCTCAACCTAAAATTTTAATATCAAAATAGACCTGTAGAAACCTCAAACTTGCTTTATTTTTTAACATGAAGCTATAGAAGAATGAGGTATCTATTTTGTAAATGCATGACATAAAAAGCTTGTTAGCTTCCTACAGAATCATAAGATACTAAGATAATTGTAAACCATCTATAATCTGAATAACTCTCTGGCCAACTCAACTTTCATACCAACTATGACTTTGTTGTTCACAACTCTGATTAGTTCATTATTGGTCTTGGATAATCCATGCCACTGAGATAGCTGGTGTCCTTTTTCATTTGCCCACCTATTTCCCTTCCTGTATTTCAGAGTTTCCTTTTCTATATTCACAAATCCATCCCCTTTACTGGTAAACTTCTATCTATTCTTCACTCACTCAATATTTCAAGTAATATTTTAATCACTCCTTGTTATTTACTCAAATTAACTCTTCGCTTCCATGCTCACATGCATTTCCTCCAAATACAAAAATCTAGCTGCTGATACTCCACTTATTTCGGATTGCTCATCATTACCACATCCAAGCATTAAGAATTATCATCAACACCATCAGGACAACATCCAATTCAGGACTTGGGCAAGCTGAGTTTCAACTTAGTCCTAAGGCAGTGGAACATCTGCTTTCCAAGCAGGGCATTTGCATTTTACATCCCAGAATAATATTTCCACAGAAATGCTGAGTTTTGTGAAATGATTGGCAGCTATGGTAACAAGATGGGATTCCTTCTTTTTCATCCTTGTTTGATGTGTCTATTAGTAAATATGTAAACGCATATTTTACTCCAATAAAATCTACTGCTTGGAAACTAGACACTGGTTTACAGTTTTCTGTGGTGTACCACTTAGATTTTTCTAACACATTCTTATGTTACAGAGTAATTTGCAAGTCTTGTCTCTCAGAATCATTTCAAAATAACTATTCACCTGCTATTCTCTGCATTTTCATACGCCGAGCTTGGATGCGGCCTTTTGCAAGACGTTGTTTTGCAATAATGCAGCGGATGTGATCAGAAAAAATGAACGTAGCTTGAAGGATAGGGAAGGGCTTAGAATGAGGACTTGAGGCAGGCTTATGAATTATTATGTTTAGAGCTCTACTGTCATCCTCTACTCCTGTCACCTGCATGTCCTAAAAAGAAACAGAAGTAGCTAATAAAAAAGTCAGCATTTTAAAAATATAGATTAAATATCAACATTAAAAGAAAACCCTATTAATGCCCCACTAAAGCGCCTAAAACCTCAGTTTCCACATTAAAGAAAAGAATAGAAAGGAGTTTCCAAGTTGTATAACCTTGGATCTAGTTCTTCAGGAATTAGTACTTATAGAGATTAAGTCAGTTTAAAATTCAATTAAGTTATTTGAGCATAGCAAATTTTCAGGAAATACAAAGATAAGAAAGAGACAGAAATCAGAGAAACTTTTAAAAGCTTTTGAAATTAATTAGATAAGCACAGAACATTTTGAAGTTGCAACCTGTCACCTACCCTTCCTATCAGAAAGATCAGAACTCTAGGAGAGTTCATTGCTGTGACACTTAAGGAATGTGCTCGGGAATCAATCCTCATCGTATATGATTTCGGTGTTAAAATGAACACACCCCAATATATATCAGTGAAGTTACTGCATTTTTAATGATGCTTCTAGACAGCTACGTAAATTTAATCAGAAAACCAGAAATAGTTTAAAAGGCAGGAACTAGAAAAAAGACTAGGAACAGAAGAAACAAGAAAATATGCCACAGAGCTTAAATATATAAGCTAATATTGGTATTACTATTGATCCAACATACATGTAGATTTTCAGCTGAGAATAGGTAACCACCCAGATTAAAACTTCTCTTACCTGCAAAAGGCCTGCAAACTTAACTACTCCCCATCCAAGTCTGGCAACATCTGGCTCAACCAAACTCATCTGGTAAATATCCACAGCCAGGAATCTTTGAACTTGACCCCCATCCTTTGTTATCACTGTACAAGCAATTAGATCGCTGTTATCTGAAGGAAGGAAGGAAGGAAAAAAGTTACATATCTACTGACATTAAGGATTCTGGGTTTTGGTTGGTCTATATTACAAATTTATATATAAATATTTTGTTATCATCTTTACAACATGAAGTCATTCAAGGTTGGGTTGGTGGGTTCTGGTTTGTTTTTTTTGTTTGTGGGTTTTTTTGGTTTTTGGGTTTTTTTTAAGAAATATTCTGCAATTCCGCATCATAGTAAAGTTACCTACAAAGCGCAGGATATATTCTAGCAGCAGTGGTTCAGATATCTTAAAATGTGTGTAGTACATGACCTTGCTTTCTCTTACCACCTGCATTACCCTTTATTACAAAAGGTTACTTCATTTCAGGGATGAAATTGCAACAGCGGTGATTTCTTTAAGTGTAAGTCTCAAAAAGTCTTGCTGAAAGACCGGAGATACAGTCCTACACCACTGCTGGCAATTACATCTACCTCATTATAAACCTGGGCTCCAGTCTGACACAAATTACATTTCTACTGCTCTGACTGTTGGAAGCCTTTCACCTTCAAGAGTATACCACCTTTCCACGTAAATTGTATCAGTTTTTTGTCAGTATCCATTATCTGAGGTGACACTTTTTCCTTCATCCTTTACCCACCCATTTTATTCATTCATATTGCATAAAGACTCTTAACCATTACTGCAGGACCCCTCAAACAAGCCCCAAAACAGAGATCTCAAGGAGGAAATACACCATTCTCCTCGATCCTCCTGCATCTCCTTACTGCACCCATCTCAGTTCAAGCCCATCGTTCTTGAAAAGTGACTCAATGGCCACCTTTATACCAGCTGAAGTCTGGGTGCTCCATAAAACAGCACTGACACCTCCTAGCAGCCCTTTGCTAATCCTACTCAAGTTGCTTTTTTCCCCCCCTTTGCTTCACATTGATACTTTCATTCCATACTTAACACGCACAGGTGTTTTTCCACTTTCTCATCTAGTACAATTTACAGCAAGTAAAAGATTCTATGACCATGTGGGCCGTACTGCTGAATTAATCACTTTTGTAACTCTAGACGGTACTCCACACAACTTGATGGATTTAGCCAGCTAAGATGCAGCCTTTTATATATTTCCTCCAATAGTTTTGATTGGGTTTGGGGTTTTTGTTTTGTTTTTCTTGGGGGAGGCATTTTTTTATTTGGTGGTTTGGTTTGATATTTTTGTTTCTTTTAAAAAGCAATTTGAAAGCAATGGGCTCTACAGTTCATTTCTACTTTAGCCATAGTTTTTCAACACACTCATTTCTCCTTAGCACTCCCATTCCTTAGTACTGCTAAGGCATTGATAGACACAGCAGTTTGGAGTTACTCATTCAAACAACCTTTCCTAAAATGAGGGTTCAGTGCTGTCGGCCTCAACTGCTGTTAAGATGTATGAGGCTTTTCCCCCCAGTATTCCACATACACATACTAAGTAATTTTCATAAAGGCTGCTACCTTATTCAGATTTTTTTTTGGTATCTTTTTGAAGGGAGCTATTCTGACACACAGAATCCAATGTGTCTCTAATACTTACAGCGGTATCTCCATACTGAATACTGCGTTAGGTGCTCACATCTGAAACCCAGCTGTGGTCTTTTTCACATTATGGGAGGTAGAGAAAATAGTTTTGTGCATGATACAGCACAGCAGGGTACCCAGAAACATCGTGGAATTTCTATCACCAAAGTTTTTCACATTTCAAAAGCCCAAAACAATCCTCCCAAAACTAACCTCCTCCTCCTCCCTAACACCCCTTTCCCCACCCCCCAAATAAGAGGTCCGTTCCAGCTAACTTTTCTATGATTCTACCAATTACCCTTTACCAGCAGGATCCATTCAAAATTGATTGAGTGCTAGGACAGAAAGGGAGCAAATATGGAACTCTAACACAATTAAAAGATGATAATTAATGCTAATCCAGTGTAAATTCAGTGCAAGCTTTTGAAATTTGAGAAAACAAAGTCTAATCAATAAATGCAACACTGCTATTTTTCTGCAACACGTAGAGGATGTGATTCAGTTACACGAGGACTGATTGCTATTACCTACTCATATGCCCTAAAAGGCTCAAGAATCCATACAGGATTAGCAAATATTACTACAGGAGGCTGCAGGAGATTTACTCCTTTTTAGAGAAGCTGAGAAACCAGGCAGAAAATCACAGGAGACCCAAAGTGGTAATGTAGGCTATGTTTAGCCCACAGAATCCTGTAATGTTATTGTAGCATTCTAATAACAGGAAAAATAAAAGATAACAATATCTATATTAAATGCATCAAAGGTCTATCTAAACTTTTTGATCCAGAATTGTGTCTGTATTCAAACATTGTTTACATACACATCTAGAAATGCTAATGGAGATATAGGTCTACTACATCCCTCCAGAAATTACTTTCTATTACCTAAATTATTCCACCTTTTCCTTTTTAACTGGAAAGTTTGAAGCTATTATGTTTTTATGTCATGGGAAAACCATGGATAATCCAAGTGTTATTTATTCTGAACTGGCCTGTGAAAAAAAGCATAAAACACCCAAACACATCTGATTGTTCTGAAACGTTATATACAAGGAACAAAAACCAGAAGCTTTCTAATAGGAAGGATTGTAGCCAGATTTAACTACTCTGAACAAGACTTGGGATTACAGTTGACAATAAACTGATTGTATTTCTACAATAAAATGGCAGAATGATCTCTGAATGTACATAATAGGGCAGTACCTCTGCCTTACAGTGCTGCATTACAGTAACACTGGGCCAGCTGAAGTACACACAGTTTTAAAGCAGCAAGCTGAAAGAAACTTGAAAAGACCATCACAACAAAAAATGACAAAAAAATTAGAAATACTAAATAAACATGAAACAAACTGAACCAACCAACCAAAACCAAACCCTAAAAAGCTTAATAACTCCACTAACTTAGCTTAAGTTCCTGGGAGGCAGGAAGATTTTAATTCATCCATAAATCCAACAGATACATGATTTAATACAGGGCCAAGTCCAGTAGACAAAAACTACAAATGGCAGCAGTTCCATGGTGAAAACAATTGACTGATGAAACTGCGCAATTGGTTGTCTGTTCCTTCACAGGACAAAGTTTCTAATCAAGAACTAATCTTTTTCTATTAATATACTTTGGTTCAAACAGAAGTAGCTTCAGGAAAGTAGTATGTAATGCACAGGATGTATGCAATGTTTTCTTCCAAGCCATAGAAATAGAATAAAACAAGAAAATCCCCATGAAAATAGCTATTAACTGAGAAAGAATTAAACAGTTGGTATGACTAAGCAAGGATGAGCTCACTATACTGACCTATCCTTTATATTGCACAAGCTCTTATAGCTGATGCCTTTTTTGAAGCCATTTCAACAACAAACAAAGCATTATCAGTGTTAATGAGCCCTTAAGGCTTTCAACAATTTCAAAACAGGCCTCTGGAACATGTCTGGTTACTTCTTAGCTTGAGATCCTTCATTTGTGTCTATTATTCTTTAATCCAATTAATCCATCAACATATTTCAGTCAATACGAATTCCCCGAAGAGTCCTAGTCTTCTGAAGACTTGAAGTAACTGGCTTTGGAACCTTCCAAATACGTAATGTGATGTTGCTGAATTTTTTGGATAATCTCAACACATGTGATTCTCAACACATTTATACAATTTTTAGCACAACAACAAGCAGATTGAAGTACTTGCAATTAGTGTTGTACAAATTCAACTGCCTGACTACAAAAATGCAGTACTTCAGGTAAAGAATTCAAAGGGCAGAAGTTATTAACCAGAGCAGAAATTTTTCATTTTAGAAGTGCCAAGAACTTAAAGTAAAAGCATTACTGTAAAAGTTTATCAAAGAACAGAAAGGAAAATTACTCAATTATTAGGCAACTATTACAAGAATCTTTCATGCTTATACAACTGAATGTACTCCATTTACATGATCGTTTCTAGTTCACAGTTGCTGAAGGGTAGTAAGCTACTGTTATCCTTTATGACAGGAGCAGAAGAGAAAGTGTGGTTAAACACATTTCCAGAGAGCTGATCTGAGAATACTTACAGCTATGATAAAACAGTTACAGACACCCAACCACATTTAGATGAAAGAATTTAAAGCTCAGTAAACTTCAGTACTACTGAAAATTGATCCAGGGATTAAAGTGAACCACAGACTGAATGGCTCACTGATGTGACACTGCTGCAAAAGCATGCAGTGTCATTTCTGAGATGAACAGTAATGCTTATTTTTTCCTCATGCAAAATGAAGCTTGTAACCAGCTTGGATACTACACCTCCAAGATTTCTCTGGACCTTCTCCAAGGAAACTACAACTTTTACAAAATAGAGCCTAGGAAGGAGAGTTCAAAGGCTTCAGCTGCTTGCAGCAAAAATTATTTAAATTAGGTGACAATATTGCATGAACACAGGCAGCTATTTGCCTGGAAAGACTGTATTATATGAAGTTTTTATAAATGTAAGAGCTACTTCAGGAAATGGTCTAAATGTATCCAACCTGTCTCAGGGCTTGATTTTTAATTATCTTATAATTCACAGCCATCACAATTCTAGAAATCTACAGACTTTATGTGCATAGGTGGCAGTCCAAGATAAGTACAAGGCTGCAGTTAGTTATGGCACCACCCCTCCCACTTCACATAAGGAACTTTTTCAAACAGCATAGAGCCCATTTGGTATGATATTCCATCTTACCACTTAATATGACAGTCTTTAATTGCAAAGAACTTCAGAGTTAAAGTTTTGCACTGATGAAATGAGTTTATAGAGGAATATATGATCTTGACTTATTCCCCAAATGTATTTAGAGTTTACAAAGCCATTTTAAATTTTATGCAAGCGCCATGAAACAACTATTTGCAACACACATCCAAGATGTTTTTGACAAGCTACATTTGGCCATGTTATTGAACAGTTTGAAATTTATTACTTCTGTTACTCTTAACAATAAACAGCCCTCTTTCCAAGGTTCAGAATTACTTTCTTGATATGTCTGCAATCTCTCTTTAGTCCAGTAGCAAGTCAGCATACCTCAAGTTCACATATTAGTCCCTGCTCTTGATCAGGGGAACACTGTTCCTACCAGGAACAGCAGAAAAGAGCAAGAATAACCGCTAAGAGTAGCTTGAAATCTTTGTTCTTGCAAGAAATACTTGTCCCTTTAGAACAAGAACTCTTCTTAAAGAATTTTTCACCACTTGTTTCAGATAAAGAAAAAGGTCTCAAAGACAACATTAATGCTTTCTTATTAATGCTTTTAAAGACTTTATAAAAGAAAAAAACTGTGTCAATATTTACTGAACAAAAAGGAAGACTTAGGAAAAAGGCAAGGAGGTTTAAAGTGATTTGGAAAGAGGAGAAAAATACAGAACTGTATACACAAGAATTGAAAAGGTAAGATAAACTGAGGAGCAATCCAGGGTGCTTCATTTTATGCTTGCAACGAGTATCTGGATTATAACATTGGCATAAAGTTCAGGCAGACCAGTTTTAAAATCAATAAATCCAGTTCACCGATGTCTATTTTGCAGTTAGGAAACCAGTGTCAAAAGTTAAACATCTTACAGAAAACATCTAGCTGTGATACTAGGGACAGAAAAAAAATTGAACCGTGCCATTTATTAAGCAGTATATAAATAAACTTCAGTGTCGAAGGGATGACAGCTTTAGACCGGAGAAGCACTAGACCGATTATGTTATTTCATTGTTACTGTACTCTAACATCAGAGGGAAAGGCTCTGCGCAAGAGAAATCACACTTGCCAAACCTCTCAACTGGACAGAATCTGTAATGAATTCCTGAACATGACAATCGAGAAACCCAATCAGAAAAACTTCTGGGGAGACAACTTACTCTGAGAGGAATTATCTGCAGAATGACAAAGACCTTGTATTACATGCAGGTCTTCATAACAGGACAGTTACATTTTTATCAGCAAAAGTTTGTTTGGCTTACTCTAAAATTGTTTCTTTTTAAGCCAGTATCTCACTTTTAAAAAGAGAAGGAAATGTCACTCATTCACCTCCGAAGAAAACTTATCAACTGTATGCTCTAAAAGCTCCAAAGCATGTATTAAACTTGGAAAATCTTGGTATTTCACTCAGAGAAGTGTAATTATTTAGGAAATCAGGAGAATGGAGATCAGTCTGTTGTACAGCCTTAGGCTCCATAGACGAAGTAACTGAAAGACTACGCAGAAGCATTTGCATCAAGAATGCAACAAATCAAGCACCTACCTAGGTGTTCCCAGAAAGAAAATTTAGTTGAAACTAGAGGACACATCTCTGGTCATACACCTGCACCACATTTTGACTGACTCTTCTCCTCAAATATGACAATGCATTTAGGAATGAGATAGACAAACCCCAAACATCAGCACTTGGGAAAGAAAACTTAAGACAAACATCTTTTAGAATATTTAACAGCCTTAAAATTAAGTTACTTAAAAATATTCATAAAAATTAAAAACTTTGGTGTTATCTACCCAAAGTGAAATCTCTTACTGAACTATACAAGGAAACTGCCTGGGCAGTTTATGTTCAAAATAAACATTACTTATGCAAATAAGTTGAACTAAGTTTCATTTTCCCGATCATAGCGTATTCTTTATGCTCACTGAGCAAACCTTCAAAGAGCTGGATAAGAACTTAAAAGATAAGTTATATTCCTTGGAAGACATTTAATAAAAGAAAAATTTACATGTCCTGTGATAAAACCTCTTATCAACATCTGCAAATACCTGTTTTGGGGAGTAAAGATGACAAAGCCAGAGGTTATCTTGTAATAACGAGATACACTGAGCACAAAACGAAATACAGCAAATTCCATTAAAACACTGGGGGGGAGGGGAGGGAGCAACAAAAACCCACAAACCTTTTTTATTGCAATGATGGTGCAAAGTTACCATTCTTGTTGACATGCAAAACATGACTGGTGAGAGCCCTGGCCACTTGCTCTGGCTGATCCTGTTTTGAGTAGGTAGGTTTGACTACATAATCTCCTGAGGTTCCTTCCAACCTCAATTATCCTATGATACATTTTCCTCAAATCTTATGAAAAAAAAAGTTGACTACAGTGGCCCTTATAAAGCCTGTATATTGGCTATAGAGAGAGCGACCGAGGAGACTTAACTATAATGTTACTTTTTTTCAGTTTTAGCTTTAAATCTATCATCAATTACTTCTTGACCACGGCATTTAAACATTGTCACCAAGAGACCCAGTAGCCTGAAACCAAGCACTGAAGATGCTGCCAGTGAACTTCACACAAACAGTGAACTGCTGAATAAGATTGAAGAAGTCACCAGAGACACCTATAAACTGATTAATATACAATTGCTTCAAAACAACTTACAGTAGAAAGCAATACTGAAGAGTAACAATATATATCATTCTGGTGGCAGCAATACAGAAAGGAACTTCTTGCAGAATACCTGACTGTTTCTAAACGCACAGTCATATATGGTGCTGCCAATGTTGCAACTACACTTAATTAAAGTGAACATATGCACATCAAAATATTAAAATGCTTCTTTGAAAAAAATCTGTAGCTGTATTGTGGTCTCAAAAATAAAGACTACAACCTGTGAAAGGATCAGAAAGCAGTGAATACGCTCAGGCACAGAATTGCCATCATTAGGTTGATACTCCACATATAAACTTAAATACATAACAACAGCACACATAAGGCATAGATACAACAGTAATACTCTTCAAGTGTGTAACACTTCTTACTACAATTCATACTGTTTAGAAAATCTATTATCTGCACTAGTTGTTTAC
Source organism: Nycticryphes semicollaris (assembly GCA_013400055.1). Taxonomy (NCBI): domain Eukaryota; kingdom Metazoa; phylum Chordata; class Aves; order Charadriiformes; family Rostratulidae; genus Nycticryphes; species Nycticryphes semicollaris. The sequence goes on from VXBJ01005545.1 coordinate 2,046,450, forward strand.
TAAACAGTATCTCAGGGGTGCATCTAGAGCTACCAAAACATCTGTACAACAACAGGTTCAGGTTGAACTCTGATGAAAACTGCAACAGCTTCCCATCTGTCCACAGAATATAAACGCATACGTATATATTTGTGCATTCAGACATTTTTCAAGTCCTATACTCATCCTTCTGTCCTCTAATTTATGTCATACTGAAAACTAGTTTGGTAGTTAACACCTAGTTGGTAAAAAAAAAAAATAATTAAAAAAATCACAATTCTTATGATAAACTCAGTTGCTGAAGTCTAAACTAATTAGAGTTTGGCTTCCTCCTCCAAGCATGGATGTGCCATCCTAAATTTTAAGTGTGTAATACATTATAATCGCTTTTTTCAGTGAGTTCCTGGTTTTGTAATCGAAGGGTCACCAGCATACAGGAATATGCTTAATTCAAATTGTATTACAAGATATCTAAAGGGATTCTAGTCTGGCAGATTCTTATCTGCAAGATGATTCCTAAGCACTATTTCGCATTTTTGATTCTTTATACTGCAGTTGTGAGACTTGTTGAATGCTTTCTAACACATAAGGTGATAAACGACGTAGTTAAGAATTCCACATTGCTATTGAAACTTTTGATTCAGTATAACTGGCAGATTAAGAAGACAAGCTAGAAACCACTAGCTAGAAGTCCACAAACTCTTGAAAAAGAGCACTGAGAAAGTACAACTCAGGAAAGGTGCTGAATGGACTGTCAGGCAATACTTTAGGAATAAAATATATTCATTCATTTGAAACCATTTCATTTCTCTCCTGGGATGTAGTAGAGTCACTAGAGTGGACATCTCTGCTGCCCTTCATTAAGAAAGTAGAAAAGTACCAGTAAGTAGTCACTCAACGAAGCAGCACCTCCAGTCCTTTCAGGGAGTCAAAGCTAAGTAAGTGTTCAGTTAATCCCAGTGTTGTTCTTTATTTGAAATACCACCATTTACCTTCTCAAACAGCTTAATGCTGACTCAAAGGAGAATTCTAATCTTCCTGTATAAAAACAAGAATGGTTTGGGGGTTTTTCTTCTTAATTTTTTATTTTAAACTTGAGCTTATACCTATTGTAGGCATAAATTAAGATGTGAGTTATCAGACAGATGATAGGAAAAAAGATCCTCCTGTCAGGATTTCTTCTTATATAAAGGTCTCTAGAGCAGCAGCACACAAGTTACATGGGCAGGGCAATGTTTATTTTTAGTTATTTTAGTTTTATTTTTAGTTATTTTAGTTTTATTTTTAGTTATTTTAGGGTTTTTTTAGTTATTTTAGTTTTATTTTTAGTTTTATTCTCTATTTGTATATGCCCATGTGCAAACACATATGAACGCATATATGTATTAACAAATAGCAGCTTCACGCACACGCGTACAATTACTACATGATAAGGAGTCTAGTACCACTGTCGCCTTAGTTCATATTGGTCAGCATAAATTTATTTACTCTACAGTTAAGGACAATAGTATGCCTTAAAACAGATAATCAGTTTAAGTTTAGAAGGGCAATAGTCTAAATCAACAGCATAATTTTAATGTAATACAAGTTCCTAAAAAACCCTTTTTACAGTAGGCTCCACATCTTTCAATTTTAGAACATTATTCAAATGGAAGCAGGTAAGTTTCAGGCTAATAGTTGTGGTGTGGGCTGTTTTTTGTTTGTTTTTTAAATCCTTTCTATATGTGAACTCTTTTAACCATTTACATTGCGAGTCCCACACTGGAAGAAGGAAACAACCTTGAACATCATTACATACAAAGAACATGCACCACTACTTTAGCAATTAATCTGGCATTACAAGCACGTAATAAAAATCACAAACAATTGTATATAACAGAGTTAAGTATTAATAATCTATGGTCTATACTACATGCTCCAAGAAGCAGATACCTTATGTTCTGTATAAAAGCAACTACCTTAGAAATGAAAAGTCATAAATAAAAAGACACCTGTAATGAACTGCACAATACCTGCAGTGCAGTCCACTAAGTTTTATAATATGACTGATCAGCATTTCTCTAGACTAAAAGATAAGCAAAGACAAAAGGTGTTCTTTTTGAGGTTTTTGGGGGGGTAGTAATGAGGAACAAATAACATTTGGAAATGGTATATAAATCATATCTACCTTTTGTTCAGTACGTTCTTAAAGAATTAAAAACTACTTCATAATTTCCAGTTAATTTAAGAAAAACATATTTTTTTTCAGTAGAAGCTGATTCATTATTGTCTCATCCTATGAAAAAGAGTCAGCATTTCACAAGAAGTACCTAACTCATTTGAAACAGGAAGCTGAGTTAGTTCTGTATTACTAATCCTTTAGCAAGTAAACAGTAACTAAATTATGGACATAATTTTTCACCTGACAAATAATAACTGTGCAATGCAATTAACTGCATCGTGCACTGTCCATTATCTTCGGGAAAGCTTTTAGGGAAAGATCAAAAGTGATGAGTTTGCATTAAGCTCATTCAGCTTAATTCACCAAGCTGAAACAATACAACTACTGAAGAGCGCATTTTAAGGAGTATTTTCCCCTGTACGTTTCCCTAAAGCTTTACAATAACACAGAAATTCAACAAGTAGGAATCCGAAGACTCAACTGTCAATCTTCCACAACATCAGCCCATGTAACTACTGAAAATGTAAACACTGGACTAGTATTTTGTTATCTTCTAATCTATTGTAGCCTAATGCTTACTTTACTTTGTAAAAGCCTGTCCCTATTCTAGAGCTCCTACAGCTTGTATATTTTTTACAAGTTCACTTAATTGCTTTGATAGCATTCTTTCTGCATCTACAGACAAAGGAGTTTCTTCATAAAGCCTTTCACTGCTCTAAGCAGCATGGCTTGGATTTTACACCAGAGGGTGCATCCTCTGACATTTGCAGTATTGCAGACACTGATATATTCTTAAAACTACATTTAATACATTTTAATAGTAATTTTGAAATATAATTTATTATTTTAAGGTTTAATCTAGATTTCATCCATTAAGGTACTGCACAGCAGCTCATCTCAATTTTTTTTCCTTTGCTCACTTGATTTCAGTGTTTTCCCTTAACTCAGATAATTAATATTCTTAATGCACAAAATGTCTCTGAGATACTATATTTAATCCTGTAGCATCTACTAAGGCAGCTGTGCTTTTTTTTTTTAGTTTGAGTAAGATCGACAAGCACTTAAAGAGAATGAAAAAAAAATCAGCATGTGAAACAAACATTTTTTTCATTCTTTCGTAAGAAAAAGAACTTTCAAAAAATTAAAATCCTAGCAAATACACATATTCTATTTTAGCAATCACGTGGCCTTTGAAGCTATGAGTAATAACACAGTTGTCTTACTAAGAACTTGCAGGTAACAAAGGTTAATTATGTAGCAGCTAACACCAATATTTTCTAGGTCTTGATTACAAGAAATGGAATTAATAGTAATTATGTATCATGCACTTTCTTTTAGATTCTAGCCTAAAAGCACACTTTCTCTACATAGTTCAAACCTTGAAACAAAAAACAAACGTCTCACGCTATAGTAAAATTAACTTTGTGCATAACAAGTTACTGTTTCTCAAACATCACCAGTGCTGGAGACAGTGAACCTACAGCTTTATGATCTAGGCCTGAGTTACTCTAGAAGTTGTACTGTTTAGTAATATGTAAGGTGATCTAGAGATGTGTATTTTGATGTTAAGTGAACACAGGTATATTGAATTTGCACACAAATAGCATACTCCATGAATCTGTTCCTTCCAACTTTTTTGTTTCTTCAGTATGGACCGTGCAGCGGTATAGTCTACACCACTGCAGAAAGCAGGTACTTTTGTCTTCACTTCATTTAAGCGCTACTTAATAACACAAAGTGATTCTGACATTAGAGACTGATTCCCCTTAGGAATAGCCCAGCGTGCTGTTTAACAATGGGAATAAAGGCTTCCATATGCAAACTTTTAAATGACAGAAGATCTGTGAAGAAAAAGAACCCCAGGGCAGGGATGGGATGGATAGGATGACGACCAAACCCCAGCATTTGTAAAGCTGCACAATGTAGCTGTTGGAGTAATTACTTCCAGTCTCTTAAAGGTCATGAATAGTTTAAGTGTATTTTGAATAGATGAAAGCAGAATAGAATAAAGTCCTCCTAGGATTTAGAAAATTAACATACCAAGAAAACAGATGAAGGACTGCAAATACTTTACATGCTAATATTTAGACCCTGGAATATTTATTAACTATTTATTTTTTTAAAAAGGCAGCAACAAAACCCCCAAAACAAATAAAAGCCCCCCAAAACCCACAAGTAGTGTTCCAAATCCAGTAGAAGACAAACTTAATATTATCATCCTTGGCAGCCAGCAACACAAGCAAGGTAACTATCTGGGGGTTTTAAGAACCTTTAAGAAAAAAAAGCCAGCAATTTTTTCCATGCAATAGACTATTTGGGAAATTGAGGGACTACTTACTTAAGTCAAGAACATCATCTGTTTTTATGAGATCTTCCTCCCTTGTGAGTGGTAACTGAGTTTCTGGCTCATCTCTCAAGTGCAGTGATAGTGAACGGAGCATAAAGAAGACTCTGATGGCCTTGAGAAATTAAAAAGAATAATAGTAAAATATTGCTGCCCTCAGTACTACGTTTTAACAAAATGTTACAAAAGTATACTTGCTTTTACAACCTCTGACTTTGTTGTCATGCAGTAAATGTCCTTTTCAAGTTGAGAAAACCGAATGCAGCTTTAATTAAAAAAAGATTACGGCAGAAGTTTCAATATGCTGCTATTTTTCAATGAAGTAGAAGCAGCAGAGGTTTATCCCACTGGCACACTTATACAGATTGTGACTGAAACAATTACAGGAGCTGTTCAAGCAAATATAACAATCTTGGATGGCTTTTCTTAATCATTATTTTTAAACTGATTGTATTTACAATACCTGTACGCTACAGACAACTTCATAACCAACCTTCAGAGACTCTCGCATTTTGAGTTTAAACCAGGATTAATTTAATCTATATTCTCAGAATGTCTACGTCAGGGCAAAGCCTTCCAAAAGATGCATCAGTCCCAAGGAACTTTCAACAGCTGCTCTGTGAAATTAATACTCCTGTTTTGATTTAGAAATTCATGACGTGGTATGCAAGGACTAGATAAAGTGCCAAAGAATTATCATCATTTTATTAGCCACATTTTGAAAGGCAATACTATAATCCTCTTCCACTACAAGAGCTGTATTTTCAGTATAGTAGATATAAAAAAAAAAAAGTTTGGTATTACTTTTGGTGTTTTGTTTTTTAAAAAAGTTTCCTACACAGCAATTCTGTGGCAAACTGTAAATCAACTGCTGCCTTACAGTAAAAGCATTGAATTCATGGAACAGCTGCGGTGCCCAGGAACTCCCAGACTTCAGGAATTAAGAAAAACAAACTCCAACTGCTTTAAGGCCAAACTTTTCACCCCTCTGACAGAACTGTGACTCTCATTAACCAGATATGTGAGTGCCTGGACAGCTATCATACTTTCAGAAAATTCTGGTCAAACAGGGATGAAGAGGGGAAAGTCACGTATCTGGTTCTTCCATTACTTGACAGCAGAGCAGATGAATTTGGTATGTTGTTGAAATCTAAAAGGGCAATAAGATTGAGAGCAAAGAATGTCTAGGGTATCTAACACAAACATGATATTATCACTATCTTATGAACATGAGCAGAGTCTCTTTATAACGAGAGATGATCTCTCCCATTTAGGCAGATTACACTCTAATGTATTGTGGATTTACTAAAATTAAGTAGGATTACTATAAAGCAGTTTTACTACCAGATGCTTCAAGAATGCACTGTATTTGGTTTAAAACTTTCCAAATTCAATCACAAACAGCATTTTACCTTGCACTTTTGATAACCCAAAAGTCAAACGCAACAGTTCTTTTTAATTCAGAGGGCAGCCATCACTCAGACTGCTTTTTCTTATTTTCCTCTCACGGCTCTTTACCTCCTAGACAGAGCACTAGGTTTCCTTACATATATTCCCTATAAAACTACTATCGCTCATCTCCAAACACCTAATCACATTTACTGCAGAATAATCTACAAGAGTAGAAAAGAAAATGAGAATCTCAGCCTTTGCAAGAAAATAAATAGTAATTAAGAACATCAGCTGAAAAGGGAACTACACTGTGCTTTCTACAATACCGATATCGCTCAGTTCACTAGCAGTATCAATATAAACCCAAAAGCATGTGATTTGTGACCTCCTGCAACATTTTTTAGATATGAGTAAAACAGCAGAGCAGTTCAGTAGCCTATATTTTTTTTCAGCTGACTTGTGTTATCTTGATTAAGTAGAAACAACTATGAATTGCTATCTGCATTAAAGAACTATGCAATATGATGAGGTAAACCCTGCGCTGATTCTTTTGTTTATATACAAATACCACGTGCAAAGAAAAAACAACTTGCAGGGAAACCTACCAGTATCTTACTACATTCCCGTGAAATACTGTTCTCACAGGTAGTTCAAAAACTTCTCTCAAAAGTCTTTGCTTACTATGTACTCCAAGGTGCAGAGTTCAAGGCTCAAGCTGTTCACTGCTTCCCCAGAGAAGCCCTTAAATGAGTTTGCATTATTTTAGGTGACTGGTAAGCAGTACTATCTCTGGGACTAAAGAAATCAAAAGGAAGAGATGCAAACAACAAGCAGTAACTGGATTACCAACAATTCAAAACAGCATCTGATTCTGGGCAAAAAGCTCGATCAAGCAGCAGTAGCTGATTTCAGAAAGCAGCTTAAAAACTTCTGGTTGTTTTAGTGTTTTAAGTCAGAGGTGTTGGCTGTCTGGATTTTGGAGATGTGCCTTTGATAACCTGAGAAATATCTGATTTCTGGGAGTTACACTTAAAGTTAAGAGGAAAGGAATTACTACTTAAGAGGGACTTTCTACAGCAAAAGAAGCAGCGAGAGCCTAAAACGATCTGATCTGTAACATGAACTCATGATATAATCCAAGTATGGGACTTCTTCACTTGTTAGTGAAATTAAAGTTAAGAACTTTTCTAGAATCATGCTGTATGACGCTCAAAATGGAATCACTATCCACTTGAAACTGTCAGCAAAAACGACCTCCAGCAGGATAAGTGGCAGCAACAATGTCACAAGATACACCTCAATTTTGGCATATTGTGATGGCAATCCAAACTAAGAGAGGTAGCCTAGCTGGAAGAAAGTAGCACAGGAATTCTAAGAAATTCTAAAACTTGTAAAGCAATACAATTAAGGGAAGGAGAACCAAGAAGGAAGCAGTCCAGGAGTTCTTGCTGATGATAAAGACCCTTCCACTCCAAAGAATTTATAGAAGTATTTGTTGTATTTTCAAATTTCCATCAACAGAAGTTAAAGTATTCTTTATGTAGCACATGAAAAGCCACATAGCAGTCAGTTTCCACTAACGTGCACTTCTAAGTATCATTAAATGCCTCAGAGCGAGTTCTAGGAAGCGTTATTGCTTTCTATGAACAATACTTTTCAAGATAATTCACTGTACTTTATCAAACTTAACCTGCTGCAATAACAAGAGCTGCATGGCTGATTGTAATGACAACAAATGTTTTCAGAAGACTCCTGGAAATATGCTTTTCCTTCAAAATTACATGAATAGCCTTGCATATACGCTTTAATAAATGCAAAGCTACCTAAAGAACAGCACTTTTCAAATAGTAATGTTATACAGTAATATTTCTTTAAGGCTTACTGACACCACAAGGCTTATAGGACATTGCCAGATAAGGGCCAAGAACTGATTATCCCAAGAATGCTGATAATGATGGTGTTATTCACGCCAGTACCACTTCTACAGATTGTATCAGTCACAAAAATAGGTATTTTGCTATTTTTCTCCCCACTCTCGAGATCTTTAATTAATTACTTCAGCAAGATGAGCACTAATCTTCATCAATTACTTCAACAAGATGAAAATATTTTTTGCTGTGTCTAGAAACACAAGCATTATGAAACCAGCCAGCCTTCCAATGGAGATTCTTACTATAGGGATACAATGAAAGACAGACTGAGACCATGAAAGGAAACTGACAATGTATTTACGAGTGTCTTCAAAATGCCTTTTTATGTAAATGTCTCCAGGGTATAAAAAAATTAAAACCCCAGTGCAAGAACATATTGAATTGACTAGACACGGGAAACAGCAGAGAAAAATTTTCTCCACTGGAACAGGTAAATATTATATACTCTACACACAGGTTTGTCTTTACCAAGTCTTTATGATTTAACGGACAAAGCTTTCAACCAAGCAGCTATCAAGGAGTTCTAAAAATTCTAACATTGTTTAAAGCCTTTCACATCATTCTGCCATAAATAAACATAGAAAAATAGTCTTACTCACTCTTCGTGTTCTTTCCACATCTCCACAAGGCAATCTTTTCACAAAATCAATACCAGTCAATGGTGTCCCCGTTGGAGGCAACAAGATTGAAGCATCCATCATCAAGTACTCTACATTCATGGGTTTAATCTATAAAAATATTTTAACATTGATTACTATATAGAACAATAAGCACTTGTGTCTTTAGTTTCAAATACAACCCATGGATATATATTTTAAGAGGAAGGAATTGTAGAGTTCTGAAAATTTTCAATACCATCTCTCATTTTAAGCTCCTTACACACAATCTCCATTTCACATTTCTCGTCATTCCCTAACACACTGTTGAAGTTTCCATACTGAAAAAACACTCTGAAAGATTACAGAAGAAATGCTATTTCACGAGTACTTAAAAACTAAAGTCTGTCAGGTTTGATTTTAAGTTTTGACTCATATTTTATAATTACTTCACCACAAGAAAAAGTTTCCCATATCTTTTTTTCTCTGAAAAGAATACTCTAGTCTCTAATAATGCAGTAACTTCCACACTAGACAACAGCCTTCAATCTTGCTACTAGCAAGGGAGTCTCTCCCTTACAATGGTTGCTTATTTTCATGAATAAATGATGTCTGAAATATCCATCTTTCTGTGCCTTTGGGCAATTTAATCCAAGTTCTATTATAAACACACGTACTAGAAATATGATCGCCTTTTACCAGAAAGCCAACTGGAATGGCTAAAACATAAAGGTCCTTCCCACAGCTTGTACAGTATTCTGCATAGAAGAAAAATGCAGTCATGTGGGCATTCCAAAATAGCCAACTGCAACTGGAAGTGTTCCTGGCCACTTTGCCATGTCATAGAATCATAAAATAGTTTGGGTTAGAAGGGACCTTTAAAGGTCATCTAGTCCAAACGCCCTGCAATCAGTCTCAAACTGCTGCCTTGCACACACACAAATTCAAAAATAGTCTTTTGTCAATTTTTCTGATCTCAGAACAAATCACCTTCAGTGGATTAACAAATTCAATTAATGTGTAGAAAGATACAGAGATCTACATAGATAATGAGAAGAAATGAAAACACAGAACTAAAATTTCTAACAAGTACTTCAGATGCAATTCACATGAGCGTGAACTGGTTTAAATAGCAAATTATATCCTAAAGACGAAGAATGTTTAAAAAGGCAACTCATTGCTGAAAGCAAAAGTATTAAGGACTAGTGTTCAATTTACTTGCTCTGAACTTTTTCTCATTGATCATTAATGAAGGTAGAACTTTGTCATTTTTGTCATTCAGACAGAGCAAGTATACTTTTGCCTTCATAGAAATCTATCCTACGTTATTTGCACAACTCATCTGACTAGAAAACATCAGTGTTACTTAGCACTTAAATCAGCTCGCCCAGCAATTCATTTGCTAGCTAGGCAAATAAATATGCTTTAAGAAAAACAAAGTTTAAGTTCCAGGGCATGGCTCTGTCTTTCATGGTAAATAAATAAATAAAGCAAAACCATCTAAGAAGCAGAGATACAACAGAAAAACCTATACGTATACTGAACTTGCAATATAAAAGTGATACTACTGTCAGTGCCATCTTTCAAACTAAAAGTTTGAATACTGCAATACTTCACTAAAAAAATCAATGTCTCACTGAATACTTCTATTATTTAGGCTGGTAAAATTTGTTCAAGATGTTTCCCATATTAAAAGACTTATTGCATTACACCAACTGTAGACTGTGCTTTATCAAAAAGAGAACTAGTGGCTGCACATTAAATCCCTGTACCACTGTGGAAAAACCCTGTAACTGAATACCCAAAGATTTTTTTTATCTTAATTCTAATTCTACAATCTAATTTTAGGAAGAAATTCTTTACTATGAGGCACTGGAATAGATTGCCTAGAGAAGCTGTGGATGTCCCATCCTGGAGGTGTTCAAGACCAGGCTGGATGGGGCTTGGGGCAACCTGTTCTAGTGGGAGGTGTCCCTGTGCATGGCAGGGGGGGGTGGAACTCAATGATCTTTAAGGTCTCTTCCAATCCAAACCATTCTATGATACTATGATCTAAGAACTGAAAGAAATAATTAGTTTTGAAACATGATTACAGGTTAAATATGAACTGTTTGAGATTAGGAGTTGTAACGCGTTACTAAACTTAAGAGTTGAGACAAAGGCCCCAATATTCACTTGCTAGAAGCCTGTTCTTTACTGGTAAGTGGCACCAGTCAAAACCAAAACCTTGCTGGTCTTCAGAAAAATGTAAGAAGATTATCACACTGTTTAGTATCTAGGGAAAAAAAAAAAAGCAAACCCCAATGTCTCATTTCCCAGGATTAAGTAAATTTTGTATATTAGCTTTCAGAACATAATGGGCTTTTCTTTAACAAAGAGCTGTGAAATTTCACGTAAATGATTTATGTAATTGTAGACACAACTCCTTAGAGAAAAAAACCCAGCACTCACATTTTGTTATTCTACGTCTGGAAATAAGGATACCAGTAAAGATACTCAGCAGTTATCAGTATTTGTTCATGCTCTTGTGTTATATCTGGGTTGAGAATTTGGAAGGGCAGAAGGGGTGTCACTTACTGTCATACTCCGGTACTCATCTTCAAACATATCCAGAAAAATTTCTTCTCCCTTTCAAAAAAAGGAATATGGACATGCCATGAATCCTTATGGCTATGGAGCCATGCTTGGTTTTGTTTAATTATGTATGGGGTGTCCATGCCTAAGCACTGGCAGAGATTGCAGGGCCCTCTGGGAGAGAGGCCAGGGAAGCGATGTGCCACACAGCCAGTTCCAGCACAGGGGACAGCTGAGCCCCTCAACAACACTGATGGCACCTCTAGGAAAAACATTTAAGAAAGGGAGAGAGATTCCTCTGCAGTCTGTGGAGAAAACCATGGTGAAGCAGATACCCATACTGCAGCATGGGAGCAGACAGATATGCCCTGAAGGAACTACAGTCTGTGGAGGGCTCACACAGAAGCAGACTTTTTTTCCTTGAAGAACTGCAGCCCATGGAGGAAAAGACCCACATTCAGGCAGAGAAGTGTGAGAAGCAGAGATGAACTGTTATGGACTGACCCCAAACCCCCATTTCCCATTCCCCCTGCACCAATCAGCAGGGGAAGAGGTAGCAGAGTCAGGGATAAAGGAACAAAGATGAGCCTGGGAAAGGTGAGGTGCAGGGGGGGGGGGGAAGGGGGTAGGGTTTTCATTTGTCTTTGTTTCTCACTATCTAAATTAATTTTAATTGACAATAAATTTTTGCCAAGTTGGGTCTGTTTTGCCCATGGTGATAATTGGGAAGTGATCTCCCTGTCTTTATTTTGACCACAAGATGAACAGATCTTATATTTGCCCTCCACCCTGCTGAGGGGAGTGAGTGTGGCTGGGTGGGTGTCTGGCAGCCACCCAAGGTCAACTCACCACAACTTATTTTTGTAAGCCGCATTGAGAAAACATTCTTCAAGAGAATTTGAACAAATACAGGAAGATTATATTATAGACACGTGAAATCTGTCATGGATTTTCCGCTCCTTATAAAGAAGTTAGTGCCTAGGGCTAAAAAAATCTTATTTCTCTCATTGTTTACAACAAAAAATAAAAAGCCAAAAGCTGTAGAGGTCTCCAATAAGAAAAAAAAAGATTAAGTAAAATCTTTTTGTATAAGACACAAAAAGTAATGCCAAAAAGAAACAGATTCCATATTATTGTCAAGAACAAAATCCCCAAAACCTTCAAATAGCATGGCTCTGTTCCATGAAAAGCACAGCAGTTGCAACCAAAGCACGTGCCTGCTAACTTGACCTCCAGTTCAAATTCTGTGAGACTTCTAATAGCCTTTTTGTGATGTATGTCAGTGAGGTATGGTAAGGGCAGGAAAGGAAATCTTCCAACAAAACACCTCCTTTGATATCACAAATATGGAATTCCCATCTTAAAAAAAACAGTGCTACCTTGGGCACTCTGTAGAGATTGAGCTGCGGATTTACTTCTAATTCCACATTACGTAAAGGATTTTTTCTTAAAGCATTTTGCATATATACCTTATAGAAACGACGAAGGAGATGCACACTTTCTTCCCTTGCACCCTAGAAAAGATAAAACAACTGTGTTTCAAGGAATAAATACATCCATTACTTAAAAGTCACATTTTAAAAAGCCACACAAAAACTCAGAGAAGAGACTGTCTATTAATATGCTCATACTCATAGCTTTCAGCCTAGAATTTCATAGAACACAGTTCTTGCATTTATGAAAATACAACTTATGTGAGCTTGTTAGTTCCAAAAGCATTTTCCTTTACGTTTTTGAGATGGATGACATACAAATTTGAGACAAAATTAAACACAACCCTGCTTGAGAATATAAGAATTTAAACAGCAAGGTAACAGCAAAGCTGAGAACAGAACATTCTTTAAATTCACTGCACAGAGGCCACCCATGGAAAGATGTTCTAGAAGCTCAAATTTCACATTTATGCTATGGTAATGAAAAATGAAACAAATTTATTCAACTGTACTACAAGACTACAAGATAAAGACAGGTAACGCTGTGACTAATAATTTGAAAGAATATACTCACCTCAAGGCAAGCAAGGTGAACATCTTTTATGAGGCTGCCATTTTTAGAAAACACAAGCTGCTTCAGCAACAGGCAGCCAAGTTCTAAAGTTGCCAAACGGATTTTCCCATCTACGAAAAGAAAATTTCAAGATACAAAATAGTAGCAGTTTAAGTATTGCTTTTCTCGTTATTCACTGTTCTTACACGTTCCTACTCTTTGCTGCAATTCCCATAAACTTTGCTCCTCTGTCATAGGGATATGATAGGGGAGACCTATCTGCCAAGGATGAGTGCTGATGCTGGCTTACAGTGACAATAGCTGTTTAAAAAAAAAAAAACACAACATACAACAAAAACTGGACGAGTAATTTAAAGCAGAACCATGAAATAAGGAGGCAATGAAGATAATTACCACTAGAAAGAAGCTAAAAACAATGCCTTCATCAATATGAAGCACAGGTTGAATTCACTACAATTACATAAGAATCACAGGCATATAGTTACAAGATGGAAGTTTTGTATATACCATAATAATAAGGCATAGCTTTTACTTAAAAAACAATCCAAAGGATTCAGATACAGCCTGGATGTGAGGTGAGGATCTAGAGAAGTCAGATTGAAAGAACACATTGAGATTTTCAGATTACAGTTTCAGAAGGATTTAAAACATCACAGTCTGAGCTCAGCGATGCAATACTAAGGCAACATACCCAAGAGACAGAGATATCTTAGCTTTTGATACCAACTCCCCATCTGGTGTTTTGCAAGTTAGGACTATGCTGCCAGAAACTGAAGATACAAAGATCAGTACCCCTAAGAAGAGGAAATGTTTAATGTGGTATTTAGCAAGCTTAATAAATCCACTATTTCCACCTCTCCCTAGAAGTGCTTTTGTTTAAACAAATGCATTTCCTCATCTTGCACTCTTCTTTCTGGAGTATGTGCAAGCTCTTTATATCTAAATGTGCCTTTAATTTTTAACTGGCACATCAGCATAACAAGTTAATACTCTGTAGATCAGTCTCAGGAGTCAAACAAGCATCAGATTTTATCCTACAGACAGTCAGGTATTTGATAGTGTGTCCATCTCAGGGGAGAACCAGTTCTACTCATTTGAAGTTTTAAGAGAGCAAGTGCAGTGAGAAGAGCTGCAGCTTAAAAAAAAATCATGTTTTTGTGAAATAGGTCACAGAGCCTTGTATTCCTCACTTCACAAAAAGTTGAAGTCAGGAAAAAAAATACCTTGTTTTCTGCAAAACAGTTCAGAGCTGAAAATACAATCTGTGATTTAAAAAAATCTCATAGGAACATTTGCTATCACCTCTGGAGGCAAAGGACTGCTCAAGGCAAAGGGTACCAAATTCAAGAATGCTTGTCCACTGGAATTACTTTTACAAGCAAAGGTGCCACAGATGGTATTTTCAGGATGAAATCCTACATTATGCTGAAATCACTCCACAAGTCAACAGTGTTTATTCAAACACACAGAAAGTAGGAATTAAGAAACAAATCCCTGTATAGTTCTGAGTATAAAAACAACTCATCAGCAGAAATTCGGAGTTTGTTTCCTCAACAACCAACAAAAACCCAATAGCTGCCTTTCCCAGACCACATCTATTTATTTTTCATTAAAGAGATGTTAAACAGATGCTTTCCCCTCCAAGACAAGAGGCAGGTGCCTTTTCCCACCCCTACCCCCCATCTTCAGAAGTTTCAGCTTGGCAAGAAAACAAGTACTGGAAAAGTGATACCTGGTTGCGCAGCATAATTCATTATCCTGATGAGCCTTTCTGCAAGTACATGATTATATGAATTTCTCTCTTCAGCATGTTGAGCTGGAAGTTGAATTCTCTCCAGCTTGACTGGGTCAATTCCTTTGGCGGGGGATGAAGAAAGAAAGGCAAATTAGAAAACAGGAGCATGCCTTGAGGTATTTAATAGATCATAGCAGTTTTCCCAGAAGAGCGTAACCAGCAATACAAAAAATGGGCAAGTTAGTTTTGAATTTCTATTACAAGGAAAAGGAGGAACAACAGAAAGACTAAACACATTTATGTATCATTGAGAAATCCCAGTCTTAAATGGAGCCTACTCAAATCTCAAAGTGGTTGGTGACATCCAAACCATTTTGCCGATTCTGAAATTCTGAGACTGTTTGCATCTAAATCACGTCAAAGTCAAGCCATTCATCTGAGGAGCATAAAGGCTAAAGGGGAAAAGATGAAAGTCTGATTTTAAATTCCACTTTGGTAGTAAGTGATCAGTTCATAGTTCTTTTTAACAAATTAGGAAATTTGTTGTAACTAGTGGCCTCTTATTTAGTACCCTCCCCAAATTAAATCACAGACTGACTTTTTGTATAAGGAAACTAAAGCTACTTTCTTCAATCTATTTCTCTTAAAATAGCAAATACTTCTCATAATAGACTGGTTACTGTAAGACCTCTTAGAACAAAACACAGTTACGGGCTGCTGAGGAATTACATTGTCCTTGTTCTAAAGAATGGTAATAAACAACTCCATAAAACAGAAGATGCAGTGTATAGTTTCTTCCAATCCTGAACTTGTAGTTAACTCTACCTAACAATACTGTTTGTGACATCTGGTTTATTTCTTCACTAAGCATATGTATTTGGAACAATTAATAAAGGTCAGTGATACAAACGAGCCCTGTCATGATGAGATCAGAGAAAGGAATGAGAGGGAAGGAAGTATTTAAGGAACCAGGACAATTACAGTACTAATGTTCACAACAATCTAACAGCTTTACAGAAGGAAAACTGTAGCTTTTCGTTAAGAAAAGCTGCTTATGAGTAACGTTTCTTAGAGAATATCCCAGAACCGGATGTAATTATCTATCTAGAATCTACAATCCAGGGTCACGGAAAAGAAAATAGCTTCCAAAGAGCAACAGGCTAATGTAAATTGTTGACAAGAAAAGCCAATGAGCATAGGCTAAAGAATTTTTCATTTAATGAGTGCTGATGTCCCCATCAAAGAATGAAGTGTAGATTTTGATCATTTGAGCACGTAAAACATCTCCAGTTTTAGGCCATTTTATTCTCTTTAGTCTATTCTAAGGTAGATATTTCACTGCCTGTTCTATTTCTCTTGGTAACCCTGAAATTGAGTGAAAAAATAAACAGCACAGTAATTGCTGAAAGTAAGCATCAAGAGGCTGTGTCTGGCTGCATTCCTCACTGTTTACAGTAATACTATAGATGTAAGCAAATCATCATTGAAACAAAAGACTATATCAGACTTTTTTTCTGGGAACAGGATATTGTACAGTGACTACTTACATTGAAAGCAAATACAGTGGGCTGAAGGCCTACAGTCTTAAAAGGAAAAATTCCTAAGAAACACAACCCTAGAGTGCAAGCTTACTCCTTTACAATGACCTTGGAAGACTTCCAGGGACTCTGTGAAGCTGCAAAAGTTACAACTAATGATTTTGGATATTCACAGCTTCAACTAATGAATTTCAAGAGAATAGAATCTATCTCCTACATCAGTGTTTTCTAGCACTGGGATGCTCCACTGTCCCTCAGGGAAAAACATTTTCTGGAAGAAATATACTAGGGAGGTGTGGGAAATCAGAGATGTAACTCAGAGAGCGCTAAAGCACAACCAGGCTGTGGTGCTATCTCTGGTGATATTAGTTACATTATTATCTTGTCATAAGAGACTACAAAGGCCTGAAATTATTGGCAAGTTACAATCTCAGAGAAGCATTCCTTCATTCCTGTAAAAAGGCAAAGCCATCAAGAGGATGAAGGAGAAAAGGAGTGGCTCAGCTTAGCTAGTTCCCTCAAGACTCTCATTTCCACTCTGCTTGCCCATTACAGCTACCTTGAAGCTGTAAAAGAATCCTTACTTTTAAACTACACCTGATGGTCTTTTGCTCAGTTTACTGTAACAGTTCATTTACATTACTACTATGTTATAAAAACTATCCTCATTAGCAGAAAATAACAGATTCAGTGCTCAATTTCTGAAATACCTGGTTATTTACATGCATGAGATGTTTACATTATTGCTCCATGAGGAACCTATTCAAAATGCACACAAAGATAAATAGCTAAAAGCTAACCATAATCATCCCTTAGAAAAGGCTACATATTCTCATACTGTCCGAATTATAACGAATTACATATTTAACATAGCTTTGCTAGTTTCTAAAATAGTCCAGGCTCCTTGACAGACTTGCTAGATGTATTATGGCATAGAACACTGATAACTTTTATACTGGTTTACGTGTAGCAATGACAGTACATGCAAAGTGGAAAAGAACTAAATCCCATATATAGGTAGACTGAATATAGTGGGCTTCCACTGAGATTAAAAATGAAACACAGTATTCCTATTCCAATTCCAAGAAACCTACAGAAGAAAAGTTATCTGATGTTCGCAAAGCTTTCTACCAAATTGTTCTTAAAAAGGTGATACTTAGCAATTGTTTTTACTCACAGCATGCTTATTTCTGCCTGTCCCACGTAAAGAATTTCTCACCATTTAAGGCACTCATAAAACAAGTTACAAACAGATCGTGCCTATCTGAAACCATGTGCCTCATTTAGTTTTCTCTGGAAAAAGCAAAGATTGCTTACCTTTATTGTGTGACATTGCATATAGAAGACAGAGCACAAAGAGGGCATAGTAATCATCATCAGCACAGTCCAGGGCATTATAGACCATATCAAGGAAAGGCCTGTGGAAAGGATTAATTTTAAAACAGTTAAGAAAAAGATCACATCTACAGAAAAAATAGTAACTATTTCATTCTACATATGGAAGAGGCAGATTTACATGAAAGCACGTTTTCAGGAATTAAACAAAAATTAACCTGTTTAAAAGTATTCAGATTACAGCCATGACTTGTATTTACATTCTGACATCAATTATGATATTTTAATGGATTTGTTACATAATACTTTCCCAAGAATTGATTGTACACACATTTACTGGGTTGTTTGTGCCACATTTAGTATGTATGCAGAGGCCTGCAGGTTGTTTCAAGTGCTTATGTAAGTAACTTCAAGGAGCTGCTATCCCTGTTGCATTAAAGAAGAAAAACAAAACAAAAAGACTACCTTAAAACTCACATAATAAATGGAGTTTAAAAGTTTTTACTATTACAAGAAACCATTTTTTACCAAAAGTTTGGGGGAAGTTAGGTTATTCTAAAATAATCAGTCAAAAAACATTATCATCAAACAGGAAATAAAAAATTACCAGGGAGAGGACATTTGAATGGAAAAAAAAGAAAGCTTTGGATTGCAGATTAATTTTGTTTTCCTGGATGTAAGCATGTGTGACCTACAACACATGTACAAGAAGCAACAAACAATGCCAAGTTCACTCTTCACCTGCACCCTGAACAGATCAGGAAAGCCAATTTACTGCAGAAGCCGTCTGACAGACCAGATATGGCTAAGATTCAGCTGAGATTAGCATAAGCCTGATGGCAAGGCACCCTGCCTTCTTGCCTTAAGATGGCTTGCATCTACTAAGTTCAGAGCACAAGCAGAAATAAAATTCTTGTCACTGACAAAAAATAAAAAAGAAGGAAGCGTTAAGGTCACCAGAAGAGAGTTTAGAATCTCAGCTGAAAAGAGAATTCCTACCTCTCAAAGTAGTTTTTTAAAACAGTTAAAGGAAAAAAACCTACCACCTCACATTACTTAAATTATATCCAAATAAAATACATTAAAAAAACGTCCAAAGTTCTAAAACCAAATAAGTTCTCCTACCATCAGACCTAGCAGACAAGAAATATTCATTGTGGTTAGCCATGAGTCAGAATGGCTATCAAAGATCCAAACACAATATGCTTCTATATCCATTCCAGACTTGTGGTACCCTCATGGTGACACTTAATGTATGCCTGTAAGCCATTCAATCCAAGTCATAGCAATGTATTTAAGGCTTTCATCAGCTCCACCCATGTTTCAACAACATGCTCTCTTTCAGTAAAACCAAGCCATGAGAAGGATAATGGAACACACCATTCCTCTGCTCAGTTCACAACATCACAGTCACGGGTTCGTGCACTTCTGAAGCTGGATTACGAGCATCCTCTATGATATACTTAAGTTCCACTGAGTTATGATCCCTATTTGCCCAATCAGCCCAGTTCAACACTGCTGTATGTACCTAAGCCAAATTTCCCACACGATGTTCCTATGGTAGATCTTGAAAGAACGTAACTATTCAAGCAAAAACAGCCAAAAAGCTGTTCTCTTTCAAAGTCTCAATTGGAAGCCAATCAACTTCTAGGAATCCCATTCATCAACAGGTCCTCATAGACTAAGTACAGGACAGGCCCAGAAAAATCTCAGCAGTAAGAAAGCTGCAACAGAAGGCACAACATAGCGTGAAGATTTCGCATTCTGGAAAAAACTTTGCTGTGTAGCGTATCATAAAAGGAAGTTAAAGCAAGCCTTAAGTCTTAAACTTTCCACTAGGGAGACATTTCAAAACAGAAATTACACCAAAACCACTTAAACTTTATTATGTTCTTCATAGTAGTAAAAGGGCTAATGGAAATTGAAAACTTAACCTTTTACAGCAACAGATTTTTAACTGCAAACTGTACTGTTTTCCGTCAATTTTTCAACAACTATCGGACAATTTAAAAAAACCACTTTTAATAATAAAGGCTATACAGCAAATATTTTCAAGTGTATTTCTTAACTCTAAGCATTTTCGTCATTTACTAGCGACTTGATAAAAAAACCACATCAAATGCCATTCAAGTATTCTTCAAATTATTAATTCTTGTGGAGCGTGTCCACAATTGAAGACCACAAATCATTAGGAATCACTGTCAACACAATCATTAATGGTTATTCCAGTTATGGAAGTTTTTCCGACTTCAAGCACGGAATAAGAGATCACTACATCTTTTACTACCACGTGGCACCTCATTCACATGGCTCACCTTATCCACAAGACTCAAAGATACCCATCAGTGTAGGAAGAGCTATACACACTTGAGCAAATTTCTTGAGACTACTGTTTAGTTACTGTTTCAAATACTACATTTGGCACGTGGAATAACACAAAATCTTAAGCTATAGTGCTTATCCACCTATATTTCCAAAAATTCATGTACAAAACTAAGGCCAAAAATACCCTACACAACTTCTATTCTTATTTTAAGAATATTTTTAGCTCTGCACATTCTGAGGTGCTGTTTATTTTCAAAAAAAATGCAGGATGCTGTCAGATCATATGCGCAGGTCAAGAAAATCCTGAAATGCAGACATATGCCAATTGCATTGGCAACTTGCACGCAAGTGTTTTGTGGTTTTCAAGACCTGAGTGTCCCAGTTGCTTTAGTATTCAATGCAGTCATTGTCAATTTCTTTCTAAAAGCCATTTGGCACATATTTTAGTCAAAATATCAATAATCTAGAGCTACGTATTTTAAAGCCAGTTCAAGTCAGGGTTCAATTTCACTTTTACAATGAAATGAAATGAAATGTTATCTTTATTAATGAATGTAATCTAAGCTACATCAAAGCTGTAATGGAGACAGAATGAAATTCTGGGAATACCAGGCAGCATTTCCCAAGTTTAAAAATAAATTTGAAATCCTATTAAACATGTGCATTTCCCCAAGGGACACATTTGCAATTACTTTAGCATCTGAAATGGGGTGTTTAGTTTCTTTTCTTTAGTGTTCTGATAACACGTATGCAAAACTCTTTCTGAGAAAGTGTCTTTGGGTATTTAATATATCCAAGTTTATATTTTGAAGTCAAGGCAATTTCTGCTCTCAGAAACACTTAAAAACTGCATTTCCGAGGGAAGTTTTCAACAAAGCGAAGATATACTCATGGACCTCAGAAATTGTACATAGGTTAATAGGCTTTATTTCATAACTACTGCTACTAAAATTCTGCAAAGATCAGGCCCATACTGAGGAATTTTCCTTGATTTTTCCCTGAAAGCGTATGCAAAATTGACAGATATGACCACAAATACCATTAAGAAAACTCCTGGCTTAATTTAGAGATTTAGAAAATTCTGGAATGAAAACATTTATATTCTGGTTTTATTGTGTTAACAGACTGTCATGTAACTTTACCCACTTAAGGCATCACAATTGCCATAAAGGAAAGCACAAACTTTACCAAGGTACAGGACCATTTCCAAAACCAGTCACTAAAGAAGCTATACCCCATTTTTCTGTTGACTCACTTATTTGTGATCCACAAGAACCCCTGTAATTTTAATTGGAGCAGATTTGAAACATCCCTTAAGAGAAGTGAGACAGTTGCAGGGCAAGTAAGAAGCAACCCAGCAAAATATATTACAGTTTCCTTATACCTGTTCCAGTTTGTTATCTCACTTCCAGAGGCAGCTGCACTCTTTTCTTCATCTGTTGTATTCTGCTCTGTCACAGTAGAGATAGACAATTCTGACAGTTTACATCTCTCCATGATTACCATCTCTATTTCTAAAAAAAACACAAAAAATCCACAACACCAAAATTAGGTATTTTTAAGAATCAGTTATCACAAACTCTTCTGTATTTTCTGCATATCTGATGCAACTATATTTAAAGGGGTCTAACCATAATTTCAGAAAGGCTAATGAATGAATAGATATAGGCAAATTCCCTTCCAAAAAAGAAGTTCGCTTATACCTCTTCAAGGAATTTCACTACTATAAGAAATATATATGTATACATAATATATGTAAAAAAATATACAGATTATTTTGGCAAATAAACAAGCAACAGTAATCCCTCTTTCCTCCAAACCACAGGAAACAAAAACCTAGAACTGTTCTGGAAAAAAAAAATAATTCTTTGTGAAAATGCTGGTGAAGTTGGGGTGTGGGTGGGTATCAAGTTTCACAGAGGGTACAAACAGGTTTCCACAATTACAGCAAACAGGATACCTGGTCCCAGGTGGGACCTATTAGTTGAAGTATTAGAACCAAATCTAGCTTTTGTTTAACAATTTGGCCAAAGATGACCACTAAATGCACCAGTTTAAGCAGTAGTTCATGCAATATTTTCTTCAAATCGCTGTAGACAACACATCATCAGTTACTTGATATCATTCATACAAAGCCTTCTCAAACAGACTGTTTACTTAAATCAAAATGCAACTATGTTTGGAGAGGGCTGTCAAAACATAAAGGTCTTGTTTCCAATTGCTTGCATGCATTTCTGTGGCATTTTTCTCAATTTGCCTAAAGACATGTTTCTGATGTACATCCCTCTAATAGTTACTAACTAGTAAAATAATATTACAACATGTTGTAAGACCACTCATTCTATAAAATCAATTCTTAAGGTTAGCATTATGTCAAAAATACTGAAAACACACAACTAAAAAATCTAAATTAAAGATGTTTTCTTCACTTTGAACTATTTAATATCATCTTATGTTATGCACTGCCACTCTGAACGTACTTGTTGGATGTTACCATTGAAACATACATAAAATACCCCTGACCATCTTATAAATCCTACACCATTTGCCTTACTACAGAAAGAAAAGTTACAAAGCTGTGAAGTTTACTTATAAAGTGCCTCATAATTATGTACACCCAGATGCAAGGCATGCACTGGTGATAAAAGCCAAAGACTACAAAAAGGTATGAAAACACTTTTAGTCAGATTAGAAGTATTTGTTCTGACAGAATGACTTAACAAGAGAAAAAAAAAAATAAAACCAAACACTGAAACAAATTTAATAGCCCCACATTTACCCAGTGCAACAAAAGAACAAGTCATGTAACAGATCACAACTAGGTCTGTACAGTAGATAAAAGTATCCAAATTGTGTCATTGTCATTTGCTGGTACACTCACCTTCATTTTCACTGCTTGTTCTGGTGCCCTTTGAACTCGCTTCTGTACCTTTAGTCTTATCTAGGTCATCTTGGTTATCTTCAGATCCTCTCTCTTCTTCATCTTCTTCACCAACATTTTTATAGTTTGGTCTTTTCTGCAACCTCTTCTTCCCCTTCTGTTTGTTAATTTCAAGAGACCTTTCAAGTGTTTCTGTTGGCTTTATGAAACATCTGATACTTGACTTTGCCTGTAAATTTGAAGAGCTTACACTGAGTTACAACAAGACATTTTTAACTCTAATCGATAAAGAAATTTCAGTTTGCATAAAAGGAGGTTTTTAGGATGGAAATTAGCGTACCACTTACAAATCTCAAATTCATTTTAAAATACAAGAAAGCAGACCTCAAGTTGTATCAAATCATCGATAGAACAACTATTTCCAAAGTAACATATTCTAAAGATCTATCATTTACAAGTACGACACTTTGAGACAGGAAGACCTAGAACTACCTATTTCATCAATTATTATTATTATTATTTTTCCCTTTGAACTTTCTTAACAGGCAAGACAGCTAGTACATAGAAAATCAAAAATCCTTTTGCGAAAAAAGGGTAAAGGCAGCAAAATCTAAAAGTGTGTGTTGACAGCAATGTGTTAATATTAAATACACTCTTTAAATGTCTTTGGCACTAGCAAGGACAAAACCCACTACTCTATGCCATGAGCTTTTTTGCCTCTTGAGCTTCCCTCAACAGCATACTAGTCCTTGTATCAACTACAAACAAATGGCACTCACATCAACCAACCTTTTTTGGACTTCCAGACATGGAATTCCCAAGCCTGGAAAACCAACACCACTTCATTCGTTAAACTTCAATACACTTGTGTTCTACCCAAAGATACCAGAAGTTTATCTTACAAGTGAAAACACTTGTTTTGGACAAGAAGGCAAATAGAATTCAAACAATACCCGATCTTCCTGATTATTAATTTACAGAGCAAGAGTCTATGTCATCCTAACAATAGAGACCAATGTATTCTTACAGAACAACACAAGACACTATAAGAAGTTCTGTAACTAGTGGGGCTAACAAAACTTGGTTTCCTACAATGTTGCTGATTGTTCCTGAGCTGAGATGCTTTGAGCTTCCTTCTCACTTGTTAGGCCTGCCAGCTGGCATGCTCCCTCTCACCCAGACCTATAAACATTGATCAGTCAAACATATCCTGTTAATGAGAAGTGAAACTCATGGTGTGGTGGCTTCCTGCCAGCACAGGCCTACAGTGAGCAAGACTGCTACAGAAACTTCCTTACCTTTCAGACCTCAATACCTCAATCACATTTAGTTGATGCTGGCTAAAGGGTTAAAAGTTTAGGGGCAAGCAAGAGAAAATAAGAAAGACCAGAGTAAACGCAAAATTGACTCCATTCCTTGCCTTGGGTGACTCAAGTACAGTAAGCATTGAAGATGCCTGCAAAGAGCCATCTGAGAAAAAGCTGGGAAAAATCCCTCCCTTCACTTAGAAAGAAACACCTACATATAAAAAAAAAATCAAGAGATTAGGAAAAGATCTGTGAAGAAGCTTTCAAGTCAGAAAGCCAAGGTGTTTCCCTGAATCTCTTTTTAAAAAGGTTTTACAGAAATCTTGCAATTTCCTTACACTTGGCACTGAAACAGACCGTATAATAGGAAGAATCTTTCACAATACCAAAAAACCCGCAATGTAAAATTCACCACACTTATGTCCCCCAGTAACCTCTCTGATATATTTTTAGTCTGATCAAACTGCAACATAGGAAGTTTATAAAACAACTGGGGTTACAACCAGATTAGCTTTTATTGATAGCCTCTGTTCAGAAAAGTCAGAAGGAAAGGAAGAATATATTAAGTCCTATTCTTTAAGAAAAGTAGCATAACACGTCTTCTTCCTGCATTCACTTCTTACGATTGCTTCCTAGAATCCTGTAGCTACTTTCTTTATGAAGAATGCATGTACTTAACATCCTTGCATTTCTAATATGCTGTTAGCCATACAATCAAAATAACAGTAGAGCAATGTGCTCATAAGCACTGAGCTGTGGTCTGGCTCATTTCAAGAAAGAATGCTGAGAAAAAGTCAACATATATATTGTGTTCTGCTAAATTTAACAAGGCTATATATATTTAAAACATTTTAAAATCAGAGTTAAAATTTGTATATATAGTTTATCTAAGGTGATTATACAGTTTGAGGTGCTGCTATTTTCAACTTTTAAAATGTCTTTCAACTATACTTTCAATTATGGTTTATCTTAGGCAATATGTGCTGGTAAAACAAGGCAGTACCAGTAACAACCTTTACAGGAAGGAGAAAGTAGGTTAAACAAGAAACCAAGAAACATGAAATAGGTAGAAGTGGCCCACATCCGAATTATGGAGGAACACAGATCTCACAGGAAGTAAGGTAAACCTTAGAGTGATGACTGATAACAGATTTAAATATATTCTGTCAGCTACACATATTCAATTCTCATCATGCCACCTAAAACCAGAAACACAGGGAAAAAATATAAAGAGATAAGTGTATCTTAATTTGCTACACTCTGAGGTGTTGAATCTTCTCAATGGAGGCATAGGGCAATCATTACTGACCTATGATGTTCAGCAGATCTACATGGGCAGGTTATTGTCAATTCATAAGCTATCAGCAGTTAGATCTGCTGGTGATTTTTTCCAGAAATTGATTTCCAGGAAGAGGTAGCATTTGGTTTTGTCCCAACGACTACCATTACTCTTTTGCCCTAACTGTGGATATGTTGCATTTACACACAGCAACTGCAACACTTCTCAGCTTTTATTTTGTTAAATATTCTTTACTCATTTAGCCTCCTATCACGTGACACTGCTTTTGGTAATCTCAGCTTGTACTCTCTACAGCTCATTCCACTTTAATTCATCTTATAAGGAAGATTAATATAGACATGAGGTTCTACTTAGTTTGGGTTTTACAAACTACGTGTTGATTAGAAAGTAATGTACACTTCAATTTAAACATATCTAGACATTTCCATTACAAGAGATGAACAGTATTAGGTACAGAGCAGGTACAGAGTCCCAAGTATTAACTGGGACTCATCATAACACAGAGAAATATCCCCAAACAACAAGCTTAGGAGAGCATCAGAGTGATTACCATGGAAAATTATAACAGAAAGGAAGTAATAAAAGGTAAATCTGGGTCTGACTTAAGAACAAACACAATTCTAAACTCAAAGAGTAAATGAAAAAAAATCACCCACTTTTCTCTACTAACCCCAGAACAAGCAATTCTAAAGTAGTTTTGAAATACCTTCCATTATTTAATAGAAGTTTGTAATTTCTTTGCAACAGAACACACCACAGTAGCAACTTTGCAATGATCCTGATACACCTTATAGCCCAATGAACAGCCCCTGAAATGGCTAACAATGCTCAAAAAATCAACTTTCCGCTCTCAGAAATCGTATCACAGCGCAAGAAAAACTGTCTCACCTTTACTTAAGTTGTCTATATCTCAATATCTACACAGCTGACTTCAGACTGACTGCATTGAATCATATATCAATAGAAAACACCACGCAATATATGCAGTAGTTACTCGTACACATCAGCTGAGAGCAGCTCACTTGATAGCTGCCCTCACTGGAAGCAGGGCATGGAGGTTTCTGCTGGATTATTCCACGCTCTTTCTGCAAATAACCAGCCTCCACCAGTAGGCTTTCTGACAGTACAGGTTTTCCCCTGCAAAGTTTCCTTTAAGAATATGGTTGAATTTACTAAAAACTGAAGTTTCTCCCATGGAAATGATTCTTCATCCACCAAAAGTGCCTCCCTGTAACAAAACTCCACCTCTAGCAGTTTCACTAGTCTGTCCTAGAAAGCCACCACCCCTCTTATTTACCACCTGTTCAGGTATGACAGAACTCCCAGTTTACATGCCACAAGGACACATTTTTAAGACCAGTAAGGAGAAGCCTATATGACAACAGAAACCCCTATTATTCCTAACGTTATTGCAAGCACACAAGCATATACTACAGACATTGTGCAACTCCGTACAGTAACTATGACAGGAAAATAATATCTCACTTCTGCAACAACTGCTGCCCCACCCTTTCACCACAAATTTCCTAGTAACAAAGACACTTCTGCACAAGTAACACACATGACATTCAATATGCAGCTAGCAGATTGTCAGACAATGCTAACGTAAGTAAGAAATCTCTTTATCTTAAAGCATTCAGTCAGCGCTGCCATTCCACAGTAGTTTTCCAATAAAGATTGGATTTTAAATATCACAGTCAACAGTACAAAATATCAGAACCCAAAAGCTAATGTCAGCTCACACAGCAGGAAGAAATTTGAAAAAGTTGACTTGTATCATGGAAGAATTGAAGTGTAACTCCTTCTTGAAGGTCTATAAGCTACAGCCACTGGTGGGAAGGAATGTGCTTAAGAACCAATCTACGGCTTGTTATAAATTAAACATTCAGTCAGTAACTCTTTGCTGATCAGTCAGACATTAGGGGCATTCTGTCTCAATCTTGAGACAGAACTACAGTCAGAAGCCTCTAAAGCAAGGTAAGGTCATACCCCTTTCTTATTACCATCCCCCAAACAGGCCAAAAAGTAACAGGCAAGTATTTCACAACCTGTGAAATCTGTAGCAAAAGGGAAAAAACCACTAACAACAGCGTCTAGTAACATCTACACAGGATTAAATCTGAAGGTACAAGGGCAGTAACAAAGTGATAGCACTCCCATCTTTGTGGCTGGTCTATATTCTCTTATGCACACTGATGCACACTTTCAGAGATGATCAATTTTACTGCTAAAACTTTGCGAATATTCAGACAGAAATCTTTATTTCCTTCTATATCCAAATGATTTACCATATGGACAAGTATTTTTTTTTAAGTCTCTCATTTCTACTACAAGATGCATAAGGAAATAGAGAAGACTGGATTACAAAAGTCTGCCATCAAAATGATGGAAGCCTTTGCAGTGTTTGATCGCAACAGAAGCAACTAAGTATTATGCCACTACCGGAAATGTATGTGTATGCACAAAAATGTTGCAACTTTGACAAGAACATAATGCTGTAAGTTGCAGAGAGCACATTTCTTCTGTCATATCCAACAAAAGCTATAATTGCCTACTGCTGCTCTTCCTTCCTAAACACAAACCCCTGTGTACCAGATTCCAGATACCTGCTTTTGCTTTTCAAATATTTTCTTTGTTTCTAAAAAGAAAAAGAAAATATTAAAGAGTAGTTGCCTACTTACCGAGTTTTTCTGTATATCTTGCTCAACTTTAGAAGAAAACACTGAGAGATCACCATTAAGTATAACCTCAGCCAATGAGTTCACCAAAGGGGCATAATGTATAATTAGAAAAACCTATTGAAAGAAGGGTAGAAAGAAATATCAGACATATATTACAGAACACATACAGTTTCACAATTTCGGTCAACAAGAATACTTCTTTGACCTTGTTAAACTGGTATCTCAAGTTTATATATACTGTAAACAACAACTGGTAACACAGTTCATGAAATCTACTTCAAAACACAGGACACCATAATCCTCTCTACAGGTACGACCTTTCTCTACATTTTAAGGTACCTAGTTTTAATAATCCTTCATACTCTTGCCCCCCTTCTGAGAAATGTAAATTCTCTCGCCTCATCAGCTTTGAAATGAAAGTGGTGTGATATTCTAGCAAGGAACCAAAACTGCTCGAGAAAACTGGGGATTTTTTGAGAAGCTACATATACTGATTACAGTACATAGCATCCCCTGACCTTGTATGCCAAAGACAGGCAGGATTCCGGTAAGTTCTGTGTTGTGCACACAATTACTTTTCAGTGATTCACAAGTAAATATCATGCAATAGGCTGAATAGGATCAGAAGCAGTTTTTCTGGCTATGAAAATGCAATTAATCATGGTCTAGCTACAAAGCAGCTACACAACACAGGAATAAGGGGCATACTGCCTAGAACATTAAAGCACTTATCCAGAAGTGCTCTGGTGCTTTACCAGAGTTCTCTGCTTACACTAACCACTCTGAGGCAAGGCTTACAAGGTTGGGCCAGCAAACAATTGGCTTCTGGACAGAACCTGCTCAGATCCAGCCACAATAGCCTTACGTCAGCTTATATCCATTCTCTTCACAGCAATATCAAAACTGGATCCTTAAACAGTAGTTCTAGCTGAAAAATTCCCAAATAATTTTTGAATCAGTAAACCTAATAATTTGTTTTGACAACATTTAGCTAAGTATCATCTTCACAGGTTTTCTGATTAAAGTCAGAATCATTCTAGACCTTCAAAAGTGAAGGTATGAGTAGTATGAGTCTCTCAAGTACTTGTCTCTAATACCTGAGTAATGCCTAAAGCATATGTTTGGTGTCAATAACAGAAACAGCTATGAAGGTTTTTCAAGTACTCAAGGTACGCTTTTTCATATCCCTTTCCATCAACGACAGACTCTGTGTTAAAGAGGTGGAAAAAGATGCATTTCTGCCAGTTACAGAAAAAGTAGCTTGATTTTTTACAACATATCCCATTCTGATATACAAAATTTGTCCCCAGTTCTTTACATTTAGGAAAAAAGTTCCATTAATAAAGAACATAGATGCAAATCTTGAAGTGATCCCTAGCCAACATTTCCAACTGAAATCAAAAAGGATTGCTGTGATGCAAATCCCTTTAGTTACAAGGAGCTGTTGCTCCCAAGGTTTTATCTGTGGTAAACAACTTTTATGACATAACAATTTTTTAGGTTTAAGTTAAGAAGCATCGTATTATGCTGAAAAAAAATCACATTTTTCAGAAAAGTTCTTAATAAAAGACTAAATCATGGGCCAGACCATAATAAAATGACTGATGCAAAATCTTAAGTTAAAAAAAAAAAAAAGAAAAAAGAAATATGTTATATGAATACAAGTAGAAACTATTTTCAGAGAACACAAATTAGGAAAACTAATCTCAGAGAGAGGAAAAAAAAGATTATCTTTACCTACAATTAAAAAAAAAAAAAAATCCATTGTAGAACTCTCTTCATCTGAAATTAGGTTCCAGAAATAAAAAGAAGTAGGACTGATAAGAATAAGTACTTACTTATAGGTATAGACATAATGAAATTACAATTGTGAGAAAGTTTGAGTTTTTGGCAGTGATGGCTTTTTTGTGTTTGGTTGGCTGGAGGCTTTTTTGGGTTTCGAGTTGGGGTTTGGGTTGGGTTTTGTGTTTTTTTTTTCCCTAACAATCAAAAAAAAAAAATAACCCGTGAGATCATTGCTCCCTCTAGGTTTCAAAGAGGAAAATTCAACGTGGAATCTTCCATAGGTTGGGCAAATTCAAAGTACAATACAGCATTTATCGAAATTTCAGCTGCAATTTTACAATTTCACTGAATTCTCTCCTGACAAGTTGCATGTTTCTACTATGCACCACTTGTCAGGTGGTGTATATTAACTGTAATCAGTGAATGCTCTAAAGGCTACCCTGTGTTATGGAATCCTCAGAAGAATGCTGTTAATTCAAGTAAGAAGCTATTTGGCCTGTCCATAAAAAGGCAAATTATCTTGCCTTTTTTTTTTAAATGGAAACTGGTAAGTTTAAAACTTTTTTTGCCATATTGTCTTTAATGGCTTTGCTAAAAGAGATGAAATAAAGTATTTTATAAATCATAACAGTACTGCAAAATATGTCCTGACATAAGACAAAATACTTAAAATACTTACTTGAGAAAGAAGATAGAGAGAAACTTGGAAACTTATTTTTGGACGCTCTCCACCCTACAGAAAAAAATGTTATGAAAAATGCTGATTAACTTATACAAATTTAAAACATTTACGCTGTTTAATATTTTATTTATATAAAAAATTTCAATATTGTATTGTTCCACATTCTGTTACAAAACATTCAGAAGTTACCACACTCTTTAACATTCACTTCTTGTAAACTATTTCAAATGAAGACTCTGAATAAGCATATCCCTTACTCTACAATGCTTAAAACATGGCTATTGATTACTGTCTTTCAGTCACTTCAGTAACTTAAATTTAACAGATGAGTATCTGAGAAGTATGTTGGTGTTTACTATGCTACTCTTCCTTCAAAAAGTACTTCTCAGTTAACATTCAGATATAAGAATCTGTACAGGCTTTAAAAGAACAGTTTCTATTTCATTAAAAATCAGCTTTCCACTAGATTTAAAGGCAATGTTTTAAAAATCAATTCAACTACACCACATTCAAACATAGCTTACCTGCAAATAGAAGAAACAATTATAAAAAATGAAAGTTTGTATTTTCTACCTGGAGTGGGTTTTTACACCATGGACAATATGTGCATATACTGAGAGAAGGTACTATACTCTGCTTTTCCCAGGAGACAACTTACCATATTAGAAAAGGACATCACACAGCTCCCAGCATCAGAAAAACATAAACCCTTTTCCAAATGTGCAGCGCTTCTCATCTTCACTATTGCTAGCATTTAACAACCACACAATCCAAAACAGTATTTGTTTGGTGAATAAAGTTTCATCTATTCTGCCCTTTAATTCAGTCTCAGGGTACTTCCCCTATAGTTACCTTATTTGAACCACTTAATGTAAAATACACAAACACAGATATTGACACTGTTAAACCTATAACACCTGCTGAACAAATCATTATGGCTACTTAAAGCAAATTGTTTGCAAGTATTAGCTTACCTTATCTTGATTTACTAATGAATACACATAGAGGGGAAGAAAGAGCCTATTCAGTAGGTGGTCTGTCAGCACATCATTTAAAAATTCACAATTAATGATAAGGATATCATTAAGGTAATGTAAATGATCAAGATGTTCTGCTACCAAATCACTCAGTTTGCCTCTATTTCTGTGCCTGAAAAAGAGCAGAAAGTATCAGATACAATCAATTGCCAAAGTCTTAAAAACTTAAGGAAAGAATTGCTGTGCATCCCCTTTCACAAATCACCTTGTGCATATCAACTGCCTAAAGATGATGTTTTCAGTAAAGTCAACCAATGTAACCTGCAAACAGCATTCAGGCTTGTATGTGCTTTAGGATTCAAGTATCAAGTTTTTCCCCATGTCTTCAGAGGCAATGTTTTTAAACTTCTTTCCACTGTCAGAGTGTATTTGCAAGCCATCCATTAAAAATACAGAAATTTGTTTCCAAAAATAAGACAAGAAATCTACGTTGTATCTAACACCTTCACTTTAAGAAGGCAAGAAACAACTGCCCATTCTAAGATGGAAGTGGAAAGATAAACCAAGAATATCCTGAATCGACAAAATATTTATGTAATTGATAGTAGAACACTACACAGAAACATCAGGTCTGACAGTTCTCATATTAAATAAAGTTCACCTTTCTGGTTTAAATATTTTTCCTAGAATCTTTTTTAAAAACATCTGTTCTACTGAGATGATACACAGGATATACGAAAAGGAACATTAAAAACACAAAAGTTAATAAAATTGAGAAGCACAAAATCCCTTTTGTGTCTTCTGTATAGCTACTAAATTTAGCAGAATTAAAACAAAGATAAAAAAAAAGTACCCTGCCAAACACAAATTTACTTGTACAGATATCAGCACAGATGGGGCACACAGCACTAACCACTATTAATTAAAAAAAAAAAAAATCACTAAAAACCTTAGCAAGAATGAAAAGCTCGAACAGTCTATAAGGGAACATATTCATAAATTAACTTAACCAGACTGCTACAGACAAAATAAGGAGAGTATCAACATCTGGGAAAAGCCCATCCATTCAATACCCAGCACTTGTAAAAGCTTACTCTTCATCAGTCTGCACACAGTTATCCAGTTCTATCACGTGGCTTCCAATAAACCAAACGAGGTTGGAGAAATAAGGGACAGCAGTTTTATCTCTAATGTAATGCAGCATAGGTTGGTTGTCCACTGAAGAGGAATTATTAAAAAGAAAAAAAAATCAGTTGCCAACTTTTTAATTAATTTAATTAACCAAGTATCTTCAAAATAATTTTTATTACATGCTAGCTTTTCATATGGGTTTATTCCTAAAATGATCTTATGCATGAAATGGACATCTACAAAAGTGTCATATCAATTCTTAACTGGCTTGAATGAGCTTAATATTTATATATTTACATAGGTCTGATGTTAAACTTAGTGGAATTCAGAAAGGCTTTTTTAGCACATTCTTTATTAAAAGACAAAAAAAAAGGATAAGAACAAAGCAGTAATACTGAAAGTCAAGCTAGTTAGACTTACATGACACTGCATTAAGGAACACAGGAATCATCAGTGAAGGAAGGGCAAAAGAAACAGACAACAGTTAAAAGGATTAGTAACTGGGATAGCGACATCCTCTAAAAGGGTTAAAAAAGCTAAAGCATAAAGTATCTAAACTAGAAGACATAGGGTAGGTGTTAGATCAGAATATATGCAAAGGGACAGTCAAAAAATTATGAACATCTGAGCTGTGTTTTTTCAACTCTAACCTTTATACCACAAGTCAAAGAAAATTCTAGACAAGTACATGCCCTGCATTGTCATATTCCATATACACACTACCTTACAGCATGCTGATTTCAGAGGTAGAAGTTCTGAATTTTTCAAAAGAGATCACTGACATTTTCAGTTTTTCACAGATTTTATAGACCTCAAAAAATTTAGGGGAAAGTGACTTTTGGACTTTGTCTAGTCCAAACCCATTCTCAAAGTAGCACTAACTTCAAAGTTTAACCAGTTTGCTAAGGGCCTCATTGAGTTTTGAAGATCACAAACAACATAGATTCCTCAGTTTCTCTGGAAAACCTGTTGCAGTGCTTAAATATTCTCACAGTAAAGTCCAGGGTTTTTTAACCTTATGTCCTACTGGATCATCCAGTACAGGAATTTGCAACTACAGCCTCCTGGCCTTCAGCGGACATCTCTGGGAATGGTGTAGCTCTTCTGTAGACTAGAGTGACCTAGGAGCTCTACAATCACATTCTAACACACTTCAAAATGAAGTGATATAGCCAGCAAGGTTACTGCTTCATACATTATGAAGCTAAAGTTCATTACCTTAATATTCTTAAATATCTTTTTTTTGTTTTTGCAGGGGTGTGGGGTTTTGGGGGGGGTTTTTTGTTTGTTTTTTAAATATATTCACATTCTGATCTCTGTTGGAAGGGATGCTAAAGTTCCTTGAGTATGCTTGATACCCTTTTGGTTTTTTAAAACCAGTTTTTGCTATGAGGAACCACTACTGTTTACAAGCACATACTGTTTGGTTTGGAGTTTTGTTTCATAAAAAACCAGTCAACATGCTAAACTTTTCAGTCTCATAAAATAGACAGAAAACCCTTAAATGTAGATAACTGAAAATTGAAGTACAATGAAACAAGCATTTTGTACATTTTTAATATATAAAAAGCATACCTTTGTAGACATTTAAAGTTATAGTCCTAACAGCAATCCTGACCATGCTTTCTGGGTGGTTAAAAAATTTAATAGCTTCAGTATACAAAGCGAAGTCATTAGTGTGCTGTAACAAGTGGAAAGAAAGTATATGTTTTGGTTAATTCACATGTAGAGAGTATTTGTTAAGATTCTGCATGAAAAATGTTTTCCGTGTATTACTCTTACATTTTTACGTTCTACTTAAGTAATCGAAATTATTTTACAATGCAGTCAGCTGCCTTTATAGCTCTGCATTAAAATAAACTGCTTTAAGCATCAAAGATTTCCATGTTAAAGCTGCACATATTCAGTCCTTTATCGCCCTCTTCTGGCAAAAAGTGGAATGGAGCAAAGAAAACCCTGTTTCAACTTTGGCCTTTGATTACTAAGGCTTTTTTAAACTTTGATTAAGCCTCTTAGAACCAAGTGGTGCAAACAGAAAAGATCCTGTTTATAAAAGCACAAGATAACAAGGCATAAACAAGTTTAATTCTCAGGGAAGCAGACTTCAGAGCTACTGAAACAGTCCAATACAAAACTAACTTCCAGAGCTTGATTTTATTATAGTTTTATGAGGACAAATACCTCCTTTATCATGCTTTTCTAGACATTTCCACAAATGAATTCTCTATCAGTGATATTATTGTTAGAAAAATAAATGTAGGACAAGCTGAGAAAGAAACTAAAACTTGTACTCTAAATAGAGTCCTCTTAACATTATACTGACACTCTTTCTTCACTTACCTCATTATAAAAGAAATGTACAGTATGATTGTTGAGTTTCAGAGAAAGAGTTTTCAAAAATGATATGTAATATGCCATGATCTCCTCATCAGAAAAGTCAAATTTGTGGACAATAATAGAATTTACATAGTTATTAGACAGCAGATAGTCTGAAAATTAAAAGACATTACACAGGTTAACAGAAAGAAAAAAATCATTATGCTAACTAGCTGTATTTAAAGTACCAGCTAGCAACAAACTATCTGATGCTTCAAGATGCCAATTTTTAGCCAAATAACTTAAGTGATGGCTTTGAGTGGTAATATAAGGAAATTGTTCCCTACAAAGATCCCAAGGACAAGACTTCACCTTCCTCATTTTATTAGCTGCAATGCCTACATAAATCACGTTAAAATACCTCTCTTTTCCTCCCAAAGTCATAAACTCTCAAAGGCTTGTATGTGACTTTCTCTCTATGGAGAAAGCGGAGTTGTGGAATACTTGCAAGTATTAATTCTCTGACCTCTTTACCTGTTCCTAAAAACCTTGAAGGAAATATAAGTGGCTGAATGCCAGCCCAATGATGTCAGAACGTTTTTAGTATAAATGAGTGAGTTCCACCCCACAATCTGTGGCAGCAAAGCAAATATATTAGAGCACAACTAATCTGCTGACTTACAGAACCCCTTGAAATACGCAGTGTTTCAGTAGTACCAGACAACTACAAACTACTTTGGTAATACTGAAAATGTACATTAAAAGGTATTTCAGAGTCAAATTACACCATATCTTCCAGAGTTCAATTTAAAAGAATGTTAGGAATTCATATAGTTCCTCTGACCCTAAACAGTTTAAAAGTGTGGCCTTACACAGCGATGTTTCATGACTGATGTTCTCGAAAAGTATGTTCAGAGTCTGCAGAAGCTGTACACACACATAACGACCAGACTTCTGACGCAAGATGTTCAGGAAGAAAACAAACATATTCTTCTCCAAGAAAAAGCTGAAATAAAATAGAGGTGTCATTAAGTAATTGCTTTCTTTAACAGGACATAACTTTAGTAGGATTATGGACAATTCTAGGCAAGTTTGACAAACAGCATGCTTTACATTTATGAAGAATTATTTTGCAAAGTTTTATCTGTATAACAGAACAGTATCTTCCAACAACCTTAAATGCTAACAGGGCGATTAAACATTCAAATTATGTAGAAAAGGGGTGACAAGAAATCAGGGCCTTTTCTATATTATTTTTTGTGTATTCAATTTATCAGGCAGCTTCCCTACCTTGCAACCATAATTTTGAAGGGGAGAGCCTCTAAAAAGAAGGTCATGTTTTGTTAACTTGCCCTTTTATGTTAATATGGTTTTTGAATTCAACATTGTAGACCTCAGTTTTGATCCACTTATTTTTTTTTCCCCACATGAAATGCTTGCTTCTGATGGTTTATTGTACAATTCAAACAGAACTGAATGCTTGCAGTATTTTTAAACCAGAAATGCATGCAATTTAAAGAGAACAGTGTGGACTCTTTTCTACATCACAAATACATATCCATGAATTTTGTTTAACATTAATTGCAGAAAAAACCTTCATTCCTAAAATTCTTCCAAGCGGAGAAGACAGTAAGGAGTATGATGGACTTACAGTATAGATATAAATAATCTGAGTAAGTTGATTTTCTTAGTCCATATTATAACCTAATAATATTTAAATCATCTTGTAAAAATAAACCAAAGCAATCCCTAAATAATTAAAACTACCAAACACCTTAAGCTTTATCTCAATCACAAATTGCCTTCGCACACCTAGCATCTTGAAGCAAACAGCCCAGCAATAGGCAGTAAGACAGCCAGATCTGCAAATGTGAATATTTTTTTCCAAGTTCATTTTTCTATCCTGTTATTTTATGAAGATTAAAATAACATCTGAACAAAAACTCTAAATATCATAGATGGAATAAGATATGTATCAGTAACATTTTATATAAAGTGAAGTGAAAAAATAAAAAAGTCACACGATACTGATAGATGTCCTGCATAAATTCTAAAATAAGTTAGATTTTGCACTTGTATCAAAGATTTGAGAGTCAAACAAAAGCAGTACATGAAAGGGGCTTTGGACTTGAAACACTTTTTTTTTTTTTTTTGTTAAAAGAAGCAAATTCTCTTTCTTTGACAAGAATATGAACCTGCTTACCCGTCTGTTAGAGGACATAGCTTTCTATCTACATCTACATCCATGAAATACAGTCTTGGAAGAGTTAACTTTTCGAACTAGATCTCTATGCAACTCCAATCATTTTTCAAAAACATAACCAAATTCCAAATTGATTCTAAGTACTTACTCAAATACTGAGCTGTCATTCTGATCCCCCCATATAAGGATCTCTGTTATAGAACGAATAGTCTCTACCAGCAGGTTGCGGTTGTGATCTGTTACGGTGGTATTTTTAGTCAAAACATGATACATGTACCTAAAAGAAAAAATAATGACAAGTAATGTGCTATCCTGCCACTTTCATATGTACCATGTTTGTCTTTAGTCATTAACTTAATGCAGACACACACACATGTTTAATCATTGTACAATTTAAAAATCTTAAAATGTCCTTGTAATATTGGTGCAGAGAGAAGAGCAATTGCTAACAGAATATGTAACAAACAAAACAGGTGTGTAACTATCCAGGTGATTTATAAATGCTTATGCATACGTTAACATAGGACTAGAAATTATGCAACGGTAGTCCCACGGTACTTCTTATGGCAGTTCTTTGGAATTACGTTAAAAGTCAAAGGAGTGACGAGCAAGAAGGAACAGAAGCAGCAGGTAAGCATACAGTAGCTGATACAGAAAAGTGTATTTCTGGCAAGAGACTCATGTAGGTCTAAGTAGAAAAGTTAGATCTCTTCTGTCCGCAGAAACACTTTACAGACATCAATTTGATGGCTAATTATCAGGACTGTCAAAGACGATTCATTCATTCTGGCAAAGCTTAATCATCAGGTCTCTGACCCATCAAACACAGAAGTACTGACTGGAAAGGTGGCAAATTCCAGCTTTTCCATCTCAAAGGACAAGATTTTCAGGCTGTCTAGTGAAGTTTTAAAAAATGTCTGTCTATATTATGACAGGTGACCAGAAGCTAAATAAAATTTGAAGGGCTCAAAATTTAAGTCTCAGATCCTAGTCAAGGAAAGGCATTTCTCTCTTACTTTTTTCCTCCCCCCCCCCCCCAAAAAAAAAAAAAACACACAAAAAAAACATAAAAACA